>JASPKZ010006047.1:1295000-1888440 GCA_030220185.1 Diploptera punctata
TTTAAAATATTTATATATTTAACGACGATGCTTGAAAAATCATAATTGTATGGTTATGTTTCATTTGTTTATCCAGTGCAACATGATTGTATAATATTATGTATTGCCATGTGGCATGGGAAACTTCAAATGGGATCGCACCCTATTTGGAGAAATAATGAAAAACATCAAACTGTATATTATAACCAACATTATAGGTTATTAATTTATTTTTAATTAACATCTCAGTAAAATCATTATTTAGAACACTATTATTGAACATATAATTTTCAAATGTGTAGTTCGAAGGAATCTGTTCATTATTTGTTATATTCAATGTAGATGAAGTAGTAGGCATGTTGTTTATTAATCTGATGCTGCATTGACATGACTAGTAAATCAATTTTCTATTACTTTGAGTGTTTTTAGGCTTAGATTGCTGGATTATTTCGTCTATATCTTCATTTGAAGTGCAGCCAAATCATGGGTCTGCCATTTTATACATTAAAACCTTTGTTGGATAGTCAGTCTATGCAAAATAATGCTCTGACCTGTTCTCAATATTAAAAAAAGAGAAGATTTCTTTATCACAAAGCAGATGGTAGTCAAGAGAATTCGGTAAAGAGTGATGTGAAACACGACTGTCATTGGTTGTAAAACATAATTCATTGAAACGCGATTGGTCATTAACTCCCATTTCGGGCATTAGTTAAATAATCTTAATTGTTTTTTTTATTCATACAATTCATAGTGCATAATGTTTTAATATAAGCTATCTCTTCAATAATTAGAAAATAATAAAGGCTGTTCAATTTTCGTTAGGTGAGAGCATTAATCTAGCTTAGACGAGAGTGTTTGATGTCGCACTGTGTAGTTCAGTCAGAGGGACGAGAGCTAGAGTTCTATTGTACTATGTATTTGATGGCAGATGTGCTGGTGCTAACAAAAACGTGCACGCTGTTGCCGCTCTTACAGTTCCTACTTCCCACCTTCTCTAATTCTGTCCATCTGTCTGCCTGCATTTTTCCTACTTTACCTCTATCTTAAACTGTCTTTATAGAAAAGTGAATTTATTAAAGATAAATATTGTATCCACGCTAAGATATAAATATACCCCATGGGTGCTCCCTAGCGGGAATTCTTTAACCGAGCTGTTTTAGTTATGTTTATTTACCTATAGATGTGAACGAATGACATGTGGTTAGCACATTGCCTGAACGAGGCATCTAGTAAGCAACTAACGCATTATTTGTATGGATGATGGTCTGTTACATTTTGCACAGAAGCCTTTTTATTGAAGCTTGCGTTTTATTGAAGAACCTGACAATCTTCAGACTCGGGACCCACAGTTTAAATTCCCTCCCTGAGGACTTGTTCCTCGGATTTTTCTATCCTATAAATCCATCGGCCTCCGCCGGGTTTGAACACGCGATCCTCGGGACTAGAAGCAAGGAACGATAAGATAACAGCATATTATTATGCCTCTTCTCATACGATTTAGCTCACAGATCACTTCCAATTTAATTGAATATTAATAGATGCTACATTGATAATAACCAGTATGTATTGTATTTATGAACTGAAAGTAGGAACTTCGAGAGGAAGAAACAAACGGAGATGGTTCGTAATTGTGCAACACCGTGCAGAATTTTGATTGGAGGTTACCCATTAACTAGCCTAAGTCATATGACAAGAGATATAGTTTATTAATATTATTTAAACAATATGAAGTTATGATGATCTTGAAGAAGATTTTCGGGCTGTAAGGCCGTGGTCGTGAGGCTTGTAGTTCCGCGACATTTTGCCAGAGACTCTCGGGCAACTACAAGCCTCACGACCACAGCCTACAGCCCGAAAATCTTCTTCAAGATCATCATAGCTACTCCGGCCGTGAAAGTCTACGTGAATACAATATGAAGTTATGTTTTCTCGAAACTATATAACGACAAATGTATTCATTCCATCCCATTAACGCTGTTTTAACTTCTCGCCTTTTAGGTACTTTTACTTGCCACACGCCATCCGGGTCTTACAGTGACAATCTGTCGGGAGAGTGTTTTTAACTAGACACATACTTTTATTTTGGCCACTCAAGGACATGGAAGGCCTACCCGAATGAGTGATCAGCTCATTGTCGAGGTCTCCTCCGAGACAACACAATATTAAGACTAAACACACCATTCACCCACACACATTCATACTAAACATGATGAATATGATACTGATGGCCAGATGTTGTTCGGGGACCATTTGGGCCTTAAGGTTTCCTAACATTTGTTTTATATGCGAGTAAAACCCCCGAAAAAAACCTAACCAGGAAACTTGTCCCGACCTAGTATCGAACACGGGCCCGCTGGGTATGAGACAGCGACTCTATCCCGAGACCACCGCGGTGGACCAACATTATTCGTAACACTTATGTATTTTGTGTCAACCGCTGTGGTCTCGAGGTAGCGTGCTGCCTTTTCACGCAGTGGGCTCGGGTTCGATTTCCGGTAGGGACAGGGTCCTGAGTGAGGTTTTTTTGGAGTTTTTCTTCACCTGTAAGACAAATGTCAGGAAGCTTAAGGGCCCAGCGGTCCCCGAAAATCATCCGGCCATCATCATCATCATCATCATCCATCATCGGCGTGGAAAGCAACGGGAAGCTACCACACCTATAAAGCTGCAAAGCATAGCTTGAAAATGCTATGATTGCAGTGAAAGACCTGCCCTCAGACAGAATTACTATAGAATAGAATTATTTTGTATAAGGGATATTATAGACTTTTATTAAATGTCGAATACTTATTTCCGCCACTGTAGGTAATTAAAGTTTTAATTACATATAAATAAATTAATTTCTCGGCAACTATACCACCTACTTTTTTAATTGTTATAGGCATGAAGGGAGCATAGCTCTTTCCATACAACACCACTCCAGTACTCAATATCAAATAGTATTTTCGGGCGAAAGGGATGAATTGTACAGAGGCGTGTTGCTAAGTGGGAGGCGGAAGAAGGAAACAATTGGCAAGCGCATCTTTCCCGGTCCACTTCATCGGCCATAAATATATTATCAGTATTTAATTATCAGTACGATAAACAATTTTGTTCGACTGCACAATTAATAAGAATGCTGTCTGTAAGTGATTGGAATGTTTAAATTTGATTGCACCATCGGTACAACTCGACTTTCTATGTTGCCAACTGAAAAGACCCCTTCAAAACTTGAAACATGTTTTGCAATTTTTAATTCATGCTTTATGGAATTCCATTGTGGTTACATGGAATAAGGGACATTGAATTGACGCTATAATTTGTGAATAGACTTATCATTCGATTTGTAAACGGATGTGGTTTTCACGCTTGGATACTTAGGTCAGTCACAATGACCTGCATAAATATCTGCAAATCAAATAATCGCGTTTTCAAACCAATACTTTATTTCCAAGGATCATAAAGTAAACTCCATGAAACAAACAGGCCTAGGGAGTCCTTGGCATACCAGCCGGTTACTAGCATCACATCCACATGTGATATTTATAGAGACGGACGATTATCTACCGGTATATGGATGGTATAAGACCTTTCCTTCCAATGACGCAAGGTTGACTAAGCTTCAACCATACAGTAGAGGTCACAGCGGTCAGATGTAAACATGAGCGGGAAAGTATATTTCGGTGGAACATAAAAGTTGCTCACTGACTGTTCGGAACATTTGGAGTGAAATACAGTAAAAACTCCTTATTCGCGGGGGATATGTTCAGCAAATACAAATACAAAAACCGCGAATATGGAATGGTAATTTGTATGGGTATATAGGGAATACGTTCCAAGGTTCCAAAATAAAATAAAAATTATCAAAATAAAATCAATTAATGAGAGATTTTGAAAATTTTCCTGTTACTCGACATTATAAATTGGCAACTAAGCAGAAGAGACGCGTGTTATTCAATCAAAAGTATTGCAACGAATGATGTTGAAATAATAAATCACCGATCGTGGCGAGGGCGGCATTTATCAACCGACATAGTGAATACAGTGGCGGTGGCTTTTAACAACGAACTTTAGGCTGAGCGTGCAGTAAAAAAAAGTTGCTTCTTCTTCTTGTAAGCCTATGTTTTCCCTTAACAAAGATTTAGGCGCTCTCCCCCTACAGGGAAGAATTTGAACCATACTAATATAGTTACACTTGTTTTCGTATAGATGTCATTTGAGTGGTCCGTGGTCAGCGTTCCGCCTCATACTAACATCTAGGAAACCAAGGTACTACTAGGACGGGAAAATTTGGTAAATTTTGCTTAGAGGCCTTTTCATTCAGTCGGGCTTAAGGATCTTTTACGAGCCTGAAAATCTTCAGACTAAAAAAATCCATCGACCCCGGCCGGGTTTGAACCCGCGACCCTCGGGACCAGAGGCAAGGAGCATAACCACTAGTCCACCGCGGCCGAAAAAAAGTTGCTGATGCGTTAATAAAGGATGCTGATCCTTCTAATATACCGACTGGATCCGCGAATAAACACATTTTTACCCATGAATGCAGGAACTGTGTCGCAATTTTTTAACCCGCGAATAAGTGGTTATTCTAAACGGTTGCTGTAATCAGACGGCACAGAAAACTATTAACCCCATCATCAACCATAAGCTGATACCGTATTTGCGAAGGAATTGTTCAATTTCTAGTGATCACTGATGAGCGTGTAAGGTCCCCCGTTATAATTGGTTTTCACAACCTGTTCAATGAGCATAATCAGGGCTTAATTTAATTATCCTTAAAATAGGTGATCTTATAAAAAATAATTTCTTTCAGTTCCGGTGGTCTAGTGGCTACATGAATGCCTCCAAATTCGTAGATTCATGTCATTAAAAACTTAGTATGAATTCCTTCGAAAGATAAGTAAATTTGTAATCATATGAAAGAACCTTAATCCTAAAATATGAAATATGAGTAATATTAAGGCCTATTTGATCATGTCATCTCTATGTTTGAGCTGTTAACTGAGATGTTAAAGAGCGTCTTTAAATAAAGCACTGCCAACCTATCCCTCTTTCAATTATAATTACATTTTACTGGTGATTTTTTAATGTGGAATTATTAAAAAAATATCTCCCAGTCTCACTAACAACATTGTTATATTATTTCAATTTTTATTAGCTACATCTAGTCCCTCTAATTTATAGTGAACACATCCATTCTGTTTTTTTTCATAAGTCTCAGTTAATGTACTTCCTTTGTATTTTTTTAATGTAGCTATGAGAATTCCCATACTTCATATTGTACCGTACTGGACCTGTTACACAAACTTCTAGCGTAACCTTCTCGAAGAAGGCCTAATTATTATATGTTGATCTTAACTGACTTTAATATAAATTTATGTAATTATTTTCCTACTTAAATCCCGTTTTGTCATAAAATTAGATATCAAAAGCATCTCGTATACATTTATTTGTAAAGACGTTAAAAATTATTATTTTATTATTTCTATGCTATAGTGTTCTGCCCGAGGGCAGGTCTCTCAGTGCAATCATAGCATTTGCATGCTATGCTTTGCAGCTTTACTAGGGAATTTATAGGTGTGGTAGCTTCCAATTGCTTTCCACACCGGTGAATGATGATGATAATGATGGCTGGATGATTTTCGGGGATCGTTGGGCCTTAAGCTTCCTGACATATGTCTTACAGATGAGGAAAAACCCCGAGAAATACCCTCTCCCAGGAGCTTGTCCCGACCGGGAATAATATTATTATTATTATTATTATTATTATTATTATTATTATTATTCAGGATTGTTTCTGTTATTTACACAGGTATCCTCAACCAAAATATACAATTTTTTTCTTCCACACTTCCCGATCTTGTGCGTCTGCTTCTGTCATATTTCTCTTCATGTTGTCATGAATTCCCTTTATCCACGTTGGCTTTGGTCTACCTTTTTCCAGGACGTATCCATTTTAATACTTCTTTTGTTATCCGATGCTATATATTTTGGTTTTTTAGCATTAAGTTTTTTTACAATGTGTGAGGAGCTGACCTATAGCATCAACCACCAACCATTATTATTATTATTATTATTATTATTATTATTATTATTATTATTATTATTATTATTATTAATGCACAGTGTTGCAAGCTATACTTTATTACATGACTAAAATTGGCATAACTTCAACATGACCATCCATACTTGCGCCGATTGCCCTAAATGTCTTATTGCGATGAACATGTTTTTTCTTCTTTCATTTAGTTGTATTACGAGTTTTGAGGTGGAGTGTTTCGACAGAGATCTAGTTATTCTGTTACACACAGACCTTGAAATAGAACCTTAAGCGCCTCAATACCAAACGGTTCACTTTCACTGTTTCTGGAACAACTATTGCGGTGAATAATTCTGTACAGTAAAAAATCCAAGGTGCTGCTTTTCATTTTTACTTCTTTCCTTTGTCGCAATCAACTAGAACAAGATTCAGCCATGTTTGAAGCTTGTTTTATATCTCCGCGGAAATTTCTAAATTTCAATAAGGATGTTCAGGATTACTCATATAATTATATATAAATAGAAAATATCGAAGAAAGGAAATGTTGGAGACCCCTTATTCAGACAACAGTAGTTTATCTCCTATATAGGACATGTGGGTGTGGAGGATAACATATCAATTCTAGAGGATGAAGACAGGATTTGTCCGCCTACAATCCGGATGTTTGTTACTTAAATGTCATACGGTACTGCAAGTCCAGACTTTCTCGTGAAAGCCCCCCGTTTATTGAAAATCTTCTGACTTAATCGACATTTTTTTCGTAATCGTGCATTTATGATATTTTTCATCACGTTTTACAGTTCCAATGAAGACAAGATGCCACTACTGAATTTTATCGTTAAGGTATCTTAATATTGTAGGTATATTGTACCCACATGTGTATCCGAGGTTTGTGGACTCTAAATCCTTCTATGGTGGATATTTTCGAGCGTAAATGTAATGAATAACAGAGAGTTAACTCTGTAGAAAAGTAGAATAAAAAATTCAAAATAATTTAGAAAAAGATGGGAACACGGGGTTAAAATAAATTTATGTTAATTCTCCATTACGAGAATTATATTCAGGCCTATAAACAATTTAATAGAGACATCACCATAGCTTCCTACCTTTGCTTATTAGTAAAGAAATTTGGGCTATATCTTGATTTATTTTTTCTTGCACTTTTTTTTTACTGAAAGCAAGGATTCACTAGCGGTGTACTATTCGAAATAATAATAATAATAATAATAATAATAAATATCCTCCCCTCCATGGTATCTTTACCTTGTTGTGATGGAGTGGCTTGCGTGCTTAAATGATCCTAAGAGCTATGCCGACGGTAGCATTACTGCCGATAAGGTTACCCATGTCGGACTGGTCGAAGGTGATAAGCCAGACGAAAAAAAGTACCTTGGTCAAAAGAGTAACCATCTTTCACCGTAAAAATACAACCTTCAAGAAACGCAGACATGGGTTCCACTGGGGTAAAATTTTCCGGAGGTAAAATAGTTCCCCATTCTGGAGAAGACTACATAACAGTGAACTACATGGTCTTTATAATAATAATAATAATAATAATAATAATAATAATAATAATAATAGCTTTATTTTACCTGGCAGAGTTAAGGCCTTAAGGTCTTGTCTACCACTCAACCAGGTTTAAAAAAATACAATATATATATATATATATATATATATATATATATATATATATATATATATATAACGTTTACAAGTTATGAATACAATACAATTAATATTTATAATGTAATTTGATTTACTCTAAATTTAACGAATTAAATATATATTATGTACAAGATATATAAAAAAATGAGGAAAAGATTAATGACATAGTATAAAATTAAATAAATAGAGAAAAATTAATTATTAGACAACAGGTAACTGTATAAGCGTGACTTAAAGGTACCAAGTGTGCGGCAACCCCTGATATCTTGAGGAAGGAGATTCCAGGAGCGGGCAGAGGCTACTGTGAAGGAAGTAGAATAAGAGGAAGTGCTATGAAGAGGAATTGTTAGCAGACTGCTATCTTGTGACCTAGTGTCAATATTGTGGTAAGAGGATAACTTCTCAAATTACATATAATAAGAACAGTTAAGTCTCGTAGACTGCGGTGGGCAGGACATGGGGCATGAATGGGAAATGAAAGACGTGCATGGAAGCTTCTTATAGGAAAATCAGAAGCAAAATGCCCAGTTGGTTGACCAAGAATGAGATGGGAAAATAACATTAGCCAATATTTGAGGGAAGTAGATGATACAAGGAATTATTGGAAAACTAGCTCAGGATAGGGATGTATGGTGAGCTTGTGTCCGCGCGGCCTTGTACCTACGGGTTCGATACTGCCAGAGAGTTAGTTAATTAATAATGTCCGCAATTCATGTTCAACTTAGGATCGGGTTGAACCCCTATATTTGTAGAAGTTTGTGAACCGCAAGGGTGCCGGCCGACCACGCACAATGCATCGACACAAAGGCGGATGAATAATAATAATAATAATGTTTTATTTATTCTGGCAGAGTTAAGGCCATAAGGCCTTCTCTTCCACTTAACCAGCACAAATACAAATACATATTCGACAAATATAGATATACACTATACTAATTATAAACAGTTAAAGATACATTAAATGTAGCAATGTAAATTTCATGTACAAACATTTTATTCGATAATAACAATAATAATACTTACGATAATAATAATAAAATGATAATAATAATAATAATAATAATGATGATGATAATAATATAATGATAATAATAATAATGATAATAATAATAATAATAGTATGAATATAATACATTTTACGAGAAACACCAATTAATATTTATATAATGATGAAGTCGAGGTTAGAGCAAATATAAATTTAGATTTCTTTTAAAAGATGCCAATGTCCGGCAGTGACATGAAACAAATGGATAGGATGAGAGAAAAAATATGAAATGAAATTTGAGGCAGGGGAAAACGGAAGAAACAACGCGAATATTCTGTCCAATATCAGTTTTGTCCACTAAGAAATCCACATGGAGTGAAAACTTCGAAGTTCTTAGTGAAAGTAAATAATAATAATAATAATAATAATTAATAATAATAATAATAATAATAGCGTATCACTGGTATGTGTGGCACATTAAAGAACTTTCGAATATTCAAAGCTTCGGCCAAATTCCCACATACGAAGTCGCAACAAATTCGGCGGCAAATAAGTCATTACAAAATTGCTTTTTTTCAGGGAGATTACAAGAACAATTCTTGATCATTAGTGTTCAAGCTGTTGATTTTGGTTTCCCTAAAAACATTTCTTTCTCAGTAGGCCTAAGAATAGTGTTACATTGTACGTTCACAGTCCGCTATTCTGAGTGGCGGCATCCATGGCTTCTGATTTGAGGTCCTGGATTCCATATCTGACATTGTTAAAAATTTAATTGCAATAACCGCGACTGCTGGCACATATTTGATCAATATTCAGGAAAATACCTAATTCTAAATGCATTAATAATTAATACCTTCCACTGCACAACATTTTTTCAATGCTAGTATGTAATTTCAAATCTGCAGATTGTGCACCAGGTGTCCGGATTAAATTCCAAACAGCTCCGTTGTGATGGCCTTGTGGTATTGTTGATAGCGATTCGTTGAGTGGATGGGAACGCTAAGTATGTGGTCCCTTGGTTCTTTTCAGGCTACCTGCTGGCAGTAGGTTACACCTCATCCCTTCTCTTCAACATTCCTCACACAACACTGCTATGTAAACACTCAAACATATCCTCATAGTACACTCGCTCTTTCTCTATCTCTCTTTGTACGTTGTACACTTACACTATGTAACGTAAATATGGCTTAAAGTTGAAATTGTATAATATGTACTAAAAAAAAGTGTGTCCACCGCTGTGGTCTCGAGGTGGCGTGCTGCCTTGTCACGCAGCGGGCCCGGGTTCCATTCCCGGTCGGGACATTCCCCCTGGGTGAGGGTTTTTCGGGGGTTTTCCTCATCTGTAAGACATGCCAGAAAGCTTAGGGTTCAATGGTCATCGAAAATCATCCGGCCATCATCATTATCATTCACCGGTGTGGGAAGCAACGGAAATCTACCACACCTATAATTCCCTAGTGAAGCTGCAAAGCATAGCATGAAAATGGTATGATTGCAGTGAAAGACCTGCCCTTGGGCTGAACACTATATACATGTATGTATGTGTGTATCTCTATATATATATATATATATATATATATATATATATATATATATAAATTGAAAGATAAATAAATGCCTAAGGCGGGATTTGAACCCGAGATCTCTACTATTACATTAACGAGCTCCCAACTGAGTCACTCGGGCATTCAGCATAAACATTTATTCTTCTTATATATGATTCTTTATCATGAGGACAGCGGGTCATTGACCGAACTGCCACCTCGTGGCTTCTATAACAAGTAAGAATAAAAAGAGGATATTTACTTACAGCAGTAACTATTTTTACTCTGATGTAATTACATTTTTTGATATTAAAAGAAAAATAAATGCCAGTGTATGTATGTATGTATGTATATGTGTGTGTGTGTGTGTGTGTGTGTGTGTGTGTGTGTGTGTGTTATATGCTATTTATCCGGTGAATTTGAAACAGGATGCAAAAAAATTCCAGCGGTTACATTATATACCTATAAAAAGTAATCAAGGGTGGAATAAAAGAAAATTAGCTATTAATAAATATACAAAAATATGATATGCAAATGAAATGATTGACAATCCTGCTTTGGCTCTTGTACCTTTATCTACAAATTTTAAATTCAGTTGATTCTGGTCGATTAGACCTTTACATTCCAGCAATTGATATTTACAGTCATTTTAGCTCCATTTGTCGTAAAGTTTCCTGCCTAATCTTTATTATTTTAGATTTTAGCATTGTACTTTTTTTTAAGCCAGAGCTGGCCTATTTCAATAACCCACAACACGGAGGACCAGAAGATTTTTAATTGAGGAACAAGAATATTGTACATAACACAAAAATAATAATGTGTAACTCATTGGTTCAAAGTGTAATAATATTATATGGAGATGACATTTGGACATCAGACAGGTCACATGCTAGTGGCTACAGAAATGCAGCGTAGAGCGGCAAGAAAATCAAGAAGATAAAATTTGAAACCAAAAAAGTTATATTATGGAAGTGGGTAAGAATATACTTCAAGTAATTGAAGAATGAAAATCGATATGATTTGGATACGTTAAAAGAATGGGTGAAGACAGAATTCCGAAAACGATTTTGGAGTGGAATGTTGAAGGAAGAAGTAGATGAAGAAAACAACATGAACAATGGATGGACGGGATCAGGAGATGTATGAATAGAATGTAATATATGGGTTTTTGGAAGAATAACATTACTTCAGGTTGAAGGAAAAACTACTATAGTGTAGAAAAAAAGTAATAAAAATGAAATGATACAAAAGTAATGTCTGATACCGAAGAATGAATCTTAGATATGAACTTAACACAAAGAAAATAAGAAGAAATTTGAGGCAGCTGAAATTAAATTCTTAAGTTCTACAGCAGGTGTTATTCTGTTAGATTAAAGAAAAGAAGTGAACATACAAGGACATATTTTATATTCAATGCCACCAGGCTGTCATAACGACATTTCTGGTATTCTCTCCTGGCATCTATGTTATTGTAACCCACTTCTGAGGTTGGGGCGCCTGGAAGACGGAGTTACGCTGGCCCGATCATATATGATAGGTGATGATGGTAATGATGTGTCAGGAAAAACCCTAATCCTAAACTTAATCTAATGAGGTGAATATGATATTGGTGATAATGATGGCAGATGATGTTCGGGGACCATTTGTCTGACAAATTATGACTAGGGCTGAAAAAAGTATCGGTATCAGGGTAGTAACTAATTTCTATACACATTGCTTACAAAATGCGTGTCTCTGTCGAGCGTCTCCACTGCCTGCTCGGAGCGGAGAGTGTGTATATTCGACTCTCGTCAGTAATAGACCAGTTTACGTGACTTGTGGTTGTATCAGAATGCCGAAATAAAATTGTGCAAAGATGAGTCAATTCTTACACAAAGCGGTCTGTACTAGAAGTCTGTCCCGAGTAGCGCGTGTCAATGTGGAGTTTGTTAACAGAGCGGTCTAAGTACGATGAACCCTAGCCCGTAACCCATACTTTTTTTCAGCCCTAGTGATGATGACCCCGGAAAAAAAACTCAACCAGGAAACGAGGATCAAACTCGGGCCCGCTGTGTGATAAGGCAACACGCTACCTCGAGACCACAGCGGTGGACAGTTATAAGACAATTAAAGTGGCAGCTAAAGTATACACCCAAGATATATTGGAAAACGTACATATTAATACAAATAATGGCAGCCACAGATGTCCAAGTTTATTTATTACCCATGTATCAACCTATAGGAAGAACGAACATCGGTAGACCACGTCTTGGACAAAAAGAACAGACACGACTTTTGGAAAACGGGACGGAGCCCATGCCTCATGCCATCAAGCTTAACATGATATCGATAACTTGGATTTCAAGTTTGTTTCTGTGAACAAAAAATTCGTAAAAAATGTAGAAGACATGCACCATCTGCAAAGTTATTTGATGGGTTTCAACAAAGTCAACTCGAGGATATTCTATATGGCATGTGTTGACTAGTGGCCAGATGCTGGGATCTATGTCCACCTGTTTCCATTAACTATGACAAGTATATTTGGGATCTGGCTTTGGTGAAGACGCATTTTAGTGGGAAGATCAGAGCAGGATCGTTTTCATGTTTTGGCTGACTTGTCATGTCGGTAAATTTAAGAGGAATATGCATGAAGACATGAAAATTTATATTCGACGTATATTAACTAGCTACTGCATTTAGTGATTATGTAAAAAGCAACCCACTAGATATTATTTCAAAATCTTAAAGTAATAAAAATACTTAATCGGCACGTTTAAATTTACCAAAACTTGCTGTGAAAAAGAGAGATAAAGATGGAACAATGATCTGGCAGATATTTCTGCACCATCAATTCTAAAGTATCGTAACTCAAAATAATTATATACAGGACTATTCAAAAAGAAGGAACAGTTTTCAAACATTTATTTCTTCCAAAGTAAAAAAAAAAAAAAAAAAAACATAGAAACACAATTCCAACGTTCGTAGAAAGAGAAAAGTTAGAAGTTCCGATCACGGCCGCAATGGCGCCGTTACTTGCAGTCGCGATCACGGTCATATTGACGCTGTTGGATTGGAAGAGGGGGAGCAGAATATCAACTTCATCACCGGTGGCCTCCCAGGTCACCAGACCTAACCCCGTGTGATTGTTATTTGCGGGGTTATATAAAATACCGTGTTTTTATCCCCACCGTGTCTGACACACTTGAAAATCTATGACATCGAATTGTTGAAGCTGTGAATTCGATAACTAGAGACCAGCTGATTCGTGTGTGGCAAGAAATGTGCTACCGGGTTGATATTTGCCGTGTAACACTTGGTGCTCATATTGAACGCATAAAATAGCGAACTTTTCTCTTTCCAGCAACGTTGGAATCTTGTTTCTATTTTTTGTAGTTTGGAAGAAATAAATGTTTGAAGTCTGTTCCTTGTCTCTGAATATATATATGATATGAAAAGAAAAAAGAATGCTTGAGTCGGGATTTGAACTCGAGTCTCTAAAGTCTGTACCTTTAGCGCTCTAACCAACTGAGCTACACAAGAATTCCAAGACAAACATACAATTTTCTTATACATGTAGTATTCTCAATTCACACAAGAGGTAGCGGAAAGATCTTCCGACTGCCATCTAGCGGCTAACATAACAGTTAAGCAAATTATTAAAGAGAATATTTACTTTATAGCAGTAACGCTTGTATATATAGATATTATAAATATATTTTTGACATTTGGCAATGAAGGCAAATATGATATGAAAAGAAAAAAGAATGCTTGAGTCGGGATTTGAACTTGAGTCTCTAAAGTCTGTACCTTTAGCGCTCTAACCAACTGAGCTACCCAAGAATTCCAAGACGAACATACAATTTTCTTATACATGTAGTATTCTCAATTCACACAAGAGGTAGCGGAAAGATCTTCCGACTGTCATCTAGCGGCTAACATAACAGTTAAGCAAATTATTAAAGAGAATATTTACTTTATAGCAGTAACGCTTGTATATATAGATATTATAAATATATTTTTGACATTTGGCAATGAAGGCAAATATGATATGAAAAGAAAAAAGAATGCTTGAGTCGGGATTTGAACTTGAGTCTCTAAAGTCTGTACCTTTAGCGCTCTAACCAACTGAGCTACCCAAGAATTCCAAGACGAACATACAATTTTCTTATACATGTAGTATTCTCAATTCACACAAGAGGTTGCGGAAAGATCTTCCGACTGCCATCTAGCGGCTAACATAACAGTTAAGCAAATTATTAAAGAGAATATTTACTTTATAGCAGTAACGCTTGTATATATAGATATTATAAATATATTTTTGACATTTGGCAATGAAGGCAAATATGATATGAAAAGAAAAAAGAATGCTTGAGTCGGGATTTGAACTCGAGTCTCTAAAGTCTGTACCTTTAGCGCTCTAACCAACTGAGCTACCCAAGAATTCAAAGACAAACATACAATTTTCTTATACATGTAGTATTCTCAATTCACACAAGAGGTAGCGGAAAGATCTTCCGACTGCCATCTAGCGGCTAATATAACATATATATATATATATATATATATATATTATATATATATATACAGAGAGAGAGAGAGAGAGAGAGAGAGAGAGAGAGAGAGAGAAGAGAGAGAGAGAGAGAGAGAGAGAGAGAGAGAGAGAGAGCAATTCAAATAAAATACCGACAGCATTTTGAATGTTATGTGGCACGACGTACTAGTGAGTACGTATTAACAGCCCAGGTGTAGTAGATTTGGGGATGTACACATTTGCAATGTAACATACAATGTGCACTTTCAATAACGTGCGAATTCAGTAGTTGGAAACCGCTGTATATAACGTTACTGAGTGTAGTTTGTGGCAACTGCATTAATGAACATTACTTATGCTTACAGCACAGTGCTTACATATTAAGAATTTATTTAGCGATGAAAGAACGACAGATGGTTAAGTAACTATCTTGAATCATGATGCCCATGACATGAAGTCATCAGATCTGCTAAATGGCAAATGTCGAGAAGAGCTTACACTTGTATTTCTCATTGTTTTTGCCGTCTTTTCCCACGCAATTCCTATGCAAACAGTTGTGGATTGTAGGGAAGTATGTCTATCCTTTAGGACATTAATGCTATGTATTAAATTGTATTATAACACTGCTCTCTCTCTCTCTCTCTCTCTCTCTCTCTCTCTCTCTCTCTCTCTCTCTCTCTCTTTTTTTTCATATTAATCTTAACATGAGGCAACGTAAAACCATTCGAACTACCTGCATCAACATATTACACTTTTTTAATAGTGGACGTTTTCCACTTAGGTATTGTTGTTTAATAGTTGAATGCAGGCTTTCACGGCCGGTAATCATAATGTTGAGTATTCCGGGCTTTGTGGCCGTGGTCCATTACTGGTGCTCCTGTCAGACGTTTCTCCCTCAGCTGCGGAGTGCATCTTCAGTGGCGAGTACTTCTAGGTGTTGTTTCCTGGACGGAGGATCGATTGTGAATGAGCGGTGGACTGTTGGGAGCCGCAGAAGTCCACAGCTCTTCTGTTGCGCTATCCCAGTATATTATGAATGAATGGAATTAAAGGCTAAATATTTCAACAATCCAGAATTAATTAGACAGTTCTTGATGAAGATATTATGTTTCCAATCTACTGTAGGGTGTTATATAAGTTGTAAGTCGCCTTCTGGGCCCAGTTTCCCCTCTGCCCTTTATTTTTTCCTCAGGCATGGAGTCATGAGTCAGTGACTCATGGTGGGCTTTCCACTAGATCCCCGCAACCACATATTTTCATAAGTAATGCCACGAGTGATTTCCAATTTATCTAGTCGATTTGGAAACCAAGAGTGGCATTAATTAGGACTATTTAACGAATAAAATTAAGCTGTTTACTCACAAATCATTATTTAAATATAGTTATTTTAAAATATTTATATATTTAATGTAAACGGCGATGTTTGAAAACAAATGAGAAATGTTGAGTTAGGCTATATTTAACTTGTTCATCACTGCAATTTGATCATACTATTTATTGCCAAATAGGATCACAATATTGTAAGAATGCACCCTGGTGGAAGAAAAAATAAAACGCATCAAATTGTATATTATAACCAACATTATAGATTATTAATTATTTTTTTTGGAAACATCTCAGTAAAATCGTTAATTAAAAACAATTATTGAACTCACAATTATCAAAATGTGTAGGCCAAAGGAATCTGTTCATTATTTGCTATATTCGGGGGCACGCCATAGCGTAGTGGTTAAGGCACTGAGCTACAAGCCGGAGGGTCGAAGGTTCAAGTCCCGTTGGGGTCAGGATTTTTAAACTGACCCAAACCCTCTGGCGGCACTATGGCCCTGGGGTCGACTCAGCCTCTAACGTAAATGAGTACCAGACGCTTGTTCTGGGGGTAAAGGCGGCCGTCACGCAGGGCTGACAACCCGGCTGACATAAAGTGCCGATTGTCAAGAAAAAGTGGGAGCCTTAACCTCCTACTACCCCAAGGGCCTCCGGGCCTGTTGTGGGATCACTTTACTTTTATTTGCTATATTCAACGTATTTATTCGAGTCAGTCACTGCAAAATTATGTTCTGGCGTGTTCAGAATATTAAAAAAAGGAGGAGGTTTCTTTAATATGATAAATAGAAGTAGATAAATTTCGAGGTGAAACATGACTGCGATTGGTTGTAAAACAAAATTCATTCAAATATGATTGGTCATTGACTCCCATTTGGTGCATGAGTTAAATAATAATCAACAAAACTGTTTTTTTTTTCGTAACATGATGAAGGGAGATATGAAGTGACATGAAAGGGACGGAATGGGTAATAGAAAGTCGTTGGTTTGATGAAACGAGAGAACCCCGAGGAAAAAAAATCCCCGTATGGCCCACCACCAATACCCCTGAAACCGCCAGGATTCGAACCTGGCATCTCAGTCGGGGCAGCCGCACGCACTACCCAACGCAGGTTAGAGGATATTTAACGGTACTTTGCAAATCATAACGTAAAACTTGCAGAACGATTAAATTTCTTATAGTTTACCCTATCAAACGTATTTTTGGAGTTATGTAGTTGGTCTGTTTAAGGAACGTCCAGGAAGATAATTGTAAGTTACTGCTATATAAATGTAACTTTTTGTTGATTTAACTCGTGCCCCAAATGGGAGTCAATGACCAATCACATTTCAATGATTTTTTATTTACAACCAATCACAACCGTGTTTCGCCTAAAATTTACCAACTAAAGTTTATCATTATAAAGAAAGCACCTCCTTTTTAATATTCTGAATAGGTCATAGCATTATTTTGCAGTGACTGACTCTATAAGAAATACGGCCACCAGATTGTATATATAGTGCATGAAAGTCAACACGTAGCGCATACGAGATATAATATAAAAACATTTGTAACAATTGATTATATCACAAAAAAACAAAATAAACCACTGTTTGCACTTTCTTAGACAAATTATTTTCCAGGAAATGACGCAGAAAAATATAATTGACATATTTACATCATAGGACATCAGAAATTAATTAATACGTATAACGTTGGTTATAAATTTCTCCACTAGGGTGCATTCTTACAACATTGCGATCTTCTGACAATAAATAATATTATGATCTGGTTGCAGTGATGAACAAATGAAGTGTACCAATCGTTTCTCATTTGTTTTCAAACATCTCCGTTTACATTAAATATATAAATATTTTAAAATAACTATAGTTAAATAATGATTTGTGAGTATACAGCTTAATTGTATTCGTTAAATAGTCCTAACAATGCCACTCTTGATTTCCAAATTGTCTAGATAAATTGGAAATCACTCGTGGCATTACTCATGGAAATTTGCATTGCCAATATTAAGAGTAGGGGAATGGTTTGACGAAGTTGATATAGGTTGTTACAAGACCTGGCGGACGGATTTCTAGAGACGATGAATATTTTAGAGGGGATCATTTTTTAAGAAACATGTAGGTTACCCCCAAACACATCGTTTATAAATTATGCGTATTGGTCAAATTTCTCACCGATAAGGTTTGAAGATTCAATAAAACTATTTTACACAAAATACATTTTATTGGAATGCACGTTCTGACAGTTTACAGCGTGTGTTCAAACAATCTGCCCTGTGCCTTAATCACATGCCTGATAGCTTCGCAGGTACGACCGTCTAAGTATGTCGAGCATAGCAGGGTTCTGTTTGATGTACTGAAACACACAATTGATTAGAGAAATCAAATGTGCTCTTACTGCAACTTAAGTTTCATACACCATAATTTTGATATGCCTTCAAAGAGAAAATAAATTTTTCACACCTTAAATTAGGTACCACACTGTCCATGCGACTTATGCTGCTCGTCCAATCTAATATTCCCAAAAATCGACAGTTGTGATCAAGCATTTATACTGAAGAGAGCTTTAGTTCCGTCATGTTATCGGTCCTCTGTTCAATTGCTGTTTTTTTTTTTTTTTTTTAATTTAGGACATATGTAGTAGGTAGATTTTTTTGTAAGACAACATTGGTCTTTACTGATGCATGTATGCATTGGATCAGGATATTACGTACTATGATGAAACATTGCTGCCAAGCAAGGAATTCCTTTCACGATTCCACGTTTCAAGGAGGAGTTACTTGTTTTGAAAGGGAAAGTGTACTTCGAATTATTTTTTTTTCATGCGTGCCTCTGTTTTACTAATAAATCTCCTGCATGTAGGAGTATTAAAATGTATAGCGTAATTCTAGTGTCAGTAGTTTATTTTTAAATGGGAAAATGCTAATATAGAATCCCGTGTTTCGAGATAAGTCTTTTCATATTCACATATCTACATTGTTCACGGGGCGTTAATATAAAAAAACGAAATGCAGGCAAAATGAGGGATCGCTTCAATGTCGCATCTGTAGTTTAAATGTGAGAAGGAAAAAAAAAACATAATTTCATTTTTACATAGATTTCAAAATACCATAAAACAGGATTAGAAATAGAAATTATATATATATAAATTAAAACATGCATTTCTTATTTAAATCATATCAATTTCTCTAAGAAATATAAACTAAAATATATATAAAACTCTGAATTTTCTAATATTATGGTATGTGGATGTGAGACGGTCAGCCAAGTAGACTAATTTGGGTAACTACATTAAGTAGCAGCTCCACGTAGCTATTACGAATAGAGGATCCGACATATGTCACTCCTATACTAGCTGATTGTCCACCTCTTTGATTAACATGTATGGATGTGAGTCCAGCAGCCGGCTGGTAAGCCAAAGGCATTCTAGGGCCTGTCGCGCCATGAAGTCTCGCAGGCTGCGATAGCCAGGGCATGTGGCATGAAATGTAAGGAGCATGGAAACGTATTGTGGGTAAACCAGAGAGGAAGCTCTCAGTAAGTAGACCAAGAAGGAGGTTACAGAATAACATTAACCATGATTTTAGGGAAGTGATTGGATAACATTAGTTCAGGAGAGGGATGTATCGAGGTGTTAGAGCTATATTTGCGCGACCATGAATCGTGTTCGATACCAGTGTATTTGTTATTACTAATCTAAGTTATCAAAACTATCTTCATTGAAAGTGAATGTTTTAACTATTATTTATTATTATTATTATTATTAGAGTCGGCCGCGGTGGACTAGTGGTTATGCTCATTGCCTCTGGTCCCGAGGGTCGCGGGTTCAAACCCGGCCGGGGTCGATGGATTTTTTTAGGACGGAAAACATCCAATGAGCAAAGTCATCCGGGAGGGACTTTAAACCGTGGGTCCCGAGTCTGAAGATTTTCAGGCTCGTAAAAGATCCTTAAGCCCGAATGAAAAGGCCTCTAAGCAAAATTTACCGGATTTTCCCGTCCTAGTACTACCTTGGTTTCCTAGATGTCAGTATGAGGCGGAACGCTGACCACGGACCACTCAAAATGACATCTATACGAAAACAAGTGCAACTAAATTAGTATGGTTCAAATTATTCCCTGTAGGGGGAGAGCGCCTAAATCTCTGTAAAGGGAAAAATGGGCTTACAAGAACAACAACATTATTATTATTATTATTACTATTATTATTATTATTATTATTATTATTATTATTATTATTATTATTATTATTATTTTCCATTCCCTTGTAGGCCTAGTTGTACTATCATAACAATGCATTTATGGAAGTACAGTAGATTTTACTATTATTGTTGTTTGTTGTCATGCAATACAGGATATAAGTTCACGTAACGAGGGAAATAATTTGAAAACAAGGAGTAGCAACAAAACCAAGAACTGAAAAACAATTCGACATAGGCCTATATTTGATTCTGTACTTTTACAGTAATAATGAATAGAATAGGAAACTCGTGGACGTATACATTCATATTAACTCATGGAAAATTTGAGTTAGCATAAAATAAAAATAGAACGTAGTATGGAATAAATAGTAGGAATATCCACGAGAAGTATACAATTGATAATTCTCATTTTTCTTGTGTTCCCTCGACTGGGTTCTTCCTATTTACCACCATTATAACAAAAACAACTATTTAAGTTATTGGTAACATATTTATGGTCAGTTAAAAAAATGATAGTAGGGCCAT
The DNA here is from genome assembly GCA_030220185.1 of Diploptera punctata. NCBI lineage: Eukaryota > Metazoa > Arthropoda > Insecta > Blattodea > Blaberidae > Diploptera > Diploptera punctata. The sequence continues at coordinate 1,315,755 of JASPKZ010006047.1, forward strand.
ATCCATTTTCTTGTGAAGACTTATCGTAGAACGTAAAGTTGAATTAATTTTTATAGGTTAGTTGTGAACCATACACTGTAGATAATAAACTAAAATTTTTAATTCCAGTAGAAACAGCAATGATTATATTGTTGCTGACGTAAAATATGCTCGGGTATCAACATCAGTTCCTATACTGACTTACTTACTCACTGGCACTATCGAACCCGTAGGTTCATGGCCGCACGGACATACATCCCTATCCTACATCAGTTCCTATTATAAATATAATTATGATGAGCCCAAACAACAAATCCTAATATCAATGATTAGAATTGTAATTATGAATTGTATCTAACAATAGCGTGTAGGGACATATTTTCTGCTTAAAGTTATGTTCGACTTCATGACAGAAAATATATTTCCAATGAAGGCACTGAATTATCGGCTGATTGAAAAGAGAAATTTGGGTAGACGTCGTAAGAGGTGGCATGGCAATAAAGTACGGAACATGTGATATCACCTAAGCTTTGAAGGGAGGAAAGTAACAAGTTCGACTGCCGATGAGCAATTTTGCTTATTTTCGGCAACTTGGCATTTTAAACATGGTGTCAGAAAATTCTGAACATTTGACGTACTACACAGAAAATATAGGCATTTTTACCAAAAATGCAAGAATTATTCCCATATAAAAAAAAATCTAACCACAGAAAAAGTTAAAAAAACTATTCTGAAGTATAATTCATAATTAAAATAAATTAAATAAAAATACACAATAAGATACAATGAAAGTACAATAAATTCTAATCTTAATAATGTAGACAATAAATGCTTTCGATTTGAAGAAAAGATTCAAATTCCACAAAAAAAAGTAATGCATATATATAAAGGTATTAACATTAATAATAGTTCTAATAATTTAAATAAAATATTGGTCTTGTAAACCGAAAATAAGTTAATCTTTTAGAACTTCAAGCTTAGTGAGAAAAAGAATGAGCCGCTTCAACAAGCAGAGTCCCCGTTATGGCCCACTGCGCATGCTCGAAAAGCTAAAGTTGTGATTCACGAGGTAAAGCACTGTTAAATGTTTTAAATACGCTGTATTTGGTTTTAATCGCCTTAAATAGTTAAAGAACAGTGAAGGAGACATTTCTAGATATTTACGAGTCTTTGACAAATGCAATATTACTCAAATTGCGACATTTCAAATATAGTTAAACTCTCGTTCATAGTGTAAAAGTACAAGACAACCAATATTTAGACAGCTAGTATCCGACGTTCGAGTAGCGTAGATCGTTGAACCAATTACAAGAAGATGAAATATGTATGAAAGCCAGGGTTCGAATCCTTCAATAATGTTTTTTATTAATTTGAATTTTCGCAAACCACATCCTGTAAGTACCAGGTAACATACGTCCACTTTACACTGTATTAAGTAATATTCCTGCCTTCGTAAACTCTGTAACACTATTTAGCTATTGGTATAAATTTAATTGTGTGTGCAGTACCACGTTTTAATAATCATGCTATACATTTATGTAATAGAAGATAATATAGCTTTCATATATTTGTGTTTATTTATATATTACGTATTAGGAAAAAGTTTCACCCTTCAATTAAACAATTAGTTTACATTTGTCGCAAGTCCAGCATAATAATAGTCCATAGATGGTGGACAATAACAATATTAATAATGGGATATATCAAAGGATGTGAAGAATATAATTAACTGGGGATCAAAATTAACTCAAAATGTAACCAAGAAAAGGACATTGTATATTATTCAAAAAGGCAAATCAGTAATAACAATGTTAAACTGCGTTTTGTGGGATAAAAACATATAAATTGATACCAAATTAGAACTTTATAAATCCATAATTTGAAGCACGCTAACATACGGTGCAGAAACTTGGCAGTTGAATAAAAATTTGAGTTTAAAGATTATGTCTACTGAAATGGATTGCTTTAGATGCTCAACTAGACATTCTAAATTGGGAAAAATCAGAAATACAAACATCAGACAACAAATGAATGTCCAAAATTCAATATTATATTTTGTGAGATACAGACACTAGAATGGTATGGTCATACACGTAGGATGCCAAAGAAACAAGCTTTGGAATGGACCCCACCTGGGAAAGGAAAGATAGGTCTATCTAGATTTAAATGGATGGATGATGTAAGAAGAGGTATGAGGGAACTAGGTCTGGAAGAATTGGAATGTGAAGATAGAGAAGAATGGAAAAAGTGGATAAACATTTAAAACGCTTTAGGCACAGGAAGATGTTTATTACATTGTAAACCTGTTTATAAATAAATAAATAATATTAAAAATAATAATACTTCCAAATAGTCAGTACGTTTGTTCTTTAAGAATGGACAGACAGAATAAAACAGAAAGCATTTTAACAATTAAAACCGGGAACCGAATCTGTGACCTTTTGCTTACGATTCAAGCCACTAAGCACTGAGCTAAGCGTACGCTGGCTAATTACGCTTGAAAGAATACTCTTCAAAGGAAGAAGGGAAAGTAATCTATCATAGCTCTACGTTGCAATTAATTTACTCGTGTGAATCGCGCGTTGGAACTTAAAATATTCGAGATCAAGAGTCGATCCATTATTTTTGTCGCTAAGTCTACGTAAGTAAAGTAAAGTAATCCTACTACAGGCCTCGGGAGGTCCTTGGGGTAGTACTGATACAAAGTTTTTTTTTTCTTCCAATGCCACCAGGTTGTCTTCTATGACATTTCTGCTTTCTCCCCTGGCATTGGCGGAATTGTAATCCATTTCGTAGGTTGGGAAACCTGGAAGGCGGAGTTGTTACCCCGATGATATGATGGGTGATAGATGATAATGAAACGCCAGGAGAGGCCTTTACCTATACTTGACCCAAATTTCAGACCATGGGCAACAACAGGAAAAATTAATATGATCTGACCGGGAATCGAACCCGGGACCTTCATGAAAGTAGTTAAAACGCTGACCACTAGCCCATGAGGGTGATCACTGATACAAAGTATATATGCCTAATTCAAGTAGCGTCTCTTTAAGACGATGGGTTTGGGAATCCCTGAATTGTAATAGGAGCGAAAATACGTTGCCCCTTGAGTTTCTTATTACATATTAACAAGCCTGGGACGAGAGAATGAGGGTGGAGGAATAAATGAGAATGCCAGTTGGTCATTAGAGCCTCATTTGCTAGTTGAGAAACACGCGATGGTTTTAACCTATTTATCAGCTGGTAATTCAGCGAGTGCTCTAGGCGTAGCTAGTTAGTTTAATTTACCTTGTATTGTTGTACCATCCGTGGATTGATTGAGTTGTGACATTAGTGCACATGTAATAATTAACCTGGGACCAATTATTCTCAACTCTGGGACCGTGTAAATTTGTGAATTAGGTAACAAAATAATCCAAATAGAATCAAACCATCATAGTTCAATACATTTGTATCTAGTTACCATGACAACAGCAATTTCAGGACTGGCTTTGTAATATTAAACTAGTGTCTGTAGCAACAAATGTCAACATTTCTGACATTTTGAACATACTGGTGTTGATAAAATCGATATTTATGTTATCTATCTAGAAGAATATAAGATCAAATCTTATACTAGGATGATTTTGAAAAGAGTGTTACATGATGGGCTTAGCAAACAGTCGACAATTCTTTATTTTACACCAGCTAACACCCGTCGTGGGCTGCTAAGCCTAAATAAATGAAATGTCTTTTTATGTTTGGTTGAATAAGTATAAAAGAAACATAATTATAAATTTATATCGTAATTATTTTATATACCCCATGCTGATTACCCGGCGTTGCCCGGGATTCTACTTATTCCGATCTTCTTGGGATAAATGAGCTGAAAGACAAAAATGGTTATTGAAGTTATCCGTAAAAAAATACCTGCCGTGCGCTGCTATGCTTGCCCGGGAATCTAGTCATCCCGATCTTCTTGGCATCAATGAACTGAAAGATAAAAATTGTTATTATGAGTTATCCGTAAAAGATAGACATATGCTATCGCGGGCCTTTTTGTGGATTTTTTTTATATATTCAATTTTATGTACATTATTTTGGTGTATACGTTATGGTTTAGGCTGCGTAAGTCATTTAAAATCCTAAAAGTTCCTAAAGCACGTTTTTTACTACAAAGGGCGATTTTTTAAAGGCGAAGGGGTTGAATATTACAACTCTCTTATAACCTAAAACCTTCCCGGGAAACACCTGAACATTTTGCAAAAGGCCCCATCACAATCGGATGAATGGTGTATAATGCATAAAGGACAAATAGACATACATTCGTTTATTTATATATATATATATATATATATATATATATATATTATATATATATATTTAGGACATAACGGGGTTAATGTATTTTACAGGTACCCGGAGTTCTACCTATAAAGTAGAACCAAAACGGATCGCTCACCGCCAACACTTAAATGATGGCCGCAGAACTTTCCATCTATCTATCTAGCAAAGAGTTGAAAATCTAATATATAAAAATGAACGTTTGTTTGTTTGTTCGTACTTTATGCGCGGCCATACCGTTGATCCGATTGTGATTGGGCTTTTTGCAAAATGTTCAGAGATTCCCGGGATGAACACAGGCTATAAGAGAGTTGTGTTACTCAACTCCTATACCCTTAACAATCGCCCTTTGTAGTGGAAAACGTGAAAAAATTATCTCTTTGGACGCTTAAATGGCCTACGCTACCTAAAATATAACGTACACAAAATTAATGTACACAGAAATGAATATCTCAAAACGCTCTACAAAAAAGTCCGTGACAGCATATGTTTCCCTCTTACGGATAACGCACAATACACACATTTTTGTCTTTCATGGATACCAAGAAGATCGAAACAAGTACGTAGATTCCTGTGCAAGCATAGCAGCACATGGGGGGGTATTCTTTTACGGATAACTCACAATAACGAATTTTGTATTTTAGCTCATTTATACCAAGAAGATCGAGATAAGTAGATTCCCGGGCAACACCGGGTAATCAGCACGGGGAATCTTAAAATAATTACGATATACATTTATAATTATTTTCCGTTCTACTTATTCAATTAATCATAAGAAGTACATTAATTTTTGTCTTTCTGCTCATTTATGCCAAGAAAATCGGGATGAGTAGATTCCCGGACAATGCCGGGTAAACAGCAAGGGATATCAAAAAATAATTACGATGTAAATTTCTCCTCTCTCTTATTTAACTGAACATAAAACACTTAATTTTCGTATTTCAGCTTATTTATGTCAAGAAGATCGGAATAAGTAGATTCCCGGGCAACGCCGGATAATCAGCACGAGGTATCTAAAAAATATACATTTATAATTATTTTTCCTTTTACTTATTCAACTAAACATAAAAACACATTAATTTTCATATATTTAGGCGTAGCAGCGTACGCCGGGTATTAGTTAATTATTTATATAAACAACGTTTGTAAATTTCTTATTTATGTAGTATTACTAACATTCTTATGAAAGATGGCAAATTTAACGTTACGTACAGCAAAATTTTTCCTATAGAATTAGATTTAGATTATTGTATTTATTAGCTTTCAGAATTTCACTGCATACAGTTCTAATATTGGAGTGTGTGTTGTATTATATATATATATATACAGTTCTAATATTGTGTGTGTGTGTGTATATATATATATATAATATATTAAAATGCCTATAGTATTCTTCAAAGTCTTCAATTAAAGAAAAAATCTGTTTATACTAGATGTCTCATCGAGGCGTTTGTGTTTACCAGGTGTCATTCATTGGCATTTGTAGGGAAATAAGCGTAACTGGATTATAGTGCGTAAGAAGTAATTTTGTGATTGTGAGCTTATACGTATTTGGCTGCTGAACAATAACGTTTTTGTCATCGGATTCAAGGGACTTACGACTGAATGTTGGCATCATCCTTATCATATTTTGTAATGGCATGCCTTTGTATATTGAAAGCAACATATAGCCAGTGAAATATATAACTGTTGATCACATACTTAAAGTCTATTACGAAATTCCTAATAGTGGAGTACCCAATTCTCTACGTAGGTCGTATGGGATATATGTCTACACATATAATTTCAAGAGCAGCGAAATCTGAAAACTTATTTGGAATTATCACTATCATCCGTCAGTTAGAGAAATTTGATCCGAAAATTGTAATTTAATTTTTGGAGTAATATTAAGTTATTTGAAAACGTGATAACATGGAAAGTGGAAGCTTAGAGTAGAACACCACATACTGTACTAATGTAGCGTACAATTCGCGACTACTTCTGATATTAATCAACCAAGCTCGATCTTGGACGGATGGATGGCTTTGATTTAGTGCGTTTTTTCATTAAAAACAATGTAGTAGTAGCCCTTTTTTTTTTTTTTTTTTTTTTTTTCAATATCGACATTTCTAATATCGACAAAAATGAAAAGGGAGTATGTAACCAATAATTATTGTAAACATAATCAATTTTATTTGAAGTAAGGTTTGGATTTTGTTCCTCATATAATGTACATGTATCGTTTAACTACCCTAAAAATGTGAATGGCAATCTGAACACGCACAAGAAAGGGGTCATTGCATTAGGTGCTGGTCGCAGAGTTGCAAGAATTTCGCGGGCAAAAACGCGTTTTTATGAAAACTGTTACAAATTCAGCAAGGTATTTAACTTTTTTTTTTTCTTCACTATATCTTACAGATCTACTTACCGCAATTCATGAAAAGACTTCGGTTCACTCTATATTTCAAACATAAGTTCCACTGTCTTCGTAGTTCTAGAATTCTGGTAAAATAAAAATTGCTAATGACGCATTTGTCATAAGTAATGCCACGAGTGATTTCCAAATTATCAATTCGTGAGTCAAGAGTGGCATTGTTAGGACTATTTAACCAATAAATTAAGCTGTTTACTCACAAATCATTATTTAAATAGTTATTTAAAATATTTATATATTTAATGTAAACGGCGATGTTTGAAAACAAACGAGAAAAGTTTGTTATGCTTAATTTGTTCATCACTGCAACCAGATCATATTATTTATTGTCAATTGATCGCAATATTGTAAGAATACACCCTAGTGGAGAAAAAATGAAACATCAAACTGTATATTAATTAATTTCTGATGCCCTATGATGTAATTATGTCAATTATATTTTTCTGGAACGTTATTATCTGGGAAATAGTACGTTTAAGAAAGTGGAAAGAGTGTTTTTTTTGTATAATCAATTACTACAAATGTTTTTATATTATATCCCGCAAGCACTATCTGTTAACATTCGTGCACTATATAGCCTATACAATCTGGTAGTCATGCAGTCATTGCAAAATAATGCTATGACCTATTCAGAATATTAAAAAGGAGGAGCTTGATTTTAAAGAGATAAAATTAAATTGATAAAATCGAGGTGAAAAAAGCGACTGTGATTGGTTGTGAATAAAAAATCATTGAAATGTGATTGGTCATTGACTCCCATTTGGGGCATGAGTTAAATAGTATTCAATATTTGATCTTGGCACGAACTAATTCCTTAGGAATTCTTACTCTTTTATGAAACAAAATTATGGAAAAGAACTAAACTTTGAATTATAATACAATAAATTCTATTTGATACAGACTACTAGTTTTCAGTGAAGTTTTCTTCTTGTTCTTACGTAACTAATGTTTTTTTAAGATATTTGTTGTACTTTAATATGTGTTTGCTGTATTTATGACAACGTATTTTTTGCTAAAAATGTATTTCAAAATTAAATTCATCTGTGCTTCTGAGTTTTTTTATATTCTTTGTTTTGATGCACTGTGATATAAATTTAGAGAATTATTACCTGAACCCATGACTGGCCTCCACAACTGATATCTTGTAAATCCAGTCTTGTTTCCTGCCCTGGATAACTTTATAATTGCACAGGACGATAAAAAATGAGCACCCAAGCGATACTCTAGCCGAAAAGAAAACATTCTTGCATCTATACATGTAATGTTTTGTTGTTGCATAATTTTGAATTGAGGTAATAATAAATTTTGAAATTCTACCCGAAGTACTCGAAATGTCAAGAATCGTAATGAGAAGGCTAATCACAAGAAGAGCGTGTTTTTTATTAACGAAATACACGAAATGTTCAAAAACTTAATATACCTTAACTGACAAATTGTATGAATCTAGCAGAGTTGGATAGGAAATTAGTAGATATTTATCCGCGAAATTCAATTATTTTCACAAAAGTATCTGAAATTTTGTAAAACATGCACGAAAACAAACAAAATAGTCCTTTAACATATTTTTATAAAGGTTTTAGCTCTCTTGGTGAATCAACAGAAAACATGTTTTCAACCAACGATCCCTTAATTGGGTTTATTCTTATGACAAACTATAGGTCTTGATTGTAATCTTTAGATTGAAATATCTTAACAAAAAAAACAAAGAATATATTTTTTTCATATAAAAATGAGTGTCTGTGACAGACACCTGTCCTTTATAGATTCAAAAACTACCTGATCGATTTGAATAGGGATTTCACCATCATTTAGAGATTTTTCTGGAACAATTAACGTATATAACATTACCGTACATACTATAGGGCCGGAGCTAAAAAAAGAATACATCGGTGCATTAAAAAAATCAGCTTTTGGACGCTTAAATGGCTTACACTGCTTAACAAATACACCAAATTAATGTACACAGAATTGAATATCTAAAAAAATTGTTACAAAAAGTACGCCACAGCATATGTCTCTCTTTTGCAGAAAACTCCCAATAACCATGTTTGTCTTTCACCTCATTGATGACTAGAAGATCGGGGTAAGTAGATTCCCGGGCAACGCCGGGTAATTAGCACGGGATATCTAAAAATAATTACGATATAAATTATTATTAATTTTTATTTTACTTATTCAACTAAAATAAAAACACATTTCACTTATTTAGGCGTAGCAGCTCATGCCTGGTATTAGCTAGTTCTTTATATAATTAAGATATCCGAGCCTTTTCAAGTATATAGCTACTGTACAACGTAATTAAATTATACAGGGCAAGTCAAAATGTTGTGCAGGTTTTCAGAAATGTATTATGTGAAATGTAATGAACATATAATATCGTGAGACATATTGTATGAAAGGTAAACTCTCAAAGTTTAGTTGTCCACTTCTAAAGTTCCGCGTTCACCCGCAAGATGTCAACAGCAGAGCAGTAAAGGAAAATGGCGTTGACTGGGGATCAGAAGTCTTTCTGTGTGCTTGATTACCATGTAAACAACTCTGTGACTAGTGTTCAACGACATTTCCGTACCAGATACGATAAAGACCCGCCGGATGGGAGATCCATTCGTAAGTGGTACACACAATTTAGGGATTCAGGCTGTATCTGTAAACGAAAATCGACTGGCCGTCCGTCGACGAGTGAAGAGACAGTCGAACGCGTTCGCACATGCTTCGTGCGGAGTCCACAGAAATCCACCTACCGGGGAGCGACAGAACTTCAACTACCACAAAAAACTGTATGGCGGATTCTCCGGAAACGTTTACAGATGAAACCCTACCACTTGCAACTGGTTCAAGCCTTAAAACCCGCCGATTATGCTTTGCGAGCGTCCTTCTGTGTTGATTTTCTCGCATTAATGGAAGAGAATGAGTTCCATGAGAGGGTAGTTTACAGTGATGAAGCGACTTTCATTCCACCTTTCAGGAAAAGTGAATAGACACAATGTAAGGATTTGGGGAACTGGTAACCCCCATGCAACTCTGGAACATCAACGCGATTCTCCGAAAGTGAATGTCTTTTGTGCCATTTCCCATGCAAAGGTTTATGGGCCCTTTTTCTTTCATGAACGTACTGTGAACGAACATGTTTTCCTTGATATGCTACAACAATGGCTCCTTCCGCAGCTTGAAGCGGATAGTCCAGATTTCATTCTGCAGTTGGATGGTGCCCCTCCACATTACCATGGCAGTGTTCGAGACCATTTGAATACGGCTTTACCACAACGCTGGATAGGCCGTGCATCTCAGGGTGATCAACAACTCATTCATTGGCCACCTCGTTCACCAGATCTAACCCCGTGTGATTTCTTCATGTGGGGTCTTGTAAAGGATCATGTTTACGTACCACCACTTCCAACAACACTGCATGAACTGCGTGCCCGCATCACAGCAGCCATTGCTGATATCGATCGCGGACTGCTACAGAAAGTTTGGCAGGAGATTGAATATCGGCTTGACATCTGTCGTGTAACAAAAGGCGCTCACATAGAACATCTGTGAATATTTAAAAAAAAACTTTGAGAGTTTACCTTTCATACAATATGTCTCACAATATTATATGTTCATTACATTTCACATAATAAATTTCTGAAAACCTGCACAACATTTTGACTTGCCCTGTAGTTGTATATGTTGAATTGTATGTAAATCGATGTATATGCAATTAAATAATTAATAACAGGATTTTCAAACGTATTGTTATAACATTTTATTTAATTTGTGGGCCGTATGTTCTTGATATTCCCACCAAATTTAATTATAAATATCTACTGTATTCCCATGAAATAATCGCTGATATAACATAATTAGCACTGAAATTGAGGTAAAATTAACACCAAAAAATCACACCCCGTGTAATGAAGCAAACCTTTTGGTATTAATCCACATTAAAATGATGAACATAGAAGTCGATATTGGTTCTCTTTGGTCTCCTCGGGAATCCGTTTAATCCATTACAGATTCAATTTATCTAACACTGCAATCTAATTTCTTACTGAAAACACAATACCCCTCTCTATCAAACTCAGCATCGCTAGATGAGACATGTACTTGAAACACATTTGAACCTGCTATAGCGGTTTATGCTTTTAGCTGTCTCTGTACGTAGTTTATTATTTCTTATAATTTTTCATAGTTAACGTACGAGTATGGAATCACTGATTTATTTACATTTAAAAGTGTCTTCTTATAGTTCTGTTTAACCCTTAAATTCGTAATGTATCATTTTGTATACATCAGTTGGTTTAATTAATTTTATATTTTAAACAAATCAGAAGAAACGAACAAAAATAAATTAAATGTTTGTCTAATTATACAATATACCTAATAATAACAGTTTAGACAAGATTCTGTTTTCACTGCGGTCCGCCACATTCAAATAACTAACAAGAAATTTGTGTTTTTGTCAATTTAGGGGTTAAAACCGTCCAGTTCATGCACGTCTCTATAGTTAACTCATCCCAGCCCTTAGGCTTGGTTATTATTAGAATGCTATTGTAAATAATAATAATATAAGCCAAAGTCTCGAGGTAGCTATGGTCTCGAGGTAGCGTGCTGCTTTGTCACGCAGCGGGCCCGGATTCGATCATCGGTCGGGACAGTTTTTCTGGGCGAGTTTTTTTATCGGGGTTTTTCCTCACCTGTAAGACAAATGTCAGGAAAACTTTAAGGCCCAAACGGTCCCCGAAATCAAATGGCATCGCAATCATCATCATTCATATTCATCATAGATTAAGCTTAGGATTAGGAACTCTCCTGACCCATCATCACCCGTCATATCGTCGGGGCAACGTAACCCCGCCTTCCAGGCGCCCCAACCCCAGAAGTGGGTTACGAGTACTCAATGCCAGGACAGAACACCAGGAATGTCGAAAGACAGCCTGGGGCATTTGCAATATATATATATATAAGTCAAAGTTTCGTCAATGAAGAAATTGACAAAACATTTATTGCTAAAGAAATTAATATTTTGCGCACAGCAGCAAATGCTTCCAAAAGAGATCAAATTATAAATACAGCATACTAGACAAAATATGGATTTAAATAGTATACAGAATGTTGGATTGTGCTAAATTTCATTAAATTGAAGCAACAAGAGTGGCAAATCTACATAAAAAGTGAAGGAAGCACATCGACTATAGAGAAACACGTTACAATAGATGTCTCAAGAAAATGCGAAATTTACAAATATATCGAGCACGATGAATATAAATACACCGAGGATGAGCAATGGAATAACTGAGAATGGACGTGTGTTTATATTTTATGTGACATAAGGGAGCACCCCAGTTCTCAGTGCTTGAAGTCCAAGTGTATGGGCAAGGCCGGATTATTCCAGTGTATAATTATAGAGGTATAATGGAATTGTGATTGTCAGACGTCGCTATTTGCAGATGACTTACGGAAGGCTGGCTATCTAATTAACACTACTTACTGCACCATTGACCTCGTGGAAATTCTGCACCTTGGCTATCACCACACACCACACACACACAGTTGTTGACATTGACTCCGCAAGTTTAGTCATCGCTACTCCGGTCTTGAGTAACGTGACGTAATTAACGTATTCTTAATAAATAACACTCTCCTGTTCGTTGTGTGCCAGCTTCTACGTTACGCTCCTATACTTCATTCAGTCAATTACAGTTTAATGAGAAGTTGTAATTTCTTGTTCAACGATCAAAACTGAGAATAGGTATATAATTTTCAGCCGAAAAATAATCTGAACCACGTCCACAATTTTGTACATTTTACTTTTTTCTTGAATACTGTACTATAAAAAAAACTAAAATTGCACGACAATATGAAACCTGCCCTGTCACACAGCGGACCAGAGTTCGATCCCCGGCCAGAACACGTTTCCTGGGTAAAGTTTTTCCTCACTTGTAAGACAAATATCACGAAACTTAAAGGCCCAAACGGTCCCCGAACATCATATGGCCATTATAATCATCATTATTCATAATCGCCTTAGATTAAGTTCAGGATTAAGGACTCTCCTGGCGCCCCACTATCATCATCCATAGCATCATTGGGGCAGCCGTAACCACGCCTTCCAGGCGCCTCAACCTCAAGTGGGTTACAATTACGCCAATGCCAGGATAGAACACCAGAAATGTCGAAATTATAGCCTGGGGCATTTAATTAAAAAAAGTTTAAGAAACCACAATCGTGGTTCAGACTTCGTTTTTCGCAATTAGCAGCCTGAGTTCAAATTCTGTAACTGTTATGTAAAACGAAATGATTATAAATCCGTAGTCATGCTTCACAGCGTTTGTTACTAGTGATCACCATGCTCGTCTCTGAATCAAAGTTAGCGGATTCTAAACCGACCGGGGAGACGGATTTTTTAAAAGCATATAAATCCTGATAATAGCTTCCTTCGGATGGAAGGAAATATCAGCACACCAAGGATAAGATCTTAATGTCTGTTCCGATCTCGTGTTAGAATTGGTGTGTTCATCTTTTACTGGCTCTTCCTACTTTTCTTCGTTCTAGTGGTGGAAAGTAAGATCGAAATTTTAATTCATCTTGTACAGTGTTATGTTTATGCTTAAGGAGTGGGATGATTTAAAAGTAGGGTCAGTTTTGTTACGATTTGACTATATGTGACGTCAGTACATTGAAGCCACCCCTACCCGCATATAAACAAATCATGTAAACAATAGGAACTGTGCTGTCAAATGTAGAGCAAGTTGCATTGAGTTGCTTAATAATGAGCCTGTAATGTAACTACAACTAGGAGTTCACAAGAATGTGAACGGGGCGTGAAGAGAGGTAAATCCTCGGTGCACGCGGTTTTACGCATTGAACTGTATTGATCATTCACAAACTTGTGCTATTTTCATGCATATGTTATGATTCCATGTGTTGCGGTTACTAATATTGTTTCATTTTCATTACAGTGTTTATAAATATTACGTTTTATTCGTCATGTGCTGCGGTTACTGAAATTGCTTCATTTCATTTGCAGTGTTTATAAGAATTCATCCAGAAACGCGACTTATATTTTAAGGGCACGTAGTACTAAGATGTATGCCGATAGAAATGTTTTGAATCTAGTATTACGACACGCATTCCTTACGCTCTTCTCATCAGCTTGCGCCGCATTACTTAAAAATTTTATTAAACAATGCGAATTGCAAGCTACTTGCGCTGCCGTGTTTCGATCTACTACCTTGTGTGTGTGTGTGTGTGTGTGTGTGTATGTTAGCATAGAGTTCATAACTATCAGTACTATTCATAATCCATTGCCCGGGCCCATGAGATGCAAAGATTGATTCACCCTTCCTATCCAAATTCACAAACATTAATCAATAATAATTCTTAAAACACACTGTAGTAATTTATGATGCCTAGTTAACCTGAATATAATATTATCAACCATGAAAGCTAGTCGGGAAAAAGGAGCTCATATAAGTTTTGAGCAAGCTTAGCTTATGTACAGGAATTATGCAAGACAGCTGTAGCGTGGCTAACATACAATACTCAAACATTGACATTTACTTAAAATGATATTTAATGTTAAATTGCACGTCTGAAGTTTGAAAAGTGAAATTAAAGAAATACACGACTTGATCATACGAATACTAGATGACAAACAATAAATAATACCAAAAATAATATAATTTACACACTCAACCTCTCATACATACTTTTAGTCCTGCCTAGGGTGCTTTACCCTGGCTTGCCGGACCAAAACCCAAAATACGCAGCTCGCGTCCTCCAGACGACAAACCAGTGTTGCAACGAAAATCTATGATCGAATGATAATGTTCACTATGTGTGTAGCCTATTTGAGCGTTCCGAGGTAGAAGGGGAAGTTGCGCACTACAAACGGAGCAAAGGGAGGGGTAGAAAGGAGGGTGGGAGTAGATAGAGAATGGAAATTGGCATAGTTCACGAATCTCACTATGAAGGGAGGATAACAGCACTGATGTAACGAACCGAAATAGCACTTTCGGTTCAAGCTGTTAGTTGTATGCACAAATTGCTTCAGTTTCATAGTTACCCACTGTTGTTTGGAAGCATTGGTTTGTTTGCATTCAAAATCTATTTTTCATAGTGTTCTTCAAACAAGATATCTTGGGTAACTCATTCATGTCCCTACCCCTGGTTATGATAATAGTCTGTGTTAACTTACTACAATTTACAAAATAACCTTATAATTATAATCCTTCTTGTATTTTAAATCATCTTTAATTAATGTACTTGCTTTTGGTTTTTATAAATTCATAAAATGAAGAGTTTATTATATGGTGTGTTTTCTATTTAAAAGTGTATAGTCTACAGATTTATTAATTAAATATTATTTCTTAAATCCCGTTGCTTCCATGTCGTGATTTACGGTAAATAAAAGTAACTCAAGTGTATAAGAGGGCTAGAAGCAAATTTGTTAACCCTTCAATCCGTTTTGAATTGCGACGCTAATAACTAGATTCGTAAATAAAATACAGATAAAACTACTACCTATAATAATACTACTACTACTACTACTTTCTGCAATCTGATTTAATCCGTCATCTATATAACCTTATCGTATGTATCTTCATAAGTAATGCCACGAGTGATTTCCAAATTATCGATAAATTCACGACTCACGAAGTGAGGAGTGAATTTATCTAGAGAATTTGGAAATCAAGAGTGGCATTTGTTAGGACTATTTAACGAATAAAATTAAGCTGTTTACTCACAAATCATTATTTAACTATAGTTATTTTAAAATATTTATATATTTAATGTAAACGGCGATGTTTGAAAACAAATGAGAAACGATAGGTACGCTTCTACTGCTTCATTTGTTTATCACTGCAACCAGATCATACTATTTATTGCCAAAGGAACGCAATATTGTAAGGAGGAGCTTTCTTTAATATGGTAATCATAACACTGATAAATATTTGGTGAAACACGATTCTGATTGGTTGTAAAACAGAAATCATTGAAACGTGATTGGTCATTGACTCCCATTTGGGGCATGAGTTAAATAGTCATTTCAATCTCTTTTGCAAATAGAGCGATCGATTATCGTGAAATCGGTAATAATCATGAAAGTTATAGAGAATACTGTGTTAATTAGGGCATGGGGTTATTGAAACGATGGCTTATATTTAGCATATCTAAAGTACTCCAACTCCATTGCGTGATAGGCTGGCTGCTGGCCTCACTCTCTTATGCGTTAATGACAGAGGTGGACGATCATCAACCCAATATAGGGGTGATATGTTTGTCAGCATGCCGGATCCGTCGAACGTTATAGCTGGTTTACTTAATTGGAGCCGCTACCTGTAGCTACCCAAATTCCTCAAGATAATGGGAGGGCACAGGTCCCATACTGGCCGAAATTCCAAGAGAACATTTCATCGCAAGTCCCGTAGCTCTACATCAAGGCATCAACTCTTAAATCGCTCGACCACAACGGCGACGTGGGACATATTTAAAGTGCGTTATTTGAAATCAATTTTTAATTATATATTAAAAATACGCACAACTTATACGTGGCATAGTGGCGCAAGCCATTTTTCTTCATTTTGACAAAAACAGGGTTTTATTAGTCAGCAGTGTACAAAGAACCAAGTTAGCTTAATATTGATAATCATGGAGATATTTATTATCTTAAGCGATGGTATTAATTGTTGATATATCTGAAATATAATATGCAGTTTCTTCTTTACGACCATGCACTTTACTTATTTTTGTGAAAAGAAACTCACTTGTGCCATTATGTCATATACCCCTTCATGTATATATAGGGCTATTCAGAAAGAAGGAACAGACTGCAAACATTTAATTCTTCCTAACTGCAAAAAAGAGGAACACAATTCCAACGTTCCTGGAAAGAGAAAAGTTTGAAGTTCCGATCACGGCCGCATTTCTCTAACCACGTCCGACGTTACCTGAATAACACCATTCCAGGACGTTGGATTGGAAGAGGAGCATTAGAAGATAAATTTCATCGCCGGTGGCCTCCCAGGTCACCAGACCTAACCCCGTGTGATTTTTATCTGTGGGTTTTACGAACAAGAACGTGTTTTTATCCCCCCTATGCCTGGCACTCTTGAAAATCTGCGACATCGAATTGATGAAGCTGTTAATTCGATAACTAGAGAACAGCTGAATCGTGTGTGGCAAGAAATAAGCCACCGTTTTGATATTTGTCGTGTAACACATGGTGTTCATATTTAATGCATAAAATAGTGACATTTGAACTTTCCTCTTTCTTGGAATTGTTTCTATTTTTTGTAGTTTGGAAGAAATAAATATTTGAAGTCTGTTCCTTCTTTTTGGATATCCCTATATTTAAAACAGCAAAGTTCCCAAACCATTGTAAAATAAAGAAATGGTAGACCATTCAGTAATCCCGTGTTCTAATTATGTTTTTTCTCCCAATTCCTTCAGACCTCGGAAAAAATATAACAACTCCTAATCAAGCTACGAATGCAGGAAGATTAAGAAAATAATAAAATCCGCAATCTGATAATGAACATATGAAACGGAAGTTACTGTATGTAGTTTATATATAAATATTTAGATTTATGACCGTGCTCATGTTCTGCGTAAACATTATCATTGGTCATGAAGTTTATATTTCCGCGAGGTGAATGATCTACGTAGGCGATAATAGCGTTGGAAATAGTTTAGTGCTTGGCTATTGGCGTGTAAAGTACTGGAATAATTGAAGTGTTGAGCTATGGATTGTGAATTAAGACGCAAAACAGATCATTCTGCACTACATTCTAGGAATGAGGCTATTACGCGTTAGCAAATATGCAGTGCATTCACCGTTCCCGCATAAAGTAAGCGGCAAAATTACATGTTAATAATAGAGACCTTGATCAATTCGACCTCTGATCTATAAATCTGCAGTAACATTCACCTTTAAAATACCTTATATACACAAATGGAAACAGTATTTTTTTTCTCTATTTATGATGTTATGCATTATTTGACCTTTCTGTTTTATCACATGCTTATTTTAAATTTCAATTTAATAATTAAATTATTTATATTAAGGGGACCGACTGGTGAATTTTAATTTTTTTTTTTTAGTCTTTATCTGCTTGTTTTGAAATTTTTATCACATGTGCTTGTAGTAGTGTTTCTGTAAACTTTGGTGTTTGTAAGCAGAATAGTTTCAGAATTATATTTTAAAATATTTTCTAAAATATGCTCCTTACGATGCATTTTTAAATATTCTCTAATGAAATTTCTGATTCAGAATCTTTATGATTCCACTAAACACATTTGCTATGCAAAAAATATTAATAATACTGCTTATTTTTCATTTTTTGAAAAAAAAACTTCTTTCATTTTTTGAAAAAAAAACTTTTTTTGTTTTTTCATTTCAATTTAAAAGAACACATGCATCTTAGTCTAGTAACTACATAGCAAATTTCAATTACCATATATTGGGGAATCTAACCTCAAAATTTCACTTTGATTGCATAAAAATTGCATCGTAAAGAGTTTTGGAAAAGTCAAAAAATGGAAACGGAAAAAAAAAACGCATATTAAAATTGAAGTAGTAATGCAGACCACACGCGCAAACTCTCACGTCGCGGACTCAATTTTGCTCCTAAAATAAAAATGCTTACATGAAAATAATCCTAAAGAATCAGAGTTATTAGAAAGCAGATAAACAAAAAAATATATTTTTCTGCCAATTTTTTAGCATTTTTACCAGTAGGTCCCCTTGATAAAATATATCAATTATTAGATATGATCAATTTCGTTTGACACCTATGCGGAATGTGAGCAGGTTTACTTAAAATGAATATATTTTGTAAATATAAAATTCGTGGTACCATTCTTTAACATTTGTTTAGTAGTTATCCTTAATATCGATTTTAGAAATTTGTTCACTTTCAAAATCATTAGCGTTTATTAATGGGTCTATATTTAGAGTACTAATGTATCAAAGTATCAGGTAGGGTTGACAACCCGGCCGACATCTAGTGCCGATTGTCTACTCCAATGGTCTCCTATGGGATGGTTGAAAAATATTAGGTCAGGATAGGGTTGCATGGAGAGCTTATGTCCGCACAGCCATGAACTTACGAGTTCGATAGTACCAGTGAGTTAGTTAAGATAATCTAAAGCCTGCAATAAGATATGTCTCAACAAAATATATGTTTACTCCCAATTTTTAATTGATACCTAACAACCTGAATAAAATAAAATATTACTGTAGCAATATATATTAGTCCACCGCTGTGGTCTCGAGATAGCGTGCTGCCTTGTCACGCAACGGGCCCGGGTTCGATCCCCGGTCGGAACGGTTTTTCTGGGTGAGGTTTTTGTCGGGGTTTTCCCTCACCTGTAAGACAAATGTCAGGAAAATTTTAAGGCCCAAATGGTCCCCGAAATCATATGGCCATCATCATCATCATCCTTCACCGGTGTGGAAAGCAACGGGAAGCTACCACACCTATAATTCCCTAGTAAAGCTGCAAAGCATAGCATGAAAATGCTATGATTGCAGTGAAAGACCTGCCCTCGGGCAGAACTACTATAGATGGATATATATATTGCTGTAGATGTTTGAATCTGTAAAACTAGGTGTCAGGAATAAATATTATTATTCCTGTAAGCATATTCATCTTTGTAGATAAAGCAAGACAAGTTCGCTATCTAATTCAAACTTTGTTTTGAGTTTAACGGCCAGTTTCTCATGTTTTGTTGAATGTGAGGCATGTGGTTATGACAATACAGAGTATAGGCCTATCACGCTACTATCACGACAAAATGTCACTTCATATCTTTTATAGACGTATTTCATAATTAGCGACATTTTTTTTTATCTTCAGAAAAACATGATGGGTATAACAATCCAATATTTTTATTCAACCCATTAGCTTCAAATGGCAAACAGTAATAACATGCATTTTAAAATCGTCATGATGTGACTAAAATCATAATATTGTTTTATGACGTTTCACTAAATAGATATAATGATGTAAATTGTTTCTCAAGTTTAAACATTTCGAAAATGATGTAGCCTATAACGAGGGAATTATTTAAAGAAACAAATAGTTTGATTTAGTCATTTCTAATGGCATCGTAACAGATGATTAAACAGTCTTATTTTTTTTTTTCGTTCACTTTAACCTTCCTTCTGAATAAGCAAATACTTTTTTTGCGCGATAGTGTGCTTTGTCGTACTTACAGCAGTGGCGACCATAATTGAAAGTTCAACTTCCTACATTTCGGGGTTGCCAACTTAAATAACTATACTGCAATATTACATATCACAAACACGCGTGTGGGAATTAAAACAACTGCCCTCTATGTATACTATATACAATGTATATACAAAAAAATATCCAAAAGGTAGTGTTAATATACATTATACGAAACAAATCACTGCATTTTAAATGAACTGAACTTTATTTGAAACAATATAAAACAATAAATACGTAATTGCCGCCATTTTATCATTAGATGGTCTCACGGCCTACTGTTATTTTATTACTAATTGGTCTCACGGTTTTGTGTTGTATCAACTAATAAACATTGCTCACACTGTTAACGTTAAGTCAATTGCTTATAATGAACGCAAATGTTTCCTACAAAGATGTTATTATTTTACTATTATTTATTATTTTCAAAATACCATCGCGCAAAAAGTAATGTACAACGCACATTTGTGAAGTGTTTTACAGAACCTCGGAAATTAATACATATTACAAACACGCATATGGGAATTAAAACCACTGCCCTCTATGTATACTACATACAATGTATATACAAAAAATATCCAAAGGGTTATGTTAATATACATTATGCGAAACAAATCACTGCATTTTAAATGAACTGAACTTTATTTGAAACAATATAAAACAATAAATACGTACTTGCCGCCATTTTATCATTAGATGGTCTCATGGCCTACTGTTATTTTATTACTCACGGCTTTCTGTTGTATCAACTAATGAACATTGCCCTCACTGTTAACCTTAAGTCAGTTGTTTATAATGAACGCAAATGTTTCCAAAAAGATGTTATTATTTTACTATTATTTATTAGTTTCAAAATACCATCGCGCAAAAAATAATGTACAACGCACGTTTGTGAAGTGTTTTACAGAACCTCGGAAGTTAAAAAACCTCTCTATCGCTTGGTTTTTTAAACATTTTCCTCGATTCTGTAAAAACCACTTCCCAACCTCGCATCGTAATATACTATTGACGTATTCAAATTTAATTTACAAAGTTCCTCCAACTATTCCAGTTTTAATATTTAAAATTTATTTTACAAACAGTTCTTATTAAAGCATATACTAATAGTATTAATTATTAGTTCAAACATAATTAGAATTTTAAATGAATTGGATGTGTTTTAAATTAAAATTGAGATGGTCCACAATATTCCTCTAACATGTAAATAAATTATGTATAGGTCTACATACAAAGGGTATTAATGCTTAATTCTTACAATTTCATTCCACCATTTCTCCATACTCATCTCGTCCATTTCGTTTCATCTCATTCATCTGCCCCTGTGATGGTAAGTTAGGCGTGATCGTGGCCGGCACCCTTGTCATTCACATACCTCTGTGTTGGGACTTCATTTCATCTCGTCCCTTCGACAAACAAAAAAACCGACCCTGAGTTGGGCAAGAGTTTAGAATATCGTGGTGTGTGTGTATATATATATATATATATATATATTAAAGTTCAAGAGGACAGACAGAAGACAAGATTTTATGACATATATTTGAGGTTAGACATTGTTGCATACCCAATTATTTCAGTATACTTGTAAATTAACATTTAATATTGTCCCCCGATATTTGTTAGGTGGAAGGATATTGAATTACAATATCTCCAACATTCTCTATTGTTAGTCCTTATACATCAACCCTATAAACTATATCTTCTGTCTTTCTCTCTCTTTCATTTTGTTTATATTCATCTCCTTTTGTGGAACGTATAACCCCTACATCGAACATTCACTATTCCTCATCCTTCCTTGTTTCAGCCACCCGACTCTGGAATTCCCTCCCCATGTATATAAAGGACTGCCCGATTGAAAAAAAAAAAATTCATATGTTTCCCCTTAGACAATATAAGATGTAACCCGTGTTCCCCATTTGTTTCTTTTATTATTCCTTTATATTTTAAACTTTTCTTCCAACACGCCAATGACTTAATCCAAATTATAGATTATTATTATTATTATTATGATTATTATTATTATTATTATTATTAATTAGTATTCTTTCTTGTCCCTTGTCAACTTTATATTGTGTAGCCCTATATAATTATGTGGGGGCACGCCGTAGCGTCGTGGTTTCAGGCACTGAGCTACAAGTCGGAGGGTCGAGGGGTTCAAGTCCCCGTTGGGGTCCAGATTTTAAATTGACCCAAACCCTCTGGCGGCACTATGGGTCCCCTGGGGTCGACTCAGCCTCTAACGGCATAGAGTAACCAGACGCTTGTTTCTGGGAGTAAAAAAAGGCGGCCGTCAACGCAGGGCTGAACACCCCGGCTGACATAAAGTGTCGATTGTCCTAAGAAAAAGGTGGGAGCCCTTACCTCCTACTACCCCATAGGCCTTCCGGGTCCCTGCTGTGGACACAAAAAAAAGTTTACTTTACTATATAATTATGTAGGCATTATTATGGTAGATTAATTCATACATTGTTATTATATGAGTGGTTCAGAGCAAAAGTGGGACCAAGTCCAAAATTTAAAAAATCTTATTTTTTTCCCTTTTTATGATAGTAAATTATGGTAGTTTATTTCGGTTGTTAAGTTTTAAGTTTAAGTTGAAATTCCACCCTTTTGATACGTAAAATAAATAAATGTTGTACATTTTAAGAGGAATTAAATATAAGGCTTTAACTTTGATTCATTTTTTCTCAAAAGAGTCAAAGTGGACTTGGTTCACTTTTGCTCTGAACCCCTCATATGTATAATTTAACCCTGGTGAAGTGGAAAAGACCCTACGGTCTTAATTCCATCAGGTAAAATAAATAAACTCCCTTCCCGTCGAACTTACAAATCAATGTCCTTGATCGGCCGACTATAGACAGCAGGAATTCTGAACACACATTAGACAAGTACACAGTGGTGTGCTTCAGTATGCCTATGCTAGGATCACAGCCAAAAACAACGCGAGATTAGCACAAGCCCAGATTCAAGGTGGAGATTTAAAATTCCCTCCTTTAGTTTGGTCCTGCGTAGTGAAGATAGAATTGAAACTACCATTCACTGCGATGGTCTAGAAGTTCTAAACTCATTATTAGAAGCAATTACTGTTATTGACTGCGGAGACGATAATTTTTAAATAGGTCCGTAATCAGTAATTGAAACGGATGACTGCTGCATAGTTTCTGAACTTGCGTTGTGAACTTTATTGATAAAATCAACAGGTGTCCGGTAAAACTTATCCTTGTCTTTGATGTTAGAGATTATTCTTTAAATGTTTTCATGTACGTATACTTTGGAGTAGATAGAGGCAAGGTAAGTTTCTCCTATTTCAACATTAAAAGTCCGGTGAATTTAGTAATGGAACTTTACACCTAAAATAAAATTCCAAAAGTATTTTAATTTTTAATACTATTTTAACTATGTCAAAAGCCGCGAATTTATAATGGTTAGCTAATTCTGAATTCGTCTTTATTAATAATTATTTCATTTATACATTTTGAGAATTTTCATCATTGAGAATTTTCTCCAACCAATCTTAGTAATTAACATGAATTAAAAAAATACATAAATGACTACGGAATTATAGACTATCAGTTTGCAACAAACATTCAAACATTTTCCTTCATTAAAGTTCTCCGACGTTCTCTGTCCTCTGCGTCTTCATCTGTTACAATAAATTTCCTCATTGAATTTTGAATGTTATTCTTCCAGGTTCTTGCTGTTCCTTTTCTGCTCCTTTCAATTTTCCATGCATAGATAGCCTTCGGTAGATATTAATGATCAATATCATAATTAACTAAATATCTTATTATTTTGCCCCGCGCCTAATCGAATGGTTAAGGCAAGATACCTTGGCGCAGACATATGGGACTTGCGCTGTTTCGTGTCTGCATGGGGGAAGAAATTTTCTCATGGAATTTCAGCCAGTAAAGGACCGGTGCCCACATAGCTTCATGAGGCATTTGGGTAGCTAAATAAGTAGCGGTTACAGGTTGAGAAGACCAGTTAATAACGGCTGGGGACCACCTGTCACGCCTACACTGGCTGGATGATCGTCTACCTCTGTGATTAACACATGTGGATGTGAGGCTAGCAATCGTGTGTAGGCCCGTCGAACCATGCAGTCTTACTACTTTAATCTCATAATTACACCTTAATAAACACCATATCGATGATGGGCACTGAAACCCTCGTAACTCCATATTGATACATGTTTTAAATACTTGCGATAAGCAATAGTTCCCACATATTTTACTACAGAATACAAGTCAAGTTATTAATAAATTTGAAGTTCATGTTCTCAATAGGTAATGCATCACATATTTCTGTGCTGGCTACTGGAGTTATGTGGTTTTCATTGCCTACCGTCGATATACGATTGAGAGTAAAAAAGTGATCACATTATTTTCATGAATGTCGGCAACAATAACAGCCATTGCTATTGTTATTTGTATAGGCCTACTGTAAAAAAAAACATTATTAGCGTGGATACAATGTTGTACTCGGGGCCGACATTTAATTTTGAAATCATTATGGAATTATACTTGTTTATCTATTTATTTGTGTTAATGTTGTGTTTATCGGAGCAGCCCTGCCATTGAGCTGATCACTCATGTCCTGTGTTGTCAAAAAAGTATGTTTGTGATCCATAGTTAAAATATCTCTCCCGACAGGTCGTATCACTGTAAGGCTCGGATGGCGCGTGTCACGTAGAATTACCTATAATATGAGATGTTAAACTACGTTAATGGAATGGTAAAAGGGTACTGGGAGGTTCGGCTCCCACTTTTTCTAGACAATCGACACTTGATGTCAGCCGGGTTGTCAATCCTGCGTAACGGCTACCTTTACCCCCAGGGAAGAGCCTGGTACTCATTCCCGTTTGAGGCTGAGTCGACTCCAGGATCATGGTGCCACCACAGGGTTTGAGTCAGTGTAAAATCCTGACCCCACCGGGAGTCGAACCCTCGACCTTCCGGTCTATAGCGTATTGCCATAACCATCTACTCTACGGAGTGCCCTTCAATGGAATACACGGAATCTATTTATTTGGTGAAAATATGATATTCCTTTCGTTTATCTTAAGAAAAAGTGAAATGCGATATATATATATATATATATATATATATTTATTGTCACCGAATGGCACAGGGTTTTCCTTTTACGTATTTGAACTTAAATAAATACATCGATGTTATGTAAAATTTTTATTTTTGCTTTATTTTCTTCTCATAATATCACTAAATCTTCAATCACAATTTTATCTTACAACTATTCTTCTTTTAAAGTTTATCAGCTAATCACTTATCACATAATTATAGACACAGTACTTCCTCTCAGTTTAGCTTACAATTAACCTCTCGCCATCCAACGCAAGACTGGGGGTAGTTCCGTCCTCACCACATATCTATAGGCGAGTAGACGGAAATTTCCAGGTCCATGAACGAGATGTTCTACATGGAACCCTCTCGTCTTCGATGTTTCTCGAATGGGTGAATAGATGTTCGTAGAACTCACTGTCTTATTAGCCGAGTAATATCGGTGTACTGTCGACACGCGATTGGCTATTCACCAATCCAATCCACCAATGCGAGGTTTCTCTCGCCGGCCCGCGCAGTTTAATGGACGCTATTACAACGCGTCACAATATATATCCATCCATCCATCCATCCATCCATAGTAATTCTGCCCGAGGGCAGGTCTTTCACTGCAATCATAGCATTTTCATGCTATACTTTGCAGCTTAACTGGGGAATTATAGGTGTGGTAGCTTCCCGTTGCTTTCCACACCGGTGAAGGATGAAGTTAATGATAAGGATGATGATGGCCGGATGATTTTCGAGGAACGTTGGGCCCTAAGCTTCCTGACCTTTGTCTTACAGATGAGGAAAAACCCCGAGAAAACCTCGCCCAGGAGCCTGACCCGACGTGGAATCGAACCTGGGCCCGCTGCTTGACAAGGCAGCACGCTACCTCGAAAGCACAGCGGTGGATATATATATATATATATATATATATATATATATTTTAAATATATGCATTGTGAAAATAATTCATCGGATGAATGAACTGTGAAAGCTAAAAGATGGCATCTGTTACCCTTAGCCATATGTTACGCAAGGTTATTATATCAGTGAAAGGTGTGTGGTCAGCCATCTGTCATGGCGACCCACTTGATGATACTGACCATGAAGAATGACGTAACAATTTCCAGTAGAAAAGAGAGTTGCTTACGAAAGTGTCGTCTGCTATTGTTTGGAATATTCTTCCTGTTTATCATTGTAATAAAGTTTCATCAACTTTTCCTTTTACTTGGTGCAAGATTGTCCGGAAATAGAAGCATCTTACTGTAACACGTGTACAAGTTGCTTCACAATCTGGTTTTATTTCTACGCATTCCAAATTTTCATAGAAGAATGAGGAAATTAACTAATCTCCCATACAGTCAAATCTAATCTAACATTTTCCTTTTAAAAAACTTCGATTTTAAAATTATCCTTCAAGCTCCATTTGTGAGTTTTTTGTCTTACTATTTAAAAAAATAGGACTTTTTCGGCGCCTATACGTCATAAGAGGTGTTTGGAAGCTTCTTGTAGGAACACCAGGAGAAAACGCCCAATTCATAGACCAAGAATGAGGTGGGAGAATAACATCAACCAGCGCCGTAGCTGAATAGTTAAGGCGAGGTGCCTTGGCGGAGAGCTACGGGACTTGCGCTGGTTCGAGTCCACATAGAAGAAGATATTTTCTCGTGGAATTTCTGCCAGTATGGGGCCGGTGCCCACCCAGCATCGTGAGGCATTTGGCTAGCTACAATAAGTAGCGGCTCCAGATTGAGAAAACAAACTATTACGGTTTGGGGGACCCGGCATGCTGATCACATGTCAACCCTACACTGGTTGGATGATGTTCTACCTCTGTGATTAACACGTGTGGATGTGAGGCCCACAGCAGATTTGTAGGCCAAGGACCAAGGATGATTTGTGGGAAGTAGATTATACAGGGAATGGTCGGAATACATTAGCTCGGGATAGGGATGTACGGAGAACTTATATGCGTGCGGCATGCACCTACGGGTTCGATAGTGCCAGTAAGTTAGGTAGTTAATTCTATAGGCCTAGGTCATCATCTAATGTTGAATATAATTCATAAGTTTACAATGATCACTACAGAAACTAATGTAATTCGTTTACTAAATAAGTTAATAGTAAGGCAGTTTAAGTGTCTACTTAAATTGTTATATTACATTAACAAATTGTTAATAATAATAATAATAATAATAATAATCTTTAGTATGATTAAAAAATTAGCACTAAAGAAAATAACCTATACTCGTGTCCGTCGTAATGCCAAGAACGAGGGATAAGATGAAGCCCCAATTATTGAATATTTGTGATACAGACGTATGACGCTGGGCAGGCCTGTCCCACCATCATAGGGGCAGATGTAACGAAATGAATGGCATTAATACCTAGAATTGGCGGAATGAAGTGTTTGGCAGAAGAAAACGGGATAAACCCCGATGAACCTGCCTTGGCTTTCCAGTTCCTCCACCACGAACCCCACAGAGTGACAGAGACGCAAATTCAGGATCCAGAATTGAATAACTGATGTTTAACCACTTACTACACGTATTATTTCTTACCCTCTCTCTTGCTTTCTAATTATCTCGTAGTTTAAAGAACAAAATAATTGTAAAATGCTGTGGAAAATAGATGTTTAATCATGTTTATTATTATAATGAAAACGGGTGTTGAAATGTTTATGATTAAGCAATATTAGCTTGATTTAGCTTACGTTTCGTATTTTAAATAGGGGAAAGTCTGGTTTATAATTTGTTGATTGGCTTCATTCTTCCCATATTGATGTGAGCAAATTTTACATGAATGTGTACTTTAATACTTGAACAACATTATTATAATCAACAATAATCATTTAAATACTTGTTTGTAGGAAGTAAAAATTTGACAGTTTTTACTGAATTTTGTAATATAATATTTGTGGATGGTAGCACCGGACACTCAAACAAGTATTATTATTAGACTGACAAGAAATTGAACACAAATTATTTAAATGGACTTGTCACAGATACAATTATCGTTTCGGGTACTTTACTCACAACTGGTTGAAGGACCAGAAGATCCAGAATCATCATTCCCACAACTTGGAGTTGAAGCGCGTCACTCGTGGTTTATTAAATCCGACTCTAATTAAACTAGAATCTCTGAGAGATAACTGACGGTTCTTTTCATTAAACTGTAGTAATATACTTTACTAGCACATTGTTTAACTTTGTTAAATATATAGGGTGTGTTCATGTTTTTGGCCACGTCATAAGTAAGTTGCACGAGATGATTATCGAAGTATCTTGCATGTTGAGTCAACTCATGCTTCAGTTTTTCAGAAAAAGTATTATCAAACCTACCCAGTTTTGGTGTCAAATAAATTCACCACAACTTTTTGTTTTTCTAATTTTATCGTGTAGAAAACTTTTCGGGATCTGAAAACACATAAACTTCTCTAAAAGACACAGTGCCTCCTATAACACTTTCTATGGCATGTTTCATCGAAACTTCACTCCTTGACCCTCTTCCAGCACCCCGTCTTTAAATTTTGGTATTCTGAGGATTCAACAATAACCTAAAATACAATAAAAGTAATAAAAGCACTGTCCGTGGGTACCGTAAGAACTAGTGTCCGGTGTTACCGGAACGTTGTTATAAACAAATATCTTAATATCCCCTAAAGCTACTTATTCTCGTGTTATAAATTGTGGTAGATACGTTTTTTTAAAGTATATAAAGTAATTATAATAAATATCAAACGAATGCGTTACCTTATTCTCAACAATGGCCTTTCATATATAACTTGGGTCTGTACACACTGAGCGCCAAACCACAGTATGTCTGCCAAACTATTAAAATTCAAGCATTTGAAAATGTACTACAAATCGATCCAGTAAGTAGTGATAACATCCATATATGGCCATCTAGCGAGGAAATAGGAAATTAACGAATGTCCGGGGATACCTGCCGTCCGCGGCTACCAGACTCTCCCCTACATTTTAGTGCTGTTAAGTGTTTCTAAAACCACTGCTGTTATCTCGGTATAGTGTCGTTGCCTCGTACGCAGCGGTCCCGGGTCCGCTCCCCGATCCGCTCAGTGCCAGTCGCCATTTCTGTAAACTCAAGTCCTCTACCGGTAAAAGATAGAACTATGCCACGGGGATAATTTTTAATAAAACTTTGGGATATATTCTGTGATGTAATGTTAGTACCATTGTTGTGTTATTCTATGTTTGCTTTTAAAAAATTGTCTAATAGAGATAACCATTTTGAACCGCCGTTTATTTTCCTGTATTTTCTGGCGAGAGTGTGTCAGGGTTATACATTTTGAATGATTATAATAAATTATATTTCGAGTAAATTATTTATCAGTAATAAAACGTTTTCTTACAGTATTTAAAAATCACTTGTCTAGCTTAAATTTACTAAAATGGCAACACTGTATGACATACGTCTATGAATAATACTAAGAAATTTATAAAGGAACTTCAGTTGTGTATCATAGTTTGTGTAGTTTCTTTCAGAAGTTGTTTTACATAGCTAATGGTAATGTAAGTTTATTGTTTAATTTTAGAAATGATTCATCTGTTTTATTGCCGATTAAAAATCACCCAGAAAAGAAATATATACATATATAAGTAAACTAAATTACGTATCCTATTATGGCAATACCAGATGCTAGGTTGTGTCCTTGTTAACTGTAGCCAAGAGAATAACCAATTAACTGGACTACATTGCCCTCGTGCTTACTGCCATTTGCAGAATTTTTAAGTGAATTTTTGATAGCTTGGTGTGCAGAGCACATATTGAATTACAGCTACAACGAGCCCACTATTTAATAAGATTATAATGTACAGAACTTGTATTTTACTTCACTTTCCCCTCGTGTTTGGCTTTATACAATATCATTGTTGATAATGCTTTGTAGTTTGTGAAATACTCGGATATTATTACGAAATTGTGTTTATTTCACTAACAGAATTAACAGCGTTTTCTTAATTTGTGTTTAGATTTCTTGTATATGTACAGTAGACTATGTACTTTTACTCTCATTAATATTCGGTTGGTTCTCAAAACCGGTACTATATCACATTACTGTTTCTTATGTCTTTTTACCCAAACAAAACTTTTTTTTTTCAACATACACACTTATCTATATTTTACATTAGTGATGCCTAATGTTATATATTTGTCTTTTATGACATTTCTGGCTTTCTTACCGGTAGGCCCTAATTGGTGAAATTGTAATCCATATCTTAGTTTGGGGCACCTTAAAGGCGAGTTATGTTATCCCGATGATATGATGGGTGATAACTGATAAGTGGTAATTAAGCGCTGGGAGAATCCTTAACCTAAATTCTAGTCCATAAGGAACCACAGGAATAATTCTCTTCAAGGAAAAATCCCTATGGTCTGACCGGGAAACCTGGACCTCATGATCTGTAGTCCAAAACTCTGACCACTAGCCCATGAGGCTAGTCAACCCTATTTTTTACATGAATTGAAATATATCAATAAAGCTTCCTAAATTAATAGATTGACATTACTGACAAAATGTAACACAATTTTGATTCTATTTCATACTATATCGATTTTAATATGGTTACTTTATTTGAGAATAAAGTTCTTAGGAAAAGTTTTTGACCAAAGAGAGAAGAACAGACGGGTGAATGGAGAAGACTACATAACAGTGAACTATATGGTCTTCATAGGAAGCCAGATATAATAACAGTTAAGTCTCGTAGACTGTGATGGACAGGACATGTGACACGAATGGGGAATGAATGACGTACATGGAAGTTTTTTGTAGGAAAACCAGAGGGAAAACGCCCAGTTGGTAGACCAAGAATGAGGTGGGAGAATAACATTAACTATGATTTGAGGGAAGTGGATTATACAGGGAATGATTGGAAAACATTATCTCAGGGTAGATACGCATCGAGAGCCTATGTCCGCGCGGTTAGTTACTTTATTAAAATGAGTGTGGGAAATGAGTTTTTCTCGAGCTTCCCATTCCCCGAAATTCATGCAGCCAACACTCTCAATTTCCCCTTCATGTCACTTCATTTCTCATTAATTAATTAATTTCATATTATCCTTCACCTCATCTCATGCTAGGAAAAATAATTTGGTTGGAAATCCACATGTTGGAAAATATGTGGATTGTGGAGATCTCCTAGGGCCCACCTGGGCGTTGCCTCATGACTCCGATCCTGAGCAATAAAAATGGGCAGGAAGGGCCAACGAAAGGGTTGTTTCCTCTCGCGGCCACGGACCAAACAAAAAAAAAATGGCGGTAAGAGTCATGAGGAAAACTTGGTATGTCTGACCTGGAATGGTATCTACAATTTATATGACACCGTAGAGTAGATTTTCATTCCACTCATCTCCATAATATACTGGGATAGGGCAATATATCTCTCAGGTTGCTGTCCTCAGGGCAATCTGGCCTCCTAGTCCAAATAAAAAAACTAAAAAAGTGTGTGTGTGTGTGTATATATATATATATATATATATATATATATATATATATATATATTTATACGATCCGAAGTAGTAATTTCAGACCCGTCACCTTTAAGTAGACGTTGGTTACAATTACGTAAATCTCGTTCACGGTTCGATACCATTAATAGAAAATTTTAAATGTAGATAAAACAGTTTTTTAGTACTTTTTCATTAGTTGGATAAAACTTTTCTGCATTTATTTCATACGGTTGTTTGCAATATTTTTCGAATCTGACAGTGTTATCGTGATTATAGGCTAAGTTTTGTTTTGACATTCCTCTGCAACACTTCTTTGAGTGGACAATGCTTAGACCTCATGTATTAATACAATATAGGATGGATTATTTTTTTTTTTTATTTTTGTTTATGCAATAAGCAGAATTATTTTTGCTTTACTGAAATTACTTTGTAATTACATTTTGAAATTAATTGGTATGTTTATTTAATTTCACAATATAAAAATATTATAAACTGAGGAGGATGGAAAATTAAAGGGAAGTCATAATCTCATAACCATATTAAACCATACTTCTGAAATGGGGCGAGGGCCAGTAAATATGAAGAAACGATAACTTAAATTCGGGAGATTCCGGCTTCAAAATTCAGTGGCAGACTAACTTAACTGGAGAGGGGAAGCTCTTCCTAATTTTCCTCAGTCTTTCAGGCAAATTGTGGGTTGAATTTCCATTAGTGGACTTACAAAAAATACTTGTCAGGTTCCGTGGTATAATATAATAATATATTTATTTTATCTTGGCAGAGTTAAGGCCTTGTCTACCACTCAACCAGGTTAATACCGTATTTTACGGACTGTAAGACGCTGCGGACTATAAGACACATCTTAATTTTTAAGCATTAAAAAAAAATAAAAATTTTACCATTTTTATTATTAGATTGCAAAACCAGACTAAAATAAATTCTTAGTTTAAAACCGTTCAGATCTTTAAAATTCCTGAAAATCGTCATCTGAACTTTCTTCTTCTTCGTCGTCATTATCGTTGTCTTCTTCATATAATAACTGCCATCGAGAGCGTTACTTACGCCGCACTTCTTGAAAGATTTAACAATAATGTATTTTCTCATTCTAGACCACGACTGTTTTATTCACTGACACACTTGTTTGATTGTATGTCGTTTTAAAGCTCCCTTCGGCGTGAATTCATTTTGGGCTTCATCCATCATCCATTTGTTCAAGTTCACTGGCATCGTAGACAGCAATGACGCATCATAGACTAGACAGTGTTCTGGGTTTATGATGGCGGGGTGGGAGGGAGACAGTGTTAGCAAGCTTGTGAATCCCCGCAACTCATGTTCTTCGCATCGGTGCACTGCTGCTGCCAGTTGAATCTAATGCTGACAGATGGAAATAATTTACGTGGCATCGAATATATGGCCATTTTTAAGATTGGCGGGAATTTTAAATCAAACACTGGACATTTTTGTATTAATTTCGAGTATAAGACGCGCCTGAATTTTGGAGGCAATTTTAGAAAAAACAAGTGTGTCTTATAGTCCGTAAAATACGGTGTGTGTATATATATATATATATATATATATATATATATATATATATATTAATACAAATTATTGTTGCATCTAAATTACAATAAACAAAAATATTACATGGTTTATCTACAATATAATTTACATGGTCTATTCCAAAGAACGAAAAATTCTAGACGCGATAAGGCTTTACATATTAAATCGTTTATAAATAAGAATGAAATAAAAACATTAAACCAGTCAACAATAAATTCCATCTAAGAGTAAATAAAGAGATTGTGTAAACAGCACGCCCAAACAATGTGGACTTCGCGTGATAATATAATAGGTTCATGCTCTGAGCAATCCATCAAACGAATATATCGAGAAAATAAAATAATAACGCTTCTTGTCAATATCAGCTTGATTATTTTATGTTTCGTACTTCCAAAGTTCTTCAAATCACGTCATCATCCATCTTCACCACTTCTGCAAACAAAAGTTAGACCACCTTCATTTCTCCTTGGTTACGTAGGGTAGAAAATATATGTCTCAATGGAATTCAGATTTTAGACTTCTTCGGTCCTTGGTATCTGAATAAATGGCTGAAAACAATAACGGTAGGCTATAAACCAGTGAAGAAACTGTATTCATCAGTCGCCAGACAGCAGTAGTTAACATCATACACTTGAAACTTACTGTCATTCGAAAATAGGACTTAACGACATGCGATAACTACACTTAATCAAATTTTCACAAAAATGTCACTTAAACCGTTATGGTTTTCGCCCATTCATACAGTGTTATTTTGCAATTAGATCTTAAATATGGGCCTATCAATTTACGAATTTATTTTACTATGTGAATTCCAGATTATCAACTCATGATTAGTGGTTACCATGATCTCGTCTAATCTCGAGGTTCGACGATTTAAACTTGCCCAGGGTGATGAATTATTATTTTTTAGGATCATTGAGCGAGTCCTCGGGCCCGATTCTGAAGATTTTTGGTAAGGCTCGTAAAATATCCTTAAACCTGAATAAATAGGCCTCTAAGCAAAATTTACCGGCCTTCGTCATCCTAGTAATACCTGCTAGATGTCTCATTGGGTTGGTTGTTGACCGCATGCCATTTATGACATATCTAGGGAAGTAATCGTACCTAAATTAACTTGGTATAGTATCTCCTAACAAAGGAGAGGCTAAGGCCCAAAATTGGGCTGTTACGCCATTGTAGATAAATAATAATAACAAGAAGTGACAGAATTCAAACATCTAAGAACAATAATTACAAACATAAATTAAATACACGCTCAATTGCGGAAATACATGCTTAATATGCATTATATGGCTTCTTGTCCCAACTTCTCTCAAAAGCATTAAACTGAAAATATACAGGGTGTAACAGGACCTCACCGACAAAATGAAAGGGAAGATAGGCCATGCAGAGAGGATAATTTTTTGTGAAGGAACATATAGTCGCAAACACATCGTTTATGAGTTATGCGCAGATGAAGGTGTTCACCCGTAAGGATCGGAATTGAGTACGAACAATTGTACACGTATCATTTTATTTTAAAAATACATATTGTAAAAAAACAAGTGTTCAAACGGTCGACCCTATGCCTCACTGCATGTTTGATCGGCCAGCACGGTCGATCATGGCAGGATTCTTTTTGACGTCGTCAAAACACTTACTGTTTGAACACTTATTTTAAAAACATGTATTTTTCAATAAAATGATACGTGTACAATTGTTTGTATTCAATTCTGATCCTTACGGGTGAACACCTTAATCTGCGCATAACTCATAAACGACGTGTTTGCGACTGTATGTCCCTTCAGAAAAAATGATCCTATCTGCATGGCCTATCTTCCCTTTCATTTTGTCGGTGAGGTCCTGTTACACCCTGTATAATACCGCTATTCTCCCAATTGCATGGATGCGAAACATAGACTCTGAAAATATTACGAGTGTTTCCTGAGAATAAAGTTCTTAGTAAAATTTTTTGGTCCAAAAAAGATGAACAGACATACGAATGGAGAAGACGTTATAACTGAGCTACATGATCTTTATAGGAAACCACATAAGGAATGTGCAGAACATATGCCACGAATTGGGATTGAAAGAGGAACTTGGAAGCGCCTTGTATGAAAACCAGAGGGAAAAACGCCAATTGGTATACAAATAATGAGGTAGGAGAATGCTATTAACCATGATTTGAGGGAAGTCGATTATACAGGGCGTGTGTTCTTACGTGGCCAAGAAAGTATGTCTTCCATAGTTAAAATCCCTCGGATAGATCGTGACATTGTAAAGTTCGGGTGGCGTGAGGCAAGTAAAAGTACTTACCAGGTGAGAGGTTAAGCAGCATTAATGGAATGGAACGGAACGGAAAGAAAACAAATTAAGATCAAGAGACTGCGTCGTGTTAATTACGTGACTCTCTATACCGGCGTTAGCTGGCCAATGATACAACCACGTCAGCTGGCGAAGCTCCCACGGATTTTTTTATAGTTCATAATGTGAATAATAATCACGTTGTGACGACAGAATAATGAAATTAATTTAGAATAATGAAATGTGGATGTCTATAACAAGTATCTATAGAGTATCGATTACTATTTATGGTTTACTGTATTGTATGTATTACAAGAGTAGATTGCTCTTGACAGGTTAAAAGCGGTGTCGATAACAGCTATCTTTTATTATTTGTTTCTTGTCTCTTACAATACAATACGCTCAACAACGTGTTCAAGTAATGCATTATCTTGCACAAGATTTTAAACGTATACCTTTAATGATGTTAAATTATTTTCCTTCCATGCTGGTGGCTTAGGATTTATTCTAGGATAATACTATAACAATAATTGTTATAAATAAGTTCATGGTTCAGTTTATTATACTTTTTTTTAATCTTTATCTTATAGTTATGCTTTACCGTCAACTTCATATCACATATTGAGATCTTTAAGTGTAACCATTAGTGTGTTTTCCTATTCTGTATTTTTAAATAGGGCGAGTATGATATGGATTATCGAGGCAACGGCGTTAATCCTAGATCACAAGGTTGATTGTACACTACTGATAGGTGACATTTTAATTTAGCTCTTTTATGACAGGTTTGTGGAACGACACTTAAACAGACTACTCCCATTATAATATAATGGATAAATAATTACTTTTAATTGATTTTCTTGTAATTAACCAACCATCGCATTAGTTCTATGAGTAAATTCTAGCGTGAGGTCAATTAGAGTTATTTTGATTTTTTTAATAACTTGTCATACAATCAATTTCCTGTGTCTCCAAATGAGGAATATGGAATGTTCACAAAGTATTTTCATCGGACACTATTTCTAGCGCAAACTTCTTAATTTTATTCCATGGTTTCTTCCCCTTAGCAATCTCTTCAACAATTGTTATATTCCATGAGTTTCTTGGTCTTCTTTTTCCTCTACTAACCTGGGGATTCCAGTGGAAAGCAATTATACCCACCGCTTTACCTTCTTTTAGCGAATTCCGAAAGAATAAAGCTATTGAGATTGTTCTTAACAAAATATTTTTGAAAAAAAATACAGATCTTCACCAAAAATATCCAGATTATATATATCCATCCATCCATAGTAATTCTGCCCGAGGGCAGGTCTTCCACTGCAATCATAGCATTTTCATGCTATGCTTTGAAGCTTTATTAGAGAATTATAGGTGTGGTAGCTACCCGTTGCTTTCCACATTGGTTTGTGTGTGTGTGTGTGTGTGTGTGTGTGTGTATATATATATATATATATATATATGCATATATTTCGGCGAGCATGGGACCGGTGCACATTCAACATCGTGGAAATTTGAATAGTTACAATAAGTAGAAAAAATTAACCATAACGGCTGGGTAACCAGACATGCTGACCATATGCCACCCCTACTATTGATTAACACATATGAATGTGAGGTCAGCAGCCGTTTGGTAGGACAAAGACCTTCTAGGCCTGTCGCGCCATGGAGTTAAGATGACTGTTGTATTGGTCATGCAATTATTATGTCAAATATTACAAAACTAACAAAAATAGCTATGGCTATTTATTTACGATAACAGATCATTGAACAGACCGTAACTATATTGGAAATACCAGGTGTATAAAGATCTCGCACGGGTAGAACGCCACTTGGAAAGGGATCAGTAAGAATTGTGGGAGACAAGTGAAGTACAAATAAAAAATAGATTCATAAGATTATGATACGTGTAGTTGATCGTGATGACAATTTCTTGTCGCTCCTATCTGCAGCATAGGACAATAATGAAATTTCTCCATTTAGCTCTGTCATCTACCAATCTCTTCACTTCCAACAGTTTTTCCCCATTCCACGTATTTCTCCTTCAACAGTCCTCTTCCAAGTTATTCTTGGTCTTCCTCCCTTCCTTCAACCTGAAGGATTCCTGTCCAATCCAACGCCGTTTTCTTTCCTTTATTTGTTTTTCGATAAGTGCTTGTTCAGTTTTGTGCCATAGTTCTTGGTTTGACACTGCATCAGACCATCTCACATTTAATATCCAACGTAAATATCTATTCACATATATCTGGAGCAAGTTAATTATTTCTTTGGTCATCTTCCATGTTTCATATCCATAGAATACAACTGATTTACATTCGTGTTGAGTAGTTGTAACTTAGTTTTGATTGAAATGTTTTTATTCTCCCACACAGTAGGCTATGCAGCTGGACTAATACTCCATTTGCTTATTTAATACAATTCTGGATATCTTGTGATGCACCTCCATCTCTAGTAATTGTACTTGCAAGATATGTATTAATAAAAGGTTGTACATAATTTATTTCTTGTTAATTAATTTTAGTGTTGTATTTGCTCGTGATACTATATCTATGTATAATAGCGTAGTTCATTTGTTGAGCCACAGCCTCTCCTTTGTAAGGAGTTAATAGACCAAAGTCAAATTTTAGTTACCTTATTTGCTCATAGATGTCATGCGGTCAACGCACTGACCCAATGAGACATCTAACAGGCAACTAAGGTAATAGAGGACATTGATGTCGGTAAATTTTGCTTAGTGGCCTCTTTGTTCAGGCTCAAAGATTTTTTACGAGCCTGAAAATCTACAGACTCGGGACCCACGGGTTAAAAGTCCCTCCGAAGGATTTGCTCCTTGGATTTTTCCGTCCTAAAAAACCCATCGACCCCGGCCGGGTTTGAACCCGCGACCCTCGGAGTTAGAGCATAACCACTAGTCAACCTCATGATAGGGAAGTTATTAAATTATTTGAAACATGAATAAATTTAAGTAAAGTACGATTCGTAGCCGGCTGGTTAAGGCAGGAAGCCTTAGCGCAGAGCTACGGGACTTGCGCTGGTTCGAGTCTCTATGGGGGAAGAAATTTTCTCATAGTATTTCGGCCAATATGGGACCGTGTCTACCCAGCATCGTGAGGTATTTGAGAAGCTACAATAAGTAGCGGCTCCAGGTTGAGAAAACCAGCTATAACGGCTGGGGGAAACGACATGACCACACGTCGGCCCTACACTGGCTGTATGATCATCTATCTCTGTGATTGACACATGTTGATGTGAGGCCAGCAGCCGGCTGGTAGGCCAAGGGCCATCTAGGCCTGTCGCGCCAGGAGGAGAGTATTACACATTTAAACTATATAAAAGTAATATTAAATTGTTTGTAAGGAATATATGTATGTGTGTGTAGCCTATTATGTATGAATATGATTGTTATATTGATAAAATATATTGATTACTTTCTCTTGTATTTTCAGGTAAGTTCCACCCATGGCTTTGTGGTATGCAGAACGAGGCTGCAAATACGCGCTGATTCAAAATTGTGGTTGTGAGTAGCATTTTTCTAAAATTCTGTTCAACTGTGTTTTCCTTTAAACTTTTCATAACTAGTGGAACGTAGGGTTTTTAGAATTTATACTTATTCACGGGTCACGAATAAGATGCGTTTTCGTTATCAAACAGTGCGTAAGTATGCAGATGTAGCCAACATTGATTCCATAGAGTTGGATCACATGAATAAGATACACGCTCCGTTGAACATATATAATTACTATAGATTTTGAAACTGATATTCAGTATGTACAAAAATACAGGTAGATGCTATCTCAATCCTTTCATGTTCAGTAAATAGGCATGTGTACATGGCTTATATCCAAGTTCATAGTATTATATGATTAAATATTATTGGAAATGAATTACACTTGTTTAATTAATATAATTAGTTTTTTGTATAATTACTATAAATAAATTAGCCTAATATGAGTAGACGACTTGCAACACCAAACACTTCAACTTTTGATGAAAATTAATACGTTGTTTTATTTTGTCAAGCTTTGTCAACCTTCGGTTTTATTTGCGAGCCAACCGAGATATTAAAATAATTAGAGAAAATTCACCGGAATGTAAAGTTTAAGATTTGGTTCAGGTGTAGGATCGACTATAGGTTTTGTCCCTTTAAATAATAGACGGATAGTCAGGAAGCATTGATTTCCAACTTTATTTCCCATAAAAGTTAATGTATAAATATATAGTGTTTGTTGTTTGTGTGTGTGTGTGTGTGCACGCGCGTGCCTTTGATTGTACTTATTTATTTGTATCTAATGGACATGTCAGATTTTAAATTATTGCTTCTCGTATTCATTTAGCTTACCATATTCTCATATTGACCGCATCTACAACGGTGTTAGTATGTCTAGTATCCCAGGAGTCCCGGGTTCGAACCATAGCTATAATACAGGAATTTATATTTAGGATCTGGAACGGGACTATCGAGTCCACTGAGGTCAAACTTGAAATCTACTTGATATGATAAGTAGGGGAACCTCTTAAGTGAAGTAAAGTAAAGTTTGAGTCACTAAATTACACTAACCAATTGAGGCGCTCAGAATAATAACGGCAGGTCCCAACCGACATCGATTTTTGAGATATAAGCATGACCGTGCACAGCTGCCATCTACCATTCATGCGATGAAGTATCAAACGGATTGGAATATGCCAAAGCTCTCATTTTCCACCTTTAAAAATATGTTCGTAGTGAAAACGAATACATTATCAGCGTAAAAATGGCATTTATCTCGAAATGAACTTTGGTTGGGATCTACCGTTATTATTCTAAGCGCCTCAATTATTCCCTAACTGCCTTGTGTTAGTCAATGGCAGTAACCACGTCAATCGGCCTGGGATGTTCCAGGCTGTATGCTTGCGGTTTTTGTGCTTTGGGAGAGCATACGGATCCGTAAACTTACTATCTTCTACTTAATGAAATTAGGCATTTTGACCTATTTTCACGTCAAGTGGGATTTAATGAATCTTCGCATCTAGTAAATGGGCGTCCAATTACTATATCAAGAGAATATTTATTAACTAATTTTATAGGCCTATTCTAACATTTTGTACACACGTTGCACATTCATTTTATTGTGTAACTTATCAATTTTTTGTGACGATCGTAACTTTTCCCCTACTAAGGGCCAGTTTCACCAAGAGAGGTAACTGTATTACGCCAGTTTCCCCATGTATAATGCATAGCATAAACTGGCGTAATACAGTTATCTCTGTTGGTGAAACTGAC
Organism: Diploptera punctata; assembly: GCA_030220185.1. Classification (NCBI taxonomy): domain Eukaryota; kingdom Metazoa; phylum Arthropoda; class Insecta; order Blattodea; family Blaberidae; genus Diploptera; species Diploptera punctata. The sequence continues at coordinate 1,356,312 of JASPKZ010006047.1, forward strand.
CCTTAGTTGTTTACATGCTTCACGCAGTAATCGAGATTTAATTGAAAATGATGAGTGTAACTGGAAGATGAATGAAACTTAGCTCCGACATTGAGCTATGATGTCATGAAGGCGATAATCATATGAGTCCCTAGAAATGTGTCAATAACGCGTACTTTTATTGAATGTTCGCATAATGTGACTGCATACTGTAAACATAAAATATTGTAATTTGTTGTGTACATTGTCAATAGGGCTATGGGTTTCTTTCTGTACAACACTAATAATGTTACACATATTAACATAAAATACAAATAAAAGTATTTTATCCTTTGAATAACATAGTAATTAAATTTATATGGTGATTGTAATATTAACCAATTCCCCGCCGTAGTCGAGCGGTTTAAGACGTGCCTTGTTGCAGACAGAACTATGAGATTTTCGCTGGTTTGAGTCTCTATGGGGTAAGATATTTTCTCTGGGTTTTCGGACATTCTGGGACCGGCGCTCATCCAGGATATAGCATATATATCATTTTTTAAACGTGATCATTAACGTGTAATTTTATTAAACACTTGCAATACATCTAACATATAGAAATGAATGTTTGTCTGTCCGTTTGTTTGTGTTTGTACTTTATGCGCTGCCATGCCGTTGATCCGATTTTGTGTTTTTTTTGCAAAATGTTCAGGAGATTCCCGGGATGAACATAGTCTATAAGAGAGTTGTGATACTCAACTCCTTACACCCTTAAAAATCGCCCTTTGTAGTGGAAAATGTGAAAAAAAATCTCTTTGTACGCTTAAATGGTTTATGCTGCCTAAACCATAACAAATACACGAAATTAATGTACATAAAATTAAATATCTCAAAAAGCTCTACAAAAAAGTCCGCGGCAGCATATGTTTATCTGTTACGGATAACTCTCAATAACCATTTTTGTCTTTCATTGATGCCAAGTACGTAGATTTCTGTGCAAGCATAGCAGCACATGGCGGGTATTCTTTTACGGATAACTCACGATAACGAATTTTGTCTTTTAGCTCATTTATGCCAAGAAGATCGAGATAAATAGATTCCCGGGTAATCAGCAAGGGGAATCTTAAAATTATTACGATATACATTTATAATTATTTTTCATTTCACTTTTTCAACTAATCATAAGAAGTATATTAATTTTCGTCTTTTAGCTCATTTATGCCAAGAAGATCGGGATGAGTAGATTCCCGGACAACGCCGGGTAAACAGCACGGGGTATCTAAAATAATTACGATATAAATGTTTCCTTTTACTTATTTAATTAAACATAAAACACGTTAATTTTCATAATTCAGCTCGCTTATGTCAAGATCAGGATAAGTAGATTTCCGGGCAACGCCGGGTAATCAGCACTGGGTATCTATATAAATTTATAATTATTCTTCCTTTTAGGTCTACTTATTCAACCAAACATAAAAGCACATTAAATTGCATTTATTTATGCGTAGCAGCGCACGCCGGGTATTAGCTGGTATACTATAAATATAAAGTACACTGGAGCGTAAATTTGTGGGAGAAGGCAGTGAACGCGTGATGTTATTTCTGTTGCCGTGTATGTGACCAGTGTGAGTTTCTGGAGGATTATCCGTGTGTGAGACAGGAAGCATGACGTGCCGATGGCTCTCCCAGATGCCTGTTAGGAAACCTTAGTTTCGAGCTTGATAGTCCTGGCCTGTACTATTTTCAAGTTAGAACAGGAAATTAGGTTACCGGTGATGCTTCCGGCCATATTTACATTCGTGTCGAATGACGAGAGCATATGTGGGTTTTCGGATCAGTTAACAAGGGTGGCAGTTTGACCTCGAACTTGGGAATTTATTTCTAACGCCTGCAGTTAGAATGTTAGGAGCTGTTGAAATCCTTTCTTAGAGACATTCCTTACACAAAAAACGCATGGCCGTCACTTTTCGCATCTGTGTTTTCATTCTATAATTTGCGTTCTGTGCGGTGCGATGCAAAGGTCTTAAGTAAAAAATACAATTATTCTAGTATATTACTCAGAGAAACGTGTTCTTTAAGGTGGTACAAACATCTTAATCCTCTTCTACTAGGGATAATAATTTAACAATTAAAACGTTTATGCCAACTTATAGAGAATATTGTACAATAATTAATTTATATACGGGTAATTTATAAAAAAATATTTTTTTAATAAATCATTTTATATAATTTTATATTCTCAGCAATAGAGTAGGTATAGATCCTACTTACCACTTTTGACTCTGGCTCTATTGATGACGAAGTTAGAATTTTAAATTTCCATCTTGTATCTGAGTCTCTCTGGGCTTGTGCTCTTTTAGGCGATGACGTTGGTATTATGCTAACCGCAACTCCAGAGAGTCCTGTTCGTCTAATGTTTAGTTCAGAGATGTAAGTCAAAAAACATGAGATGATATACGGTAAATTTAAAAAGATAAAAATAAAAAAATGGTTAAAATTGTATTGCTATGTTATATAGCTACTTTCTTGAAATTGATGAAAATTAAACTGATTACTATATAACAAGGATATCAAAATTGCATTTTTAGGAGTAATTTATATTAACTATTTTAATTAACTACGGGCACGCCGTAGCGTAGTGGTTAAGGCACTGCGCTACAAGCCGGAAGGTCGAGGGTTCGAGTCCCGGTGGGGTCAGGATTTTTAAACTGACCCAAACCTTCTGGCCGGCACTATGGCCCTGGGGTCGACTCAGCCTCTAACTGAAATGAGTACCAGACGCTTGTTCTGGGGTAAAGGCGGCCGTCACGCAGGGCTGACAACCCGGCTGACATCAAGTGCCGATTGTCAAGAAAAAGTGGGAGCCTTAACCTCCTACTACCCCAAGGGCCTCCTGAGGCCTGTAGTGGGATCACTTTACCTTTTACATTTTTTTTAATATTCATATAACTTTGCTTATTCACAATAGATTATAAATATTATTTGCCTTATTTTTTCTGGCTTCTAAGCAATTATCATGTTATTATACTTACTTATCCTGAGCTAATGCTTTCCAATCATTCCCTGTATAATCTACTTCCCTCAAATCATAGTTAATGTTATTTTCCCACCTCATTCTTGGCCAACCAACTATCACTAACAAACAATATCTCGGATAGCGGATAGGATCCTCCTGACTAAAAATCCCTTTCCAAATGCAGGTCTTTCTGCACCCCCGTAGTATAATGCAAAGCTTCCTGATTCCTGGCCACCTAACTTCCTGTAAAGCGACTATATCCAAGGATGATTTATCTAATTCCCGCGTTAATATCTCTAGTGCCCCGCTATTGTATAAAGTCCTAACATTCCATGTTCCTAGGAACATGTCCCTGTGTTTGAGCCTTTGGCATCGGTTCCCTAAAGTAGTCCCCGCCCGGAGATCCGAATGGGGGACTATTTGACCTCCGGAAAATTTTACCCCAGTTGAACCCATGTCCGCATTTCTTGACGGTTGTATTTTTACGGTGAAAGATCGTCACTCTTTCGCCCAAGGTACTTTTTTCGTCTGGCTCATCACCTTCGACCAGTCCGGCATGGGTAACCCTATCGGCAGCAATGCTACCGCCGGCATAGCTCTCAGGATCATTTAAGCACGCAAGCCACTCCACCACGACAAGGTAAAGATACCATGTTATTATACATATTATTATTATTATTATTATTATTATATTATTATTATTATTATTATTATTATTATTCATCCGGTATCATGGCAGCTGCCGCCGTCTTCCGGAAACCAAACGCCATTCCTCTCTGTCCATCCATTGATCTTCCTCCATTCCTCTGATATTCATAGCTGCTTGTACCCATTCTATCCAAGTTTTCTTCGGTCTTCCTCTGTTCCTCCTTTCCATTGCTATCCATTCCATAACAATTTTTGGTAATCTTTCCTCTGGCATTCTTTTGACATGACCATATACCACTGCAATCTTTTCTTTTCTATAATGTCTATGATGTCCGGCTCCTCTTGTACACCCATAATTTTCCTTATTTCGTATTCTATCCATTCTAGATTTTTCAACTTATCTTCTTGAAACATCCATTTTTGTACTTAAAATTCTTTTCATTTCCCTGGTAGGAATTTGCCAGACTTCAGCACCATATGTTAAAATACTCTGAATTAAGGTTTATTATTATTATTATTATTATTATTATTATTATTCTGCTTTAAATACATACTCCATACACCCCTAATGGAGACATAGATGCTCCCCCAGTGGGAGTTTCTTCATCAAGCTAATTTAGTTACGCTTATGTCCCTAGGAAATAACCACTATGTCACACACACACACACACACACACACACACACACACACACATATATATATATATACACATACATACATACATACATACATACACACATTCATTCATTCATTCATTCATTCATAGTGTTCTGCTCAAGATCAGGTCATTCAGTGCAATCTCAGCATTCTGCACTCTTTCCTTAACTAAGCTTTCCTTTTTGTATCTGCATACAAACCATTTATTTTAATATTGTCTATCATCTGATTCCTTTTTCTGCCTCTAACTTTCTTTCCGTTGACCATTCCTTCTAGAACATCCTTCAGCAGGCAGTTTCTTCTTAGCCAGTAGCCAATCCAATTTCTTTTCCTCTTCATTATGATTTCCAGCATTGTTCTTCTTTCACCCACTCTGTCTAGCACAACTTTATTTCTTACTTTGTCCATTTTATACGTTCCATTCTTCTCCATATTCATATCTCAAATCTTCCAATCGCCTTTCCTCATTCCATCGTAATGTCCAAGTGTGTGTGTGTGTGTGTATATATATATATATATATATATATATATATATATATATATATTCTTTTATGTTTTATTAATGTATTTATTTTTTATTAATATATCGTACTGATATTCCTGTTCGTAGAATATGTTTAACTTCATTGATACATATTTTTTAAATGCAAATTCTGAATACAAAATATTAAACGTAAATAAAATATTTTTGCTGGGTTTAATGCTTAACAACCCTTGTCGTTGCTTTTATTCCGAACAAGATTCATGCAGTTCTTAGCATTATTACGCACCCCTTTCAAAATCATTGACCTTTTCCATAAGCATCTTGGTCTTTATTTATTTTCGTCTGATAACAATTTTAATGTGATTCTTTTAAGCATATGAATATGTTATTTGGTATTGTTTAACTTTTAAAATTAAAATTATACATGTACTTATTTATTAAATAATTTAATTCCAACATTATATAGCATGTAGGTCTACATAAATTTAATATTCATACATCATGTTGAAATTATTATTTTTATTGTTATTATTATTATTATTATTATTATTATTATTAACTGTTCGGTCTGAAATATTTTCCCATGACCGCCAGATGTAATCACTTAGATATTTAACTAATATAATATGTAGTTATTGTATTATTATTCGAGCTACATATCAAAATAAATCACTGATAATTATAAAAAACATTAATTACGGTATACAATTTTATAACTGAATCGACTGCTCCACGTTCCGAGTTTTAATTGAAACTGAGGGAAGAAGAGTAATGTGGCAACATCGTGGTAGTCGCGGCAGTCGAGATCTTTGTATTTTAATAACACATAACAGCTGCGGGGAACAAAGCGAGCCGCTTGTTAAGCATCATAGTGAGGCAATAATACTAACGTTTTCTACTTGTTTTCAATATTGGATAAGGTGCAATTGTACTGAAACCAGTGTTGTATAAATATGATGCAAAATTAAATAGAAAATTAGGACAAAATTTCGAAACTATTGCACACGATGTTTGCACATTATGCTAATATAATGAAAAATGCAAATGTAGTTGTGGTTATGACACGTGTGGAGGAGTCGGTCACGACTGGTTATGTTACTTTCACACTGAAGGCGAAAGTGTTTGTATGTATTACGACACTGGAAGCTTCCTTTCACTGGAAGCTGAGAAACTCCCGCGCAACACTCTCCTAATCTCTACAAATTGATTCTCTTACAGTTTTCTCAGATGAATATTTTTTTTCTTTTTTTTTTCTTGTCAGTAACAATTTTCTTTGTAAGTTTTCTCTAAATTAATTATTTTCAATTTATTGTCCCAATAATTAATTTGTATAGGGCCTACTTTTAACAGGCAAATTCGTCACTTTGTTAATTTAAATATAATATTGCAGGCCTACTTCAGTTCAGGTAGTTTTGTATATTCTAAATTTATGCTGATTGAATGGAAGAGAAGCCTTTATGGTCATAACACTGCTAGAATAAATAATTGAAACTTAATTAAAACCTATTATGTGAACTTATAATTTCTGAAATAATTGAATTTTTATTCAGTAAAAATGTATTCTAATGAGATCCATAAGTTACGATTTGTGCTTTGTTGCAGTTTAAATTTGTTTAATGTTAAAAACTTATTGGTACATAGTGTAAGATTTTATTTTGAGAATTACTTTTGTTTGAAATCGAAATTAAATTAAAAAGTATTTAGAAATGTCTTCTGCTCTCTAGAATGTATTCACAGTTCGATTTGGATGAATTGAGGGACTAATTCCATAATAATCTGAATTACAGAAATCAAGTTCATAGAAAATGTTGACATTTTGTTTTTGCTTGTATCCTATTTGTTAACGATTCATTTTTGCTTTACGTTAGTAACGCATGTGACGAGTCAGATTTATAAATGCATTTATTCTTAATTCGGCCCATGCTGAATGTAATAATCAATTAGAATTGGCGATATTGTTTCTTATAACTTTTTCGCACATCCATTCCAAATAAAGTAGTTGCCTGCATATTATTTCAGCTAATATAGGTCCTATTTGTTGTACAGGTAAACACAGTAGTCATAGCACTATACCAAAGTGATGCTTTGGATTTAATTATTTTTGGGGGGAAAACTTCTAAATAATTATTTTTTTACATTAAAAAACTTGGAAAAAAATGGAATGCCTCAAAAATTTTATAAAAAAAATGTAAGGCCTTATTTACTTAAATTCTCTGAATATTGTATATCGGGATGCGTAATTCAAGAAGCAGTTGATCATTTGACGATTTTTAGTATGGCCACATAAAATGTCATTTAATGAAATTGATTCTGTAGTGGGCTATACATCAAAGACATTCGAGAGGTATGGAGTTCAGTGTATGGAATTTGTCATTTATTTCTCTCCATATTTTGATATAATCCCTAGGAAAAAGTGGAATAATCGTTTACCTTTTCAAACGTTTCTGCTGCTGTGTTGATTGTGTTGTTATAGGAGGTGACCTATGGGTTTATTCATCGGACGTCATCGATGTTCTTTCCGAGTTGAAATAAATTCGATTCGTATACGATTTTCTGAAACTGAATTGAGGTCTCTCGTGGGACTTTCTCCCTTAAAAAGTATCATGCTTTTGACATACATAATTTACTGTATATCTGGCTTAACCTGGCAAAGAGAGAGATTGAGATGTAAGGATAGATCCTTGACTGCTTTCGCTCAGATACAAAAGAAATAACCCACCCTGTTGTCAGTTTTCGTCTTCCCCCTTACCCTTTTAACAATTTGTGAAGAAAAACCGCCAACACTGGTGCGAGTGAGAGAGGTGAGCACAACTGTCTCTTTCTACAAATGTCTTGCAAAGTTAAGCCACATATGCTATAGCATTTTTAAATATATTTTTTATACTGTTGCCCAATCACAATGCTTTCTCCCCTCCTGTTTGCAATATGTCTAATAATGAAGTAAAAATAAGTTGCACTTATATTTGATGCTTTAAAGATTTTAAATCATATTGCGCCTTGAATCTTTAGTTATAATTCATTGCTTATAGCCATGAGTTTTGGAAATTCCCAATTTATTGTTTAATGATACTATGCTATAATTTGATGAAATTCCGACCCAGCATTTGCCTTGACGAGTGAGGTAAATCAGGAAACCCCCTCAGGTTGGTAGGCACTTGGAATTAAATACTGACTCTCCCGAATGCGAAAGTCTCAATCGCTCTCTCCTGAGCAACTCCTTCGTTACATATAAAATTAAAATCAATAATATAACATAATTGATAACGATATAGATAAGACAATGGCACTTCACCCTATTTGGCTTGAATATTGAGATAAACCAACAAAAACATAAACCCTGTTTAATCAGCACAAGAATTTAAACTCGGAACCTCCCAAATATAAACCTAAAATACTACCCTCTGAGTCATATCCTTTGCTGATTAAAATAAAGCGATGGATAATGATTGATAGAACCAAGCATGGTTACTTTACACTAGTGGATTTTGTGATGATTTTACTAAGGCAATTCATTGATGTATATGAGTGATGAGTGACGTTTGAATGCATATTTCATTAGCAATTTGTTGTTCCTTTGAGCATTAAGCTTAAATACGATTACAGCACATTAGTTAATTGAACGCTTATCCTATTTACATGTATGTACCAATGTATAACAAAGATTTACATTTTCTCATATAAGATTTAATTTCTCATCATAGACATTATTATACTTTTTCACTCTTAACATTTAGGCCTAAGTAGGAATAGAGTCCGTAGAGTGATGAATGTTAATGTTATAAGTGATGAGGTTTTCATTGTCAGTTCTGAAGAGAACGTTATTAAGACCTGAAATGCCTGGGCTCCTTAAATTTAAAATTATTAGTTCGTGATTGTGTAGCCTAGACAATATTTACTACTAACTACTAGGCCTTTGTTTAAATATTTCGTATAAATAGAGTCAGAATATGAGTTTAAAATTATACTACACATATCTTTAATAATATGGGCCTATATACATTATGTCCATGCTATGATCTCGAGGTAGCGTGCTGCCTTACCACGCAGCGGGCCCAGGTTCGATTCCCGGTCGGGACAGGCTCCTGGGTGAGGTTTTTACGGGATTTTTCCTCGCCTGTAAGACAAATGTCAGGAAGCTTAGGACCCAACGGTCCCCGAAAAATCATCCGGCCATCATCATCATCATCATCCTTCACTGGTGTGGAAAGCAACGGGAAGCTAACACACCTATAATTCCCTAGTAAAGCTGCAAAGCATTGCATGAAAATGGTATGATTGCAGTGAAAGACCTGCCCTCGGGCAGAGTTATTATGGATGGATATACATTATATAAACACTCGGAAAGAAATATTGTGTTTATGGACTATATGATAAAAATAACTATCGTATGTAATTTTTAATAAGTACTAAAGAAGTTAAAACATATTGCTAATATGTAAACTTCTAATCAATTTTAGGATATTTAAGTTTGACCGACATGTGATGCTACCAGGATGTCTGCAAAAAATAACTACATTTTTATTAGAAGTTAGCTAGAAAACAGCTAATAATAATAATTTTATTATTATTAAAATGATTATTTTATTTATTAATAAAAAAATTATTATTATTATTATTATTATTATCTTATGGAAGTCATATAACCAGGAAAATAAGTTACAAATATATAATTCAATAGTGAGAAGTACTGTCACATATGGAGCTGAAGTTTGGAAATTCAACAAAAACTTAGAACAAAAACTTATGTCGATGGAAATGGATTTCTTGAGGAGAGCAGCAAGATGTTCAAAATTAGACAAAATAAGAAATACTGTCATAAGAGAAAAAATGAATATTGGTTATTCAATAGTATATTATATACGGTATAAGCAATTAAATTGGTATGGGCACGTACGACGAATGCAAGAAGAAAGATTACCCAGGAAAACATTGGAATGGTGTCCATCTGGAAGATGGATGAGAGGAAGACCTCGAAACTCGTGGATGCAGGAAATAACTGGAACGAGAGCAAGGGGACTGGAGGACATGGATTGGATGGGGAGAGACGAGTGGAGAAGAAAAATAAATCTTTAGGCACAGAAATATGTGTAAACATTAAAATTCTGTATATAAATAAAAAATATTATTTCAGTCTATTATATACAACATTGTTCAAAACATTTAGGAAATTAGATAATTATAGGAAACTGTCATTTTCGGTCCTTAGTGACCAAAACTAAACTGATTGGACTCATTCTATTTCTGCGAAGTTCTGCACCAAAGCGCTGCTTGCTCTTAACACAGTTTCAATATTTGGAAGATTATTTTTGCGAATGTTGAGTAATTCATACTCGAGTACTGAGTGCAATTAATGAACCTTTGGTCTGCTGGCAAATATGGATCTGTGTTGTCATAACAAGGCATTCAACACCAATCACTACATGATCACTGCTCACGAACTCAAACATTAAAAATAAAATATTTCAAGTTTTCTAAAATCAAACCACAATTTTTACTTATCTTGTTTACTGTGTACCATTTTCATTTTTATTATTAATATTAGCAAAATGTAAAATTATACCATTACAGGCTTTAAGAAACCTTTGGGATAGTAGAAGTTTAAGCTTTCTACCTTTCTCGAGGTAATCGGCTCGAGATGTCAACCGGGTTGTCGGCCCTGTATGACTGCCACCTTCATCCCTAGAACTTGCGTCTGGTACTCTCCCGTTAGATGCTGAATCGATCTCAGGATCATACCAGAATGTATGGGCTATTTTGAAAAATCTAATCCTCGATATTCTGATTTGTAGCGTATTGCCTTAACCAACTACGCTATGGCATACCCTGTAAATGTTGAGCTAATTAGTGAGGTCTCTGTTTATAATTGTTAATAATTTTTGACTATTTTCTATTCATAGCGAGTTGTTACGTCTGCATTACGAATTCTGGCAACTGGTGCCCCCCTCCATCAACTTCACGTCACTCCATGTTTGGGAGGCAACATTATACTCCTACTCAATATTCCAATTGTAGCTGTGAGAAATCCCAAGATCCATTAATTTCACCGTAGTAATTTTGCTTGAGTTAAATATGAGAACATCTTCAGGCATCCAAGGTGATCATTTCAAGTACAGTCGTACTCTGTTTTACATTTGATAGTGCTCCGTGCACAATAATAGGATAATAAAGTTTTTATAGATGATTGTATCAATAATATGGTATAGACTTGGTTGCGTGCGGTGTGGCAGTTTGGCGTGACGGTTACATAATTAAATTACCGTGCTTAAAGAATATGATAGGTCATACATTAACCGTTACGACAGTTCAAAACCATATGCCACGCTTTCATATGCATCTGTTACAACAGATGTGTCGTATTCAGACTTCAAAATGTTGACCTTCTACGTAGATAGTTCAGCCCATCCATTCTCTACTGCTTGGTATCCTCGTTAATTTATTATACGTAAGGTTCAGCAAGAGACCTATTAATCTCAAGGAAACACCACTAAACATCCCTTATCAAGCTTTGGTGATAAATAATATATATTCTAATGCCTTTATCGTTAGTGGAAAACAATCATTGTTTGAAATATTAGAATGGCTGAGAATTAGGTGAAATATTATAAATATTTGAAACAGTTAAAACTTTTCTACTGCACAAAGAAATTATACATAGGATCAATTCTGGAAATGCATGCTATTATGCATTACAAGAACCGTTGTCTCCCAACTTCTTTAAAAATTTGTTAAACTGAAAATATATAAAACTGTTATTCTCCCAGTTACATGGATGCGAAACATTGACTGGTCGAAGTACATACCATAAAATGTAATTAACCTGTAAATTGGCAATGTATCCTATAACATACATTAGTTTAATTTAATTAATATTTTAATAAAGTAATGAAAAATGAATATTTTATTTGAATTGGTGTCAAATTATGCAATGCAAATACGTAGTATTAAAATAATAACTTGTGGTTATGCATGAATTGTTTCACTGCGACCCGACACTTTTAAATAAGCTGGCATCAAAAATTAAGTTTTCCCAATTTAACAAAACAACTATACGTTTCGTAAACCAACAAAGTAGGACCATAAATTCGAATTACTGAGGGATTTCCTTTATTTTTCGCAGTTTCTGTGCGACTTTTATTTTCTGAAAGAGTGAGAATAATTAAAAACCTTATAGTATATCGTCATCTTACTTCTAAAACCTCGTAAGTGTAATTTAACAAACAATTCAGGAAAACAAAAATATTTTAAACGTTTTATTAACTAAGAGCATCTTTTTGGTGATAACAAAAAGTTATTTTCGAGGCTATAGAAACGCATTGAGTATTTTAATATTTTGGTTTAGTGAGTTGGGTTTTATTGATGTGCAATACATTTTAAACGTTTCTTATTAGTTTGGGTAATCCTCCTAAGGATAGAAGGGATAAGAATAGTAAAATTTTTACTATTTTTTTTTCATTATTAACTAAAAAGGTTTGATTAATAAAAGAGATTTGAAGAGAATTTATAATTAGGACGATTGCAAGTGTTAAAAGTGAATAAATACTAAAGTAGATCAGTCATAAATTTTCACCCAGAAGTATGGCCATAATTATTCATCCTAGGTGGTTAATTGATGAATAAGTAAGAATTTTACGAATTGAAATTTGGTTATAGCCTCCTACGGCTCCAACAATAATTGAAGTAAGGATAATTAAAATAATAAACCCATTAAAATTAATTGTATATGAAATTAATATTAATGGAGCGATTTTTTGAATAGTTATTAGAATAAAACAATTATTTCATCTTAGTCCTTCTTAACTTTGTTTTTAATGTCTTATTTTGAACATCCATCCATAGTAATTCTGCCCGGGGGCAGGTCTTTGCTTTGCAGCTTTACTAGGGAATTATAGGTGTGGTAGCTTCCCGTTGCTTTTCACACCGGTGTAGGATGATAAGGATGATGATGATGATGGCCGGATGATTTTTGGGGACCATTGGGCCCTAAGCTTCCTGATGTTTGTCTTACAGGTGAAGAAAAACCCCGAAAAAACCTTACCCAGGAGCCTGTCCCGACCGTGATTCGAACCCGGGCCCGTTGCGTGACGAGGCAGCGGTGCACTATTTTGAACATAAACATTCAAAATAGGACATTAAAAACATAGTTTGAAAATAATAAATAAACCTAGTTTTATGGTTTCTTGAAAAAAAAAATGTTAGATGAGACTTACGAGGTTTTAGAAGTAAGATGAAGATATCGTATTTAATCTTAACAATCACTGTTCATAGACTGTTAATGTAAAATTGAAAATAATTATGGATCTTACGTGCTTATTTCATGTAAAGACTTCTGAGAATAAGATAGAATTCATAAACTGGATACTGGTTTGAGAGGCGAGTGCGGAACCAGAGAAGAATATGAGGCGTGCTTAAGTGCTGGAATATCTCTACATGTGCAGGAAGGGCAAGATGTCAAGTGAAAGGCGTTCTATAATAAGTTCACCGGAGTTAAAAAGATTCACCAAGGTCAAATTCAAAATTAGAAACATAACAATGCTGTGAGGATGTTGCTCCTCTATATTACAGCTGCTAGGGCAGTCTGCCCCTTGCGTCCTTGACGTTATAATGAAAGAAAAAGAAAAACATTTTTCTCTGTCGTGTGTGATATATTGTACATTGTTTGGCCATACCCATAAAACAATACTTTAATTACTGCTCGTAATAATTAAAAAAGTATAATTAGTACTCGAGGTAAGTCATTCTCAACATTAAAAATTATGAAGGTCTTTCAGGACTACTTGTTCCATCTTCAGCAATTGAATTCATACCAATTCAGCTGTTCGAATAGAACAAGTAGTTCTGAAAATCCTTCACAATTGTAATGAATTTTAATATTGAGGACCAATCCAGCTGCTGAAGATGGAACAAGTAGTTCTGAATGGCCTGCACAATTTTAATGAATTTTAACGTTGAGAGGACTGTTATCTCAGGTACTAATTTTATTACAAAATAACATCAACGGTGGTTCAGTAAGAATTTTAAAAGTAATTACTACTCGTAAAAAAAATATTAGGAATTTAATTAGTTTTATACAACTGGAAACATTTTACTCTCTCTGCCTTTGATTAGCACTTCCTTTTAACGCAATTTTGCATAGTTGTTGCCCCTGTACTTTGAAGTACACTATCTGACGAGACGGGATTTAATTTTTGTTCATATAGGCCCTACATTCTTTAAGAACATGGATTGATCTCAGTCCCGGAGCCACCTCCGAGACGATATGCACATTTAAGACATACTTCATTAAAACAATTGCGTAAAAAACTCATTGGCTGGACACATCTAGAAGGTCCTTGGTTTACCATCCGGCTGCTGGCCTCACATCCACATTTCAATCTTGGAGGTGGACGATCAACCAGCCAGTAAAAGGCTGGTGTGTAATTAGCATGTCTAGCCCATCCATCCGTTATAGGCGGTTTTCTCAATCTGGAGCCGATACTTTCAGTAACTAACGGAATTCCTCACGGATCATATTGGAAGTGTGCAACAACGTAATATGTATCTTGAAGGACAATATCAATTGAAAAGTGCTGGGTGGGCACCGCTTACATAGTGGCCCAAAATTCCACGAAAAACATGGCTTTACATGGGGACTGGAACCAGCGCAAATCCCATATTTATGCACCAAGCATGATGCCTTAAACCGCTCGACTACAGCGCGGTACCTATTTTAACTTTTATAACGTAAACCCTGAGTTTAATTATAAAATATAAAAGTCTTGTGTTTTAAAATTAAATTAGTTTGTTATTTCTGAATTTGAAATATTAGTCCACTGTTGCTTATTTTGTATATTTCTGCATTCAAGAGAAAATGACTTGTCATAATTAAGTAGTACTCAAAGGACAGCTTCTTATCAACATACCTCGATTATTTAAAACATATAGGCCTATAAGATTTTTCAAGAAAGTTATATGCAGAATATGTTTCACTACTACTGTCTGACGCAGAGTCATATGTATTTAAAAATAATTATAAATTCTGATGAAAATTCATCCTTTCATATCGTCCCTCCAATTTGCAACCCTTGTATCTCCATTTTCATAATATTAAAGTAGAGAAGATATACATTGTATTTTGAACTGATTTTGAAGTATTGTTTACTTTATGCTTTTGGCATATATATATATATATATATATATATATATATATATATATATCTGTGATTGACACATGTGGATGTGAAGGGCCAGCAGCCGGCTGGTAAAAGGGCAACCGCTGAAAAGTGGAAAGACCCTCAATCGGAATATATATATATATATATATGTGTGTGTGTGTGTGTGTGTGTGTGTGTGTGTGATATTGTATATTATCATATGTTAGAGTTTTTGGAGTATACTGCTTTTTAAACATATTAAAATATATAATTTTCCTCAAAAGGTGGTGCCAAAATGTAAAATAACCGCTGCAGTTGCGAGGTTTTAGAATTAGGAGATCATACGAATTGGCTGAGGAAAGTCGCAGAGTTTACTGATCTCGTGATATTTCGAAAACTAGTCTTGAGATAAATAGTTCCGTTCTATTATCCTGTTTTTTAAGAAGGTAGGGTATATAGAGCCACGGGATAGCTATATAATTTTCATTTATAGGACTTCAACATGATTAGATTTAGGGTCATATTATTTTGCGTTTACAGTAAACGATTTTTAATGTTATTGAGGTATACTCATATTTGCATAAGTCTAGTTCCTTACATTTAGTTGGAAATAACTATAGTTAATATGAATTCATGTATTAGTTGGTTATTTAAATGTGCTTCAGCATAACGAAATATAGTGAAAGTTTAAAAATTGCATTATTGTACATATTTCAATGTAAATTGTGAAGGAAGTTTTAAATTAAGTGGATACACGAAGTTTTGCATTTCCTTGAGCAGACTTTAAAAGTCCTTGCTTTCATTTTCTGTTTACCGTAACATCACGGATCAAGGAATTTTATTACGAGCATCATTTCCTCGCGTTTTAAATTATTAAGTAAGTTATATGCCAACACAATAAAATATCTACAATTTACGTTAATGTTAGGTTTATTGCCGCCATCACGTAAACCTACCATATGACTTATTTCCTGACCAAGGTCCATGCAATTGCCAGCATCATAATTCATCTCACGATAATCAATGCTATCATTTCTCCATCTCTAACTGCATCAGTGCAATAATATAAAATGGCATAGATCAATGTAATATATTTTATAAGGGGCACGCTGTAGCACAGTTGGTCAAGGCAATGCGCTACATCCGGAAGATTGAGGATACGATCCTGATGTGGCCAATACTTTTAAACAGGCCTCAACCCTCTGGTTAATTAACTTCTGAATATGTGTTTGCATAGAATATTAAATATGAGGTAGCCTGTTATAATGCCAAACTAAGAACTATGACGCAAACTGAGCAGGCTATCGAAAAACAAATAAAGGAAGAAAAGTGGCGTTGGATTGGACATACTCTGCGTAAACCTCAGCCTGCAATAGAAGTACGCGCACCTGTCTGGAATCCTCAAGGCTCAAAGAAGAGAGGAAGACAATAAGTAACTTGGAAGAGGATTGCTGAAGGAGAAAAATGTGAAATAGGAAAGACTTGATTGGAGATGAAGAGTTTGGCAGCGTTAGAGCTAAAAGGTGAGATTGTATTACGGCCCTATGTTCCAGGTAGGAACGAAAGGAAATGATGATGATGAAACCCTCTGGTGGTATCATGACCCTGGATCCACTTAGCTTCTAACGGAAATGGGTGCCAGAATATGTTCTGGAGTTAAAGGCGACCATCACCTAGAGCTGAGTACCCTGCTAGCAACTCGTGCCGATTGTCTAGGAAGATAGGAGTTTAATCTTCTTCTTCCCCAAGGCCTAAAGTGGGTCTCTTTAAAAGTTGATATATTTTGTAACGGAATCAGCTGATTTATTGTATCAAAAAATAACCCCATGATGGTCATGATATAGGTGGTGGGCCATACCGAGTTTTTCTCTGGGTCCTCTCGTTCCCCGAATTTCATCCCACCAACACTCTCCACTTCTCTTCCCTCCCTATCGTGTCATTTTAGCTTCGTTTATTCACTCATTCATTTCATGTCACTTTTCACCTCATCCCGTTTAGAAAAAAAGTAGTCAGCTCTGCCAAACCACAGGTGTATTTAAAATACATGGCTGTGGCGATCCGGGGGAGGGAGCACATTCATGTATTTCCTCACGACTCTTACCCTGTATGACAACTTACGGCAGAATAAGGCCAAAGAGAAGGATGCAGCCCATCCTCGAGACCCAGGGCCCAGTCCAAAAAAATGGGGATGTGAGTAATGTGACATTCCTGGTCTTCTCTCTTGGCATGGCGTACTTGTAACCCACTTCTGAAGTTGGGGCGCCTGGAAGGCGGGGGTTACGTTGCCCCGATGATATGATAGTGGTGCGCCAGGAGAACCCCTAATCCTAAGCTTAATCTAAGATAAATATGAATGATGATGATTGCGATGGCCACATGGTTTCGGGGACCGTTTGGGCCTTAAAGTTTTCCTGACATTTGTTTTACAGGTGAGGAAAAACCCCGATAAAAACCTCACCCAGAAAAACTGTCCCGACCGGGGATCGAACCCGGGCCCGCTGCGTGACAAGGCAGCACGCTACCTCGAGACCACAGCGGTGGACAATTAGATATATTATTTGTAATATTTTTTATTGGCCTAAATGTTTAGAAATCGGTTAAAAATGAAAGTAGTGTTTTGTTGTGAGTTTGTAATATTGTAAACCCAATTTGTTAATGTTGGTACCATATTACATTTCGAAAGAAATTGTCAAACGTAATGCTTCTCTGTAAATGTTCAAATGAAAACATCAACATAAAGATGTATATTCATGGAATAGCTGAACTCCTTGTATAATTGTATTAGATCTATAAACTTATAAATACCACTCCTAGAAGCGTATAATGTAATAAACGTCTTTTCTGCATTATGTTGTTTCCTGGGAACGAAAGTAATGTGACCTGTTTTTTAATGACACATGTAGTCATAAGCGTATCTTCACGTCATATTTCAAATGCGGAAGAATAAACATTGGAAAGCTAGTAGATTTATAAGTACATTCCTGCAATAAGCATCCAGCAAGTCATGTGTGGATGTACAAAGTTGTAGCCTATATTACAATTTTTCCTCGACTTCTCACGCCAAATTTATATATTTTTTTCTTAGAGAATAATATTGCTTATATCACCATTAGGCGGTTCCGTGGCGCAAGCTGTTAGGCGCTCGCCTCTCACTGCTGGGGTCACGAGATGGAGTATCGGTCACTCCATGTGGGTTTCGTGATGGACGAAACAGAGCTTGGGCAGGTTTTTCTGGGGTTTCTCCCGTTTTCACCTGTCATAATTTAATTCCACAATTTCTCCATACTCATCTAATCCATTTCGTTTCGTTCATCTGCCCCCGTGATGGTGCGTCAGGCGTGGTCGGCCGGCACCCTTGTCATTCACAGACCTCTATATATAGTGGGCTGATCTCATCTCTCGACCCGACCCTGAGTTGGACACGAGTTGAGGATATTTATTTTATTTATATCGCCATTACCACTACATTGGCTTACTCTGACTAAAGTCCAGAATTCAAATCTCTAAATACATTTTTGGAATCAGAAGAATACAATAGAAATTAAATCTGACCCTCTGCTCAAATCCATCAAAGTAGTTGACACCACTCTGAGAAATATTAAAAAAATTCTAACAAAAAACTCCAGAAATGCATTTATGATTTTGCTAGTGTATTCTATTTTTTTCTTTGTCGTTACGAGTAATAATTCTACATAAAACTAAATTTATAATATCATAATTAAGAATTTATAGGTGGAGAAGGATGTATATATTTATATATGCCTATATATGCATTCTTCTCTTCATAATCTCGTTTTCCCGGTATTCATATCAATATATCCTTAAAAACATATTTTATATACCTCAATGGGTACTTGTCCTACCTTCCTCTATGATGCCTAATTCTAGCTTCCATAGTTTAGAAGGCTAGTTTTGCTCCCTTAAAACTTTTCATCATTAGCCCATGTTTTATTACACAGAATGCCTCAAATCTCTTCAGTGGCATGTATAATAGTAATAATAATGCATTTAAACTAGCTGAGGTAAGGCTGTAAATCTTTCTCTTGCAAATCTTTCTCATGCACTTAACCAGTGAAGAAAAACATAGTTTGTGGAGTTGATATGTATAGTTTCGTTAAGGTAAGGAATAACTAGTTGATGCCCATTTCAAACTACACGATATATTGAATAATAATAAATATGAGTAATGTTTTATTTCCAGGCCTCATAAATAAAATCGAAACCAATGATAGTGAAGACTAAATTGAAAATTTGGAAATTCGCAATCAAGCTCTTTGAGATTTTACTTGAAAATTATTACGATATCCAACGTATATATTTACATAGCCTGTCATATCTACGATGGACCTGAGTTTGGTCGAAAACATGAATGGGTATAATTTTCACATCTTGCTTAAATTGTTGTTCCCTTGTACGAGTACTATGATTGACTCCATAAAATCATTTAGGACAGAGTATTAACCTTTCACAATAATAAAACTACATTGTTAATAAAACATATCACACAAGCCTTTTAAATTTGTATAACATTACACCCAATACCCCTAAAACTAAGTAACTCACTGGCAGCATCGAACCCGTAGGTTCATGGCCGCACGTACATATGATCTCTATATACCCCTATCCTGAGCCAATGTTTTCCAATCAATCCCTGTATAATCTACTTCCCCCAAATCATGGTTAAGGTTATTCTAATACATCATTCTTGCTCTACCTATTGCCCGTTTTTCCTGTGGTTTTCCTACAAGAAGCCTCCATGCACCTCTTTCATTCACCATTTGTACCACATGTTCTGCCCATCGCAGCCTACGAGACTTATATCTGGCCCCATAATGACCGTGTAGCTCACTGTTATGAGGTATTCTCCATTCACCGTCTGACATCCAATACTCCTATGTATTAAATTATATTCGTTTAATTAATTAATCAAATTATTATAAAAATGTAGTAAAGAGATCAGAATTGTTAATTAGTTTAGTAAATACACTTTATTGATACACACTAATTACCCATGTTTAGAGTTCTGGAAATGGCGGCACATTACTTAATATAACAAATAAGAGTTATTGACTCCATAAATCAGTTTCTCTTTGGGATCAAAGTTACATTAGTTGGATTATCTATCTTTAGTGGTCTGCTCTAGGGTAGTCTTTCATTGCAACCATAGCATTTACACGCTGTGCTTTGCAGCTTTACTAAGGAATTATTGGTGTGGTAGCTTCCTCTTGCTTTCCACACCGATGAAGGATGATAATGATGATGGCCAGATGATGTTCGGGGACCATTTGGGTCTTAAAGCTACCTGACATTTGTCTTACGGGCAAGGAAAAACCTCACACAGGACGCTTATCCCAACGGGGAATCGAACCGGGCCCGCTGCTTGACAAGGCAGCTCGCTACCTCGAGACCACAGCGATAGACAGTTGGATTATAAGCGAAAAACAAAATGGATCCCCCTTTTTCTTTCTGATTGCACGTAACATTAATGGCACCAGTTGTATGACATTGTCACCAAATACACAATGATGGATTTTTTTCTGTTTCCACTCATAGATCTCACCTTTAATGTGGCAATAAACTGCACTTTTCCTAATAACAGAGGGAGAAGGGTCAAGAACGAGGAACGTTATAGCAGACATTTATTGAACACTTCAATGAACTATGTAAAGTGACAGAACATGCAGGAAGAGAGTGCTGTATTGTGAATTAGCCTTTGAAGTCCAGAATTAAATGCGGAATCAATAATGCCCGTGTTAGGGTAGAGAAATGTAATGCACAGAGGTTCCAGTCCCTCTCCTCTTGTGGTGTACCGGAAATAGTAAGAGTTTCCGGTCTAGCTGGCGACAATGCTGACCAGATACTCGGGTTTAAACTTCTCTCCTCTATTCAACTGATGCCATTCATTGAGCCATCATGTTAAGGTAAGCCCCTAGTACTTCCGGAGTTATGAATGTGAACTTCATCTGCACCATATGTCAGAGGAAATGACTAGCAATTCAAATATGTTAACAATAGTATTATAATTTACATGAACTCTATTGAATTATTAGGAAATCACATATTGATTACTTAAATAATATGGGAGCAGATTATGTTTGCGTTAGCTTACCTAACATACCGTTCTTACATACTCTTTAGTTCCTATTACAGACGCTTGAAAATTATATGTAATATAGATCATGGGTCTTAGAGTGCATACGAGTAACGATATGTTTTTTTTTTTTGTTTTCTTGGGAAAAAAAATCAAATTCGTTTATATGTTCATGCTGGATAATCATCAGCACAACAACCCTGGGTGAGTAAAAGCTTCCTTCAGAATGTTTCTCTAGGCTTCTCTATCTTTGGCAACCGTCCACCAGTTCTAGACTTTTAAAGGTTTGACATCCTATAGTACTCCATTCATCCATCTCAAATTCGGTCGTCATCCTTCTGGCTTAACTAACAACCAACTTTAACCCACTGGCACTATCGAACCAGAAGGTTCGTGGCCGCGCAGACATAAGCTCTCCATATATCCCTATCCTGAGCTAATGTTTTCCAATCATTCATTGTATAATATACTTCCCTCAAATCATGGTTAATGTTATTCTCTCACCTCACTCTTGGTCTACCAACTGGGCATTTTCCCTCTGGTTTTCTTACAAGAAGCCTCCATGCAAGTCTTTCATTCCACATTCGTGCCACATGTCCAACCCATCGAAACTGTTCTTATTATATCTGGCTTCCTATAAAGACCATGTACAGTAGTTCATTGTTAAGTAGTCTTCTCCATTCACCTGTCTGTTCATCTCTCTTTGGTCCAAACATTTTCCTAAGAACTTTATTCTCAAATACTCGTAATCTCCTATCCTCCCTTAAAGTAAGGGTCCATATTTCGGATCCATATAATATAACTGGTATCCTAAGAACTTTATTCTCAAATACTCGTAATCTCCTATCCTACCTTAAAGTAAGGGTCCATATTTCGGATCCATATAATATAACTGGTAGTTTTTTTATCTTTCAGTTTAACGTTTTTTGAAAGAAGTTGGGACGTCAAGAGTCCCTGTAATGTATAATAGCATGCATTTCCACAATTGAGTCTGTGTTTAATTTCTTAGTGCATCTCATTCCTGATTGTAATTATTATTCCTAGGTATTTAAATTCAGCCAATTCTTCAAATTTTCCCTCATTAGTAATTAGTTGTCCATTTGCATTATATAATGTATTTCTATGTAATTTTGTACGCCCATGTTTCCCTTAACAGAGATATAGGCGCTGTCCCCCTACAGGATGGATTTGAACCATACTAATTTAGTTACACTTGTTTTTCGTGTAGATGTTATTTGAGTGATCCGTGGTCAGCGTTCCGCCTTATAATAATAATAATAATAATAATAATTTATTTTAGCTGGCAGAGTTAAGGCCATAAGGCCTTCTCTTCCACTCAACCAGCGAATAGTGAAATTATACAAAAATTACGTACATATTACAATTTTAAGATATTAAAATACAGACTAAACAAAATACAATGATTATGTAATCTAATACTAGCTAATACTAACAAAAACATAGAATATAATAAAATTAAAATTATATAAAATAAAGTAAGTAGCTTCCTAGATGATTATTAATGGAATGCTCTATATAGTAGTTATGCAGTTAATGTTTTCATTGTGTCGAACTTAAGATATCAGTTAATTTGGATTTAAATAATGATAGCGATTGACAGTCCCTGACATGACTGGGAAGTGAGTTCCATGCTCTAGCCATAGATATTGTGTAAGAATCAGAGTATAGACAGGCCCTGTGTTGTGGTATTAAAAGTAAAGAAGAGTCTTGTGATCTTGTTCCTAAATTGTGATGAGCCGATAAATTTTGAAAACGTGTTGTTAAGTAAATCTGACATCTAGGAAACCAAGGTAGTACTAGGACGGGAAAATTCGGTAAATTTTGCTTAGAGGCCTTTTCATTCAGACTTAAGAAACTTTTAAGAGCCTGAAAATCTTCAGACTCGGGACCCACGGCTTAAAGTCCCTGTGGCGGACTTGCTCCTTGGATTTTTCAATCCTCAAAAATCCGTCGACCCAGGCAGGGTTTGAACCCGCGTCCCTCGGGACCAGAGGCAAGGAGCATAACCACTAGTCCATCGTGGCCATATTTCTATGTGTGACTATATATTTAGTTTTATTGATATTACTTCCAGTCCCAATGTCGTATTACACAATAGCGTGTGCGTGTTGGCCCTTAGTATCTCCTCGCTATTGCCCAATAGTACTGCATCATCAGCTTATTAATACCATTGAGTTGTAGGCCCTCTAGAGATTTGATGGCCTTCCTTCTGGCGTACCATCTATAATTATTCTAACTACTTAATTTTTAGTCATCCCTACGTATGCAATGCCCATCTTAATCTGTTTACTTTAATATTTGTATTGATATCTTATGATTAATACAACTCATATAATTACCTGTTATATCTCATTCGCCACTCTCCATTTCCTTAATAGGTCCATATATCCTTTTCAGTATATTTCTTTCAAATACAGCCAATCGAGATTTGTCATGTTTAGTCATAACCCAGGTTTCTCTCCCATAAGTTGGCACTGGTTTAATTAGTGTTTTATACAATCTGGTTTCTGTTCCACGTGTCAGATATTTTGATGTGCTGGGTAATAGTAATAGAAATTATTTTCCGCATGAGCATTTGCCTAATAACTGTTTTTTTTTTCAAATACCCAGGTTTATCTTTCGACATTCCTGGTTTCTCTCCTGGCATGACATACTTGTAACCCACTTCTGAGGTTGGGGCGTCTGGAAGGCAGGGTTACGGTGCCCCGATGATATGATGGGTGATGATGATAATGGTGCGCCAGGAGAGTCCCTAATCCTAAGCTTAACCTAAGATGAATATGAATGATGATGATTGCGCTGGCCATATGATTTCGGGGACCGTTTGGGCCTTAAAGTTTTCCTGACATTTGTCTTAAAGGTGAAAAAAAACCGATAAAAACCTCACCCAGAAAAACTGTCCCGACCGGGGATCGAACCCGGGCCCGCTGCCTGACAAGGCAGCACGCTACCCGAGACCACAGCGGTTTACTGCCTAATAACTGTTGCTTATCTCAAAATTATAGTGATACCGGGTCAGCCATATTAAAACTGACATGTTTGGACTACATTATTACATTGTGTGGTTTGCAAATCTAGAATTTCTGCGTTAATTAAGTTGCCATACATCGTCTGTTAATTAGAATCGACTTATCACCTTTAAATTATGTGGTTGAAAATTCATAATTGCAGCCAGGGTAGTAGTTGATTTGCATTCAAAAAGTATTGCGTAAACAATCTATCTTACTAGAATTAGAAACAACAATGTAATTAGTTTCGAGCTAATCCTTTGGTATTAACTTACCCTAATTCTACTTTGGTTGAAAGCAAAATAGAGGTATATTACTGTTAATAATATAATTGAATATAATTCCAACCAAGGAAATATGAGATCAGATGAAAGCTGCTAACTTATCATAAGTAATGCCACGAGTGATTTCCAAATTATCGATAAATTCACGACTCACGAAGTGAGGAGTGAATTTATCTAGAGAATTTGGAAATCAAGAGTGGCATTTGTTAGGACTATTTAACGAATAAAATTAAGCTGTTTACTCACTTTACCTATAGTTATTTTAAAATATTTATATACCGTATTTAATGTAAACGGCGATGTTTGAAAACAAATGAGAAACGATAGGTACGCTTCTACTGCTTCATTTGTTTATCACTGCAACCAGATCATACTATTTATTGCCAAAGGAACGCAATATTGTAAGGAGGAGCTTTCTTTAATATGGTAATTATAACACTGATAAATATTTGGTGAAACACGACTCTGATTGGTTGTAAAACAGAAATCATTGAAACGTGATTGGTCATTGACTCCCATTTCGGGCATGAGTTAAATAGTCATCTTAATTCCACAGTGGACTCTATCACATCTCGGGAGTTCTTGCCATTTATAGCGCTATATAAAAACTAGGTCTCGTAGACTGCGATGGGCAGGACTTGTGCACGAATGGGGAATGGGAGATATGCATGGAAGCTTCTTGTAGGAAAGCCAGAGGGAAAACGCCCAGTTGGTAGACCAAGAATGAGGTGGGAGAATAACATTTACTATGATTTGAGGGAAATAGATTATACAGGGAATGATTGGAAAACATTAGCTTAGGATAGGGATGTATGGAGTGCTTATGTCAGCGCGGCCATGAACCTACATATTCGATAGTGCCAGTGAGTTAGTTAGTTATATAAAAAAGAGGTAGACATTTATTTCATGTAATTTAACATGGCGGGTCATTAGCGCAAATCAAATCTGGGCTTGAAAGGTCTGACAAGAGGGCTGTTATTTCGGGTCTATTAGTTTACGTGCCATAAATATACGACATGAAATTCCGACTTTACTTTCCTTCCAAAGGAAGCTTTGGTGACGAATTTTACGGCCTTAAAATCCATCGACTCCGTCCAGTTGTGATCATGTCTTGACTTGGCGAGTCTCGGAACTCCGTAGAATAGAAAATGTTAACCACGAATTCACTGTATTAAATCCGGCTTGATTACTAGTGAGAATCGACTAGCATCTTCAAAGATTCTGTGGTTGCAAATTAAACATTTTATCATGAATTTCTCAAGTGACTGTTATGCATCTAAGTATTTTTGCCATATCTAGTCTGCGCATTTGTTGGTTAAAATCGACTGCTATATTTAAATTCAATGGTTGCAAATTTATAATTTCTGCGTAATTTTTTTCACAAAAGGGTAATAAGGATGAAGTAATTACCCGATTACATGATTATTTGAGCTACACCCGTCTTCTGAACGGCGATGATGTCCCTATGTGTGAGCAGTATTACCTTTCACGACTTGGGTAAAACATGTTTTGCTCCATTATACTATCTGCAATGCATATAACGATTATGCAACAACTTAAAGGTCTTGCACCGGGGCGGTGTCAACATATTTAAAATGACTCGATCAGAATTTTTCACACCAAGGGTGCGCAACAATCCCGTCTCCGCATGGTACACCGGGATTGCAATGTGGCAAGCTTTCTAAACTGGAAACTTGGAAGCTCTTTATTGGGAAGCTAGGAAAAAGTTACTTGGGTCAACAATCCCAAAAACCACTAAGCAATAACTACATATTTAAAATTATTTTATGTTTATAAATTAGTCCCTGTAGAGACAAAATTTAAGTTTTTTGCATAGGTTTTAAATCTTTAGCTCTACTGTATCTGATGTCTAGTAGTGCACTGTAATATTTTAAGCTTGCAAATTACTTTATAATACTGAAAGGACGCTAAGATCTTTAATGTTTGGTCTCGCAAAAATAAAATCACAATCGAAATATATTTGTATAGTTCTTGTAGTGGTTAAGGCAATACGCTGCAAATCAGAAGGTCGAGGGTTCGAGTACAGGTGGGGTCAGGACTTTAAAACTGACCTAAACCTTCTGGTGACATCATGGCCCTGGGGTCGATTCAGTCTCTAACGGAAATGAGTACTAGACGATTGTTCTAGGGGTGAAGGAGGCCGTCACGCAGTGCCGAATGCCTAGAAAAAGTGGGAGACTAACCTCCTACTACACCAAGGGTCTCCTATGGCCTGTAGTGGGATCACTGTACTATCTATCTTCGGGTTTTTACAGCTGCTGCCGTCTTCCCGTGCCAAACCTCCAAAGCCTACGGTCTTGGGCATCTTCGATGCTTAGCCCTCTAGCTTGCATTACTGTCTTTCATGTTTTCCTTCCATGTTAACCTTGGTCTTCCTCTTTTCTTCTTTCTGTTCGGATGCCATTCATACAGTTGCTTCGGCCATCGCTCATCTTCCATTCTTAAAACATGTCCTAAACACTTTAATTCCTTCTCCTCAATTCTTTCAATTATGCTTTCTTCTGCTTCCATTATGTTTCTAATTTCCTTATTTGTGACACGTTCTAATTTAGACTTTCTGGCACTTCTTCGTAAATAATCCATTTCTAGAGCTATTAGTCTATTCTTGTAGTACTGTACCTTTACCTTTTTATCTTGTCATATCTAGTCTTCATTACAACTGGCATATTTGTCGGAGTTGAATTGACTATCAACTTTAAGTTCTGGGATTATACATATATGATTTAATTTGATAATAACCAGTAGCAATGGCATAACTCGCTATTTAACAAAGTGCACGGCAGGTTAATATGGCAGAATTTAGCTCCATTTCAATTACAAGGGAGTAATAATCTCTGTTAAGACATAGCGTCCAGCAGCGCTATTCAGAAACATACTCGCTTTATGGAAACAGAACTACAATGGCGAAGCCAGTGATTGGTTACAGCCGGCTCTATTAATATAGACATGACCGAATCTTACACACGAAAGAGCAAAGGCAGATTCACTGAACTGAAGCAGTATGTTCAGCCACGATCTGTTAGACTAAAATAATTCGAAATTCATCGTTAACTGCGTTCAACAAGCTCCGAAAAAATTCATGTGTACACAATAAGCAATTGGTTCCGAATGACAGCCTCATGTACCATTACACAGGTAATTGAATTACACCACTTTCCCTGCACCAGTTCTGTAACTGCCTTTAAAAACTTTTTAATGGGGATTTTAAATCTAGTGAAAGTGCTAATTTTCTATATTCGTTATTGTACCTCCTTTCTCAAATCCTCTTTCATTAACTTAAAAAGTTGTTAAATTTAACATGTAAAATCATAAGTTCATCCATGTATTTTAACTACCATGACATTAAAATTTACATGACATTCTTTTTAATGGAGTTTCATATTATGAACTAACATCGCATTATTGAATATTGCTATATCAGTATATTTAACAAATAGAAATTTGTTAGTAATTAAAAACTAAGAAGTTATTTTAAAAATATGTTTGGCATTATAAACGTGTTGACATGTTGTGATGACATTTTTCTGTCGTTGCAAACCTGTATTTTGGTTCTTTGCTCCTGACTATGTCAGAGGAGGATCAATAATAAATGTGGATCGAAATATTGTCAATGTTTTTAATAATGCATATGGGAAAATAAAATAAAATTTAAAAAGAAATAATAAAAAATAATTTGTAACATCTAGATCTATAATTTATTTGATAATTTCAATTAAGGAAAGAATGAAGAATGACGGAACAGGTACGAAGAGCAAGGCCGACCAAATTGATTCATGTCACTTGACAAATACAAGACATTATAGGAGGTTATTTTGTGGTTAGCTTGGTGGAATATCTTAACCTCAGTTTGTTTCTTAACCGGATGTATTCACTTGTTAATATAAAATAGTTAACTGCGTTGTTCTCACCGTACACACACACACACACGCACGCACACGCACAGACACACGCAGAGAGACACAGACACACAGACAGAGAGAGAGACACACAGACACCAGAGAGAGACACACACACAGACACACAGAGAGAGACAGACACATAGACACAGACAGACACACAGACACACACGCGCGCGCACACAGACAGACACACACACACAGAGACAGACACACACACACACAGACAGACACACACACACACAGACAGACACACACACAGACATACACACACACAGACATACACACACGCAGACAGACACACACACGCGCAGAGACACTCACACACACAGAGACACGCACACAGAGACACACAGAGAAGGAGGAAAGAAGGGTAATATAGTCTAAATGAAAATATTTAGGAACATTTGACAAGTAAAAAGGACCATTTTTATGCAATTCTAAATGTCAGAAGTTAAAATAATCAGAATAAAATTATAGACCTTTGAAAAATGATAAAGGGGATAAAGAAGAACAATTTTCTTAAGCTGTATTGAAGGAAAATTTATTCAGAAGTGCACGTTTAGTTTCATCGAAAATTAGGCCCATTGACTCGTCTTCGATCATAATTGGAAAGTCATTCTACTTTATACTTCAACATACTCGTTAAATTTAAAGGGGTAATAAAAATATCTTAAACCAATGAAAAATAAAAACTGTGCAATTCTAAACGATTTTGAAGCAGTACATCCAACTGGTAAATTATAGTTCCTTACAATGTTAATTGCCAAACGCGTTAGAAAACATGGATAAGCTCTACGATACAGATTTTGAAGATGGAAACCAATATTACGAATTATATTAATTTTTTATGTAGTATTAATATTAGTAAAGCGGTAAAATATATTCCTTCTTTTTCCACAGTTCGTCCAGATATCCTTCAGTGCGTGTCACATAATGCACTTAGAACATTTATGACCAGCAGCAGAACATTTCTCGATGAATTAGAGGTTTTTGCGTCTCATTTCTTTTCTAATGTTCGAGAGAATAGTTTTCTGATGAATGTGGCCCACTTGCAGGAGTTGTGTTTGGATAATTTTCTTGTTCTGCCACCGTATCAGTGTCTTCCTTTTCCGGTTTTTATTGTGTTCACAGGTGGTTC
The DNA here is from genome assembly GCA_030220185.1 of Diploptera punctata. Taxonomy (NCBI): domain Eukaryota; kingdom Metazoa; phylum Arthropoda; class Insecta; order Blattodea; family Blaberidae; genus Diploptera; species Diploptera punctata. The sequence continues at coordinate 1,385,668 of JASPKZ010006047.1, forward strand.
CGATTCTATTCCTGCTGATGAGTAACTAAACTGACTTACATCCTGCAGTTTGAATATCTAATTGTCTAAGGAAGTTTTCAATTATTGTTATTTTATTTGGTTCGTGTTTTCTAGCATTGTACTTCTGACTTTAAGATTGTTGCGTTTCTTTATCGAATATCCTTCCCCTGTCTTTATTATTAGAAACACCAAATTTTCCTAAATTATAGCTTCAAGAATGTCATAATAATGCAATCGTTAGATGCAGAATAACAATGTCTTGGTTGGCGTTCTATAATTTAAACTTAAAGTAGCGTTCGCTTGTCGCCGTGACGTTCTCGGTAGGTTTCCAATTTTCCACTCTTGGCGCCCCGGGTTCAGTTCTCGGAGGTAGTATTTTTATCTTTTTTTTTTTTTTTTTTTTTTTTTTTGGTCTGAGTATAAGGATATTTCCGTTCCGCGCCGTAGCCGAGTGGTTAAGGCAAGAGCCTTGGCGCAGAACTACGGGACTTGTGCTGGTTCGAGTCCCCATGGGGGGAAGAAAATGTATCATGAAATTTCGGCCAGTATGGGACCGGTGCCCACCCAGCATCGCGAGGCATTTGTGTAGTTACAATAAGTAGCGACTCTGGTTGAGAAAACCAACTATAACGGCTGGGGGACCCGACATGCTGACAACACTTACCCCTACACTGGCTAGATGATCGTCTACCTCTGTGATTAACACGTGGATGTGAGGCCGGCTGGTAGGCCAAGGGCCTTCTAAGGCCTGTCGCGCTTGGAGTTGGAGTAGGTTTTTCCCTTGTGCCGCGTCCTAGCTGGGCGGTCTAAGGCACCGGTGCCTTTAGGTAGATCTACGGATATGCATTGATTCGAGTCACAAAGGAGGAAGAAATTTCGGTCAGTATAAGACTGTTGCAAATCCAGTACCGTGAGGAATTTGGATAACTGCAATAAGTAGCGGCTTTAGGTTAAGATAAGAAAACCTGATATAACGGCTGGGGAATCGATATGCTGACTACTTGTCTCCCCTACATTAGTTGAAGAATGATTGTCTACCTCTGTAAATGACGCATGTGGATGTGCGGCCAGAGACCAGTTGTTAGGCCAAGGACCTTCTTGCTTGTCGAGTCATGAATGAACCAAATCAAGTTTTAATAACTAGTACTATTTCTCTGCACATCTCCTATCTCTCACACAATTCTACAACATGTTACGGTTGTTTTGTAGGACTTTTTTGCTTTTTTCCCCATTGGACGTTTCGTTATGTTGGAAAAAATTGTCATTAGTAAATATTTAAATTAGGCTATGTCAAACATTTATGGTCTCCTTATCCCAACTTTGTATTATAGATTTTATAGATTTCAGACTAAGATGTTTACGAACTGTTCTTATTATAGGTTCGTAGTCATGTTGATCACGATATTATAATACGGTATAGGTTTATATCAATACAGTTATATATTTAAATTAGTAAAAAAACATATTATACTGTTATACAGGATGTAACAGGATCTCACCGACAAAATGATAGGGATGATAGGCCATGCAGAGAGGATCATTTTTTGTGAAGGAACATATAGTCGCAAACACTTTGTTTATGAGTTATGCGCAGATGAAGGTTTTCACCCGTAAGAATCGGAATTGAATACAAACAATTGTACACGTATAATTTAATTGAAAAATACATATTTTTACAATAAGTGTTTTGAGGACGTCAAAAATAATCCTGCCATGATCGACCGTGCTCGCCTAACGTTGCTGCGACGATATCAAACATGCAATGAGGCACAGGGTCAACTGTTTGAACACTTATTGTAAAAACATGTATTTTTCACTAAAATGATACGTGTACAATTGTTTGTATTCAATTCCGACTCTTACTGGTGAACACCTTCAACAACTCATAAACGACGTGTTTGCGACTATATGTTCCTTCACAAAAAATGATCCTCTCTGCATGGTCTATCATCCATATCATTTTGTCGGTGAGGTCCTGTTATACCCTGTATACATAAAAGTTAAATAGTTTTATTAGGCACTTTTTAAGACATAGTAACAATTTGATGAATTGTTTCCACTGTTGATCTTCACAATTGTACACGTATAATTTTATTGAAAAATACATATTTTTACAATAAGTGTTTTGAGGACGTCAAAAATAATCCTGCCATGATCGACCGTGCTCGCCTAACGTTGCTGCGACGATATCAAACATGTATTTTTCACTAAAATGATACTGTACAATTGTTTGTATTCAATTCCGTCTCTTACTGGTGAACACCTTCAACAACTCATAAACGACGTGTTTGCGACTATATGTTCCTTCACAAAAAATGATCCTCTCTGCATGGTCTATCATCCTTATCATTTTGTCGGTGAGGTCCTGTTATACCCTGTATACATAAAAGTTAAATAGTTTTATTAGGCACTTTTTAAGACATAGTAACAATTTGATAAATTGTTTCCGCTGTTGATCTTCACAATTCGATGTAAGCCATTTTAGACTCTCTTATATGACAATTAGTTGAAAATCTATTTTAAATACAATTCTCGCTTTTTGTATAATTATATACAGGGTGGACCGCTCTAATGGACCTAATTTCAATTGCTTGTTACTGGCAAACGGTTGAAGATAGAAACTTAAAACAACGTTCATATTACAGAAAAACTCACCAAGTTTTGATATCCAGATCACCACATCTCTATATGAGCCCCAGCAGTCACTGTGACGATATCAAAGCGATGAACAATTTCTTGCCAAGTACGTTGGAGTATGTCTTCTGGAATGTTCTCAATAGCCCCTATGATGCGCTCACGAAGATCACGAAGGTCTTTGACTGGGGTGGTGTGTAAACTTTATCTTTGACATAGCCCCAGAGAAAGAAATCCAGTGGTGTTAAATCGGGAGATCTCGGGGGCCACGCGATTGGTCCTCCCCTACCAATCCAACGGCCAGGGAAAATGTTGTCCAAAGTCGTACGAACTTCATTGGACCAGTGGGGAGGAGCACCATCTTGCTGGAAAACGATGTTAGGCTGCAGTTTGTTCAATTTGTGGAAAGAAGAACTGCTCCAGCATGTCAAGATATGTGGTACCACGAACAGTTTTCTCGGCGAAGAAAAAAAAACGGTCCAATGACCTTATTATGTGACAAACTGCACCAAACATTCATCTTCGGACTATCACGAACATGCTCTTGAATAGCGTGAGGATTCTCCGATCCCAGATCCGCACATTATGCCGGTTTACCTTGCCTGACAAATGGAAAGTGGCTTCGTCCGAGAAGAAAATCTTGGTCATGAAGTCAGGATCAGCGCCGAGACGGTCCAGCATCGTATTGGCGAATTCCACTCGTTTCGGCATGTCATTCGGCTCCAGACGTTGCACTAACTGCACTTTATATGCGTGCAGTTTGAGGCGTTTGTGGACAATCCGTTGTAATGTCGATTTTGGTATTTGAAGTTCCCGCGAAGCTCTTCTTAATGACTTCCGGGGCTTCGCTCAAATGCGGCTTGAACATTTGGTACCATTTCATCGGATGCTCTGCGACCACCACCATGCTTCTTCAACACAGATCCTGTAGCTAATAATGTATCACGCCACTTCTTTATGCTTCTAGCAGTTGGAGCATCACGGTTAAACACACGCCGGAACTCCCTTTGAACTCTAATGATTGATTTAAACTCCGCATACCACAAAACAGCTTGCGCTTTCATCTGCGGAGTCGCCATTTTCACAAACAATTAAATCTAAGAACGAGAAACGTATCTTGTGCCATCTACCGACAGGATTCGAAACTTGGTGAGTTTTTCTGTACTATGAACGTTGTTTTAAGTTTCTATCTTCAACCGTTTGCCAGTAACAAGCAATTGAAATTAGGTCCATTCGAGCGGTCCACCCTGTATGTATATATATATATATATATATATATATATACATACATACACTTAATGTGAAATTAAATGTTGACATTGGCAATAATTTAAAGCCAGTTAAGCAATGAAAAAAAGGGAAAGCATAATGAATTCTGTGTTGATATAACTGTTCATGGAATGACTGATACAAAGCTATCAAAACACAGTAATTTTCCGTGAAATGTTACGAGCATATTCGTCGTATAAAGGATTTATGAGAAGAAACAAGCCACTTGTTCATCGAAATAATGGTGTAATGTATCTCAATTTACATCATTGCTCAATTGCTACTATCAAATGTACTATCGTAAATTTAACATTCTCCGGTATTTAGCTGCATATTTCATATTCCATTTTTTTTAAAATCTTGTAGGTTTCTTCTCAACTATTACTTGATTGCTTAATGCAACACTACAGGTCAGATATAAAACTACTCCAATGGCCTAGGAACCCGTAGGTTCAATATCGCATTCAGTAAGGCCTTTCCTCAACCAACTGAATCGAGTTATCTTTGCTAATATCCATTCAGATATTATCACCCTAGCTACACTTAAGGCCTTCCTAATGGTATTTTCCCTAGAATTTTCCATGAAAAAATTTAACATATTTTTTCTAGTTTCTTTTGAAGTTATTATTGGGTTAAAACAAGGAGCTGCACTATCCCCTCTAGTATTCAATTTTGAACTAGAGCATGTCATAAAATTTGTAGAGGATAAAAAAGTCATATAACTCAGTAGTATTTATAAGCTGTTGTATATGCTGATGATGCAGAATTATAAGGCGAAAGCAAGGATATATTAAAGGCACATTAAATTGAGTATCACTAAGAAATGGGGACTGAAATAAACATGAAAGAAAAACTAAATATATGGTCACACATAGAAATAAATTATATAATAGAAATATACATTTAATGGCAAATGACGGGAATTTGTAAGAAGGATCAATAATTAGGTTAAGGAACGAGATGCAGAAAGAAATCAAACATAGTCTCAAATATAGAAATTCATGCGTTTACACATTTCAAGGATTCTTGTCATTCCAACTTCTCTAAAAACATTAAACTGAAAATATATAAAACTGTTTTTCTTCCAGTTGTAATGGACTCTCTAAGGGAGGAGATGAGATTACGCTTATTATATAACAAATATCATAGAAAACAATTGGACCATAGTATGATTTGATGGAAGTAAATTAAACGGGGTGATTTGAAAACATTAGTTCAGGATAGGGATGTATGGAGAGCTTATATCCGCCCGGCAATGAACCTACGGATTTGATAGTGCCAGTGAATTAGTATTTTGTTTTTGTACCGTCATCCATTCGAATTGCATAGTTGACCATCTCCATTTTATGGACTTAACCAGTGACAATATAAATTGTGCAGCTTGTCATTGAGTTTTCTTCAAGCCATCAATTATGGAATCGGTTATTCGTCCTAGGACCTATTTAATACTATTTTTGGAAATACTTTACAACATGTGATTAAAAAAAAAGTTCTATATTTCAACCATGCACATACGCCAACAGACGCGAAGCGGTTTACACTATGGAATCACGGGATGCAGCCAACATATACACATTAAATAAGTTTGATCTATAATATTCTTACCACGTATAGTTGTTTCTTTAGACATATGTTTCAAAGCGTGTTTGCTCCATCTTTAGTCTGTACCAACAGAAGATGGAGCAGACATGATTTGAAGCATATGTCTAAAAGAAACATGTGAGGTAAGAAGAACACAGACCAAACTTATTTATTAAGTAAAACCTCATAATGTTACTTCCTCGCGTAACCAACTTAAAAAGCTAACCTGACGTTATTTAAGTACTGATACCTGTGAAAGACCAACCTAAAAGCTAACCTGATGCAATTTAAATACTCTAACCTATGGAAGAATGCACACTGGTTTTATTTAGTGAGAGTTAATTAGTACAGGTTCTATGTTGGCTGCACTAGAACACAGAATATTCGTTAAAATCAATATGGCTGTCACGTCTTCACGTAGATCAATATCGTGAAAAACAAAATTCAAAGTATTAGAAAACATGTAAAAATCATTGTAAATGGTGGGAAGTAATTTGAAAAATGAAACCAAAAGAATACAATTTGACAGGAGTTTATGAAGTAATAAAAAAGTCACGTCACATGTTGTAAAGTTCAGCCCTATTTTTCATATAGTTTCAGGTATCATCTATATCAGGTGGTTGTGCCCTTTATTCACGACTTCAAGAATCATATTGTGGTGGGAAGAATCCAAATTGCATCAAGCCTTTCTTCATTAATGGAAGATATACGCGTATGGTCAATAAGAGGAAAATCACAAACACTAGAAAGTTATAAACACAGGCGATAGTGTATACGATATTCTTAGATTTGTCCTTGCATTGCGTGCCGTAGGAGATGTAATCATCGTGCAGGTGTGTAGACTACACGCACCACACTGCAGTCAGAGAAGTTGCCTGCAAGTCGCGGCGAAACGTTTACCGTATATGGTTCGTAATAAAATCCTTAAGCTAACATTTGCGTCAGCATTCCAGTTACAGTAAAATGGCGTGTAATGTTGTACCGAGGCATTAAACGTGGTTTGAAAGTTTAAACCTTAAGATAGTAAGCTGCATTTCTACTCCTTGTTATTGCACTAGCCTTATTTTTGCATTAAGAATGACGAACCTACGGATCGATAGTGCCAGTGAGTTAGTTATAGCTCTTAGGTTTGTTTTGTTCTGCATATGTATAAATGAATGACACATTCCAATGGAAAAGCTATTTAAACTACATAAGTTACATTACGTCAAATTGAGATTGATGATATATATTATATGTATTATTATTATTATTATTATTATTATTATTATTATTATTATTATTATTATTATTATTATTATTATTATTATTATTGCACGATGTCTTAGTGTATAACAAGAAATTGCGTAGTTTTGAGTCCCATGGGGGAAGACATTTTCTTATGGAATTTCGGTTAGATTTGAATCGGCGTCCACCCAGCATGTGAGGATTCGGGTAGCTAGCATTTCCAGGTTGAGAAAACCAGATATAACGGCTGGAGACCCGACATGTTGACCACATATCCCCCTATACTGGCTATTTGATTTTCCATATCTGCAATTAATACTTGTGGATGTGAGGCCAGTAGTTTTGTAGGCCTTTTGTATCATTGAGAAATATTATTGTTATTATTATTATTATTATTATTATTATTATTATTATTATTATTATTATTATTATTATTGCTGTTGTTTTCCCAATTTTGTAGGCTGTGTACATTTTCGATATTCGTGTAATACTTCGAAAGAAAGTATCACTCTTGTCCAAGTGGATGTAGACCCTAATGCAAACTAGGACATGTATTTTCTATGTGTACAAATCTGATATAAGGTGGTTGACGTCACAGGCTTGCGTGTCGTGTCGGATGGGGTTACTAGAACCCTCCTCTCCGGCCTCAATTCCATTTCTAAACAAGATAGTTTTACCTCGCAATGGATACGATGACCGGTCAATGCGCTTTGCTATAGATTAAAATCAATGTAGATACTTGCATGAAGCTTATGATGTAGAATTCATAAACTCGTGCAAATAGTTTTCTTTCTCATTCAAACATTTATATTACTGCTTTGTCGAATTTTCTTTATTTCATACAGTGTCTCTTTCGGTACAAATCCATGACACGCCAACTCCGAAGAACCAAAATCTACCGAAGTGGATTTTTATTGACTAGGGAACGGCAGTACAGTAGATCACGTACTTGGCCTGACGCAGACCGTTAAATTTAGTTTGTTTTCTTAACCGGATTTCGAATTTCTTACATCAAGTAGATACTCATGAGTCTGAGTTGACCCAATTCCAGACACTATACCGAAAGAAAATTTTCTGTGTTGTTATAAATCGAACCCGGGATCCCTGGGAGTTTTCAAGGCATGTTAATCGTTACTTCGTAGAGGTCGTCTTAAACGATGTTTTATAAAATAACCGGAAAATTGAACACTACATAACCATGTAGGCATTATTGCAATCATAAAAGCGGACGCAACTTCCAACATAATTTGAATAAACCTTGGCAAATTAATTTACTAATTAGTAATTTGAAAGGAAACAAGCAAGGCCAATAAAAGTTGCATTTATACAAATATTAAGTTTGTATCTTCAGTGTTTATTTCATTTAAGGGCGATTAAAATTTATTTTGCGTTACGAAAAACTATTTTTTGCACTATGTAACACTTATTGTTATTGTTGATGTGTATCGTAATTTGACATTCCCGCATGCAATCTTGGTTGCTATGAAAACAAAAGAAATCTGAATACTTTAAAAATGACCAAAAGCACTAGTGCGGTAAGTAAAAACATTTATTTTGAAATCTTGATAGTCATACTGCTATTTGTATGAATTTCGGTATCAATTAATCACATCCAGCTTTCCACGCCTCTTCTCTTTCATCATCACTGCACACATCGTCTAAAACTTTCTCCATAATCAGAAATAAATCCCAAATCAAATTGGTTTTACAGTTTTAACTAATATGAGATGGCGACGTGACCAACATACGTATTATTTCTCCGTATCAACACAAACAGCCGATTCACCTTCTGAAATGTAACATTTATGTTAAATTATATTTATTAATAGTTTAGCTAATATCTTAATTACTAAAATAAATACACATAGTGCACAAAATAGTATGCAATGCTCATGTGGTAAACACATAACGGAATCTCGAAAATTTAAAAAAAAAACTGGGCGCGAGCGCCTCTTTTTTTTAAAACTTTTCCTCGATCCGTGTGACGTGTTTAGCACACTCGTATCTCAATCTACTATTAAAAGTCCTGATACAATTTTAATTTGATTTTATCAGTAATTGAGATTAGTGATTAAATCAGCCTTCATTTATTTCATTGTTAAAGTTATATTCCAAATGGCTGACCACACATTCATAACTGTGAGTTTATGCAATGAATATAATTTAGTTAGCACAATATATTTTTGTATTGCACGCCGTAGCGTAGCTGGTTAAGGCAATACGCTAAAAACCGGAAGGTCAAGGATTCAACTCCCGATGGGGTCAGGACTTTTAAACTGACACAAACCTTCTGATGCTACCATGTTCCTGGGGTCAACTCAGCCTCTAACAGAAATGTTCTGGAGGTAAAGGCAGTCTCATGCAGGTCACGGCAAGTGGCAATTGTCCAGAAATAAATGGAGCCTTAACCTTCTACTACCCGAAGGGTCTCTTATGGCCTGTAATGGGATCACTTTACGTTTTACATTTACCTTTCAATACTTATGGTAGTGTTAAAAAAATAATGCCACTCCAGGTCTTAGAGACCTTAATTCTGGAAAGAGGTTGAGTCTCACCTATGCTGACTATCGGCGCTAGATGTCACCAGGGTTGACAGCTCTGCCCAACGACAAGTCTTTACCACAGAACATGTCTGATACTAATTTCCTTTAGATATTGAGACGACCCAATACCAAGTTCCCGCTAGAAGTTTTGTCAATTTAATGATATTAACTCCATCGGGAATAGAACTAGGGACCTTGCCGAATAAGCCTATTGTCTTACCAACAGTGCTGCTGGTGCCTCCACTGTAAGTATTATCTATTTATTAAAAGAATTAAATTCGACATAGTGTGAAATAAAATGTTGTACGTTGCGTGTATTGAAAATGTTTCACAAATTCGTTTCAAAATCATGATCTCAACTATAATTCGGCCATAAAATCACATCTCATCTGTAAAACCTAATTTTAAACCCTTGTAATACAAATAACTTTTATTCAACGCAAAGAGCCCGCTGATGTAATGATATTATACAAGTAAATTTACGGCTTATATAATTTTTATGGTGGTTGAATGTTTTTTTCCTTCGTTACTGAGCAAAAAACGAGTAGAAATATATATATATATATATATATATATATATATATATGTAATCATACACACAACACACACTATCCAATAAGAAAATACCGAATCTATCAAACCTAGTGCGGTAATATGTCCAGTAATAGGTTGCTATAAGTGAATTACTAGCACATGTTTATGTAATAGAACTATTGTTGGATAAAATGTTATAAGCCCTAATATTACCCTCGTGATTAATTAGATTAAGTCCACTCGTAAAAGTTAATTCAATTCATTGCGTCTCTAAACACTTCTGTTTGTGAATGATACCTAATTTTAATCACTTCTGTATTAAATAAATGTTTCACCGTACATGTAAAAAGTTACTTTTTAATATAATTAAATTACAAGTCAACGGAAAAAATAATAATTAAAAAGAGCTAATATTTAATTAAGTTGGCAACAAATTTCTAGAATAGACCAATATCTAGCAGCATTTCATTTAATTTTCATGCAATGCTGGCGTTATTTTTCGTAAAATATGACAGAGTTAAACTAATTATATCCCCTCCCTTCTCGTACCCTCACTATCAAAAGTTAGAATGAGAAATGACCAACAATATTTATTTTTTCCTTTAATTGCCTCCTATGAAGGAATTAACGTTTTGAATATAAATATTATTTAGGTTAGCTCTAGCCTAATACTGTATGGCTGCAGCTTTCTCCCCTCATGTACTCTCACTCTCAAACGTTGTGGAATGAAAGATGGCATCTTTTTATTTAGTTTTCGTCCTAAGAAGGAATTAATGTTTTGAAGATAAATTCTTTAGATTGGCTGTAGCATAATTTTATATTACTGCAGGTTCAGATCTCTTGTGAAGTCAAGTAGTTTGCCGTGTTAATTAAATTCTGTGCACACTAGAGGTCGAAAAAGTGTCATGAGCAAAGCAAACAGATGACGTATTCAAAGGATACTTCCCCCCACTCCTACCTCTATCGTTTTATGAAACCTAATTTAAACTAGTATGCTGTAGTTACTTTAATAAGGAAATTGCTAATTGGAAAATGTTCGCCATGTAACTTACTAGATAGCAAATTGAGAATTTAATTGATCTTTTTATTACAAAAGTTGCAAGCAGTCATTTGGAAATTCATTCCTCTTGCTAGCTTAGCTATCTTCAAGCGACAGTATGTCTGAGTACGGACTAGAAGGCCTGGGTTCTATCGCAGTTAGCGGAAGAATGGGATAGACCTAATGTCTTTACTAGTTTAACGCCAGACTTGTTTTATCCCACTCAGTTCTGCCATAAAGTGAATCAGGACCTTTTTGTGGCGTGTTACCTTTCATGTTTGCAAAACAATATTTTATCGATAAGTTATATAATATTAATTGATTGACTAGTGGTCAGCGTTACGTTCATGATGGCCCGGGTTCGATTCCCCGGTTAAACCATAGGCATTTTTCCTTAAAGGGAATTATTCCTGTGTTTACCCATATCTGCATTTTAGGCCAAGATTAGGTTAAGAACTCTCCTGGCGTTTCATTATCATTTATCACCCATCATACCATCGGGGTAACGTAACTCCGCTTTCCAGGTGCTCCAACCTAAGAAATTGATTAAAATTCTGCAAAAGCCAGGGAAGAAAGCCAGAAATATCATAAAAGACAACCTGGTGGCATTAGAAAAAAAAATGAGTCGGTATGTTGACCTATGCCATTCATGACATCGATGGGCAAATAAGGTAACTAAATTAACTTGGTTAATAACTCCTAACAAATGAGAGACTATGACTGAACATTGGGCTAAGCCATTATAGAATTTTCTTTTTTTCTTCTATGTAGGCTATTTTATTTGACGATACTATTTGACAGTTAAGATCATTTAGAGTTGCAATTCAAATCTGGGTGTGAAAGAGCCGACACGTATTAGTTTGAAGCCTCTTTTTTTTTTTCAGGTTTGAGGTAATTATATATGCCGTAAATGTACTACATGTGTCCCTCAGATTTAGTTCCCTTCCGAAGTAATTCATACTGAAGAATTTTACGCCTGAAAAACGTATCAGCCACGGTCACCTTTCAACTCGCGAACCATGGAACCAGAAACGAGCATGCTTAACCGCCAGTTCACAGACAGACTCACTGGCTCTATCGAACCCGTAGGTTCATGGTCGCGAGGACATAAGCTCTCCATACATCCATATCCTGAGTTAATGTTTTCCAATCATCTCCTGTATTATCTTCTTCTTGTATCTTGTAAGCCCATGTTTCCTTTAACAGATTTAGGCGCTCTCCCCCTACAGGGAAGAATTTGAACCATACTAATTTAGTTACACTTGTTTTCGTATAGATACCATTTGAGTGGTCCGTGGTCAGCGTTCCGCCTCATACTGACATCTAGGAAACCAAGGTAGTACTAGGACAGGAAAATTCGGTAAATTTTCCTTAGATGCCTTATCATTCAGGCTTAAGGATCTTTTACGAGCCTGAAAATCTTCAGACTCGGGACCCATGGCTTGAAGTCCCTCCTGGAGGACTTGCTCCTTGGATTTTTCCATCCTAAAAACCCCATCGATCCCGGTCGGGTTTGAACCCGCGACCCTCGGGACCAGAGGCAAGGAGCATAACCACTAGTCCACCGCGGCCGACCCTCAAAGCATGGTTAATGTTATTCTCCCATTTCATTCTTGGTCTGTCAACTGGGCATTTTCCCTCTGGGTTTCCTACGAAAAATGTCCATGCCTCTCTTTTATTCCCCATTCGTGCCACATATCCTGCCCATCGCAGTCTGCGAGACTTAACTGTTCTTATTATATCTGGCTTCCTATAAAGATAATGTAGCTCACCGTTATGAAGCCCCTCCATTCGCCTGTCTTCCATCTTTCTTTGGTCCAAAAATTTTCCTAAGAACAAATTAGCTTAATCTTTTCTCCTCTCTTAAAGTAAGCGTCCATTTTCGCATCCATATAATATAACTGGAATAATAATAGTTTTATATATCTTCAGTTTAACGTTTTTTTAGGGACGTTAAGACAAGATAAATTGTAAAAATAAGATGTTACATTAAAATTGCTCTGTCACAGCTGGAAAAGTCAGCTAAACTCCCATCAACGAACTCCTTCCATTGCACTAAATTAGATTTCTTACCATATTTTAAATCTATCAGTAAGTACACGAAATACAGCGAATTATTATTATTATTATTATTTTTATTATTATACAGATATTTTAAATCCTTTCAAAAACAGATTTCTTTCAAACATCTAAACTTAGTATTAACTCTAAATGGTAAATATTCACTCTATTTTAATTCTTTGTAAGATTTTAGATTCTTTTATGGTGTTTGAATTTGTATTGGTTTTGAATATGTCTTGACGTGTATTAGTTATAATAATTTGATTTAATTTACCTTGATTGCGTTCGTACATCATTTCCACGTGCCACACCATGAAAATATCATTACGAACACAAAACCTCGTCAACATTTGCATCAAGTCATGATGTTTCGGTAGAAACTCAGAGGGGGACACGTGTCTGCTTTTTCTGCAAAAGGAGTTCTCCTAATTTAGTGGTCATTTACATTCGTTTCAAATCCTTATGCCATTGCTCTATAGTCTTCACTACATAAAATAATTCCATACATATAATTCTGTTGTACGAGGCTATGAAAACTTCTGTACATTTTTTTTTTCGTTTTCTTTTAAACAGTTACGTGGTGGAAACTTTTATTTCATGCTCTGTCTTCATTTATCATTTAGTTGTGTAAATACATACTAGTTTCATTAAATACAGTGATGATTATGAGAAAATTATTGAGCTTAAAGATGCTGTGCCATTTACAGTAATTTCGTAAGTTTTTAAATCTGCCAGAACAAAACCCTAGGTAATGGGGAACAAATGGAAGCATATACTAATTCAATTGGAAATTATATATGGATTCAGTAAATTTCATTCTTGTGAATTAAAATTGAATCTAAATTTTTGTAGAGAACTCTTGTTGCCCCAACTACTTTCAAAAAACGTTAAATTGAAAATATATAAAACTGTTATTCCCCCAGTTATACGGATGCGAAACATAGACTCTTACTTTAAGGGAAGAAAGATTACGAGTATTTGAGAATAAAGTTCTTAGGAACATTTTTGGACCAAAGAAAGATGAACAGACAGGCGAATGGAGAATACTACATAACAGTGAGCTACATGATCTTTACAGGAAACCAGATATAAGAACAATTACGTCTCGTGGACTACGATGGGCAGGACATGTGGCACGAATGGGGAATGAAAGACGTGCATGGAAGCTTCTTGTAGAAAACCAGAGCTTATGTCAGCGCGACCATGAACCTACGGGTTCGATAGAACCAGTGAGTTAGAGTTAGTATATCATACAGCGAATTCCTGAGTCTAGCGATAAATAATACTAGAGCATGCCATTAAATCTTTAGAGAATGAGGAAGGCTTACAACTGAATGGTATTAATAAGCTGTTAGTTTATGCTGATGATGTAGTACTGCTGGCCGATAGCGAGGAGATACTAAAGGCCAACACGTACACACTATTGAGTAACACTAGGAAGTAAATATCAGTAAAACTAAATATATGGTCACATGTAGAAATTCAGTATATAATGGACAGCTAATGACAAATGTGGGAAATTTTGAGGAAGTGGCTGAATTCAAATACCTAGGAACAATAATCACAAATAGGAATGATATGCACAAAGAAATTAAACATAGGCTCAATTCTGGAAATGCATGCTATTATGCATTGCAGAGACTTTTGATGTCCCAACTCCTTTCAAAAAACGTTAAGCTGAAAATATATAAAACTATTATTCTACCAGTTATATTATATGGGTGCGAAACATGGACTCTTACTTTAAGGGAGGAAAGGAGATTACGAGTATTTGAGAATAAAGTTCTTAGGAAAATTTTTGGACCAAAGAGAGATGAACAGACATGTGAATGGAGAAGACTACTTAACAATGAACTACATGGTCTTTATAGGAAGCCAGATATAATAACAGTTAAGTCTCGTAGACTGCGATAGGCAGGACATGTTGCACGTATGGGGAATGAAAGACGTGCATGGAAACTTCTTGTAGGAAAGCCAGAAGGAAAACGCCCAGTTGGTAGACCAAGAATGAGGTGGGAGAACAACATTAACTATGATTTGTGGGAAGTGGATTGTACAGGGAATGATTGGAAAGCATTAGCTCAAGATAGGGATGTATGGAGAGCTTATGTCCGCGCGGCCATGAACCTGCGGGTTCGATAGTGCCAGTGAGTAAGTAAGTACGTAAGTAAGTAAGCGATAAATAATATCTAGGAGAGGATTTTAACAATAATAAATAATTTTGTTTCTTAATTTCATTGGTGATGAAAAAAAGGTAAATTCAGTTACGATATAAGCTACATTACATAGGAACAAACAACTTGCATTTTCAAGGTGAGTATAAAACGTACTTGAAGATGTTTTTCGCTTATTGGCAGTCGTTCGTCGTTTTATTCACCTCCATGTGGCCTTCATTGGCGAGTTTCCTCCCGGGTGATTCAACGTATTCTGATGCATTACGATTCCTTTCCCATCTTCACGTAATACATATTAATATGTAATTTCATTGTTAATCCTTCCGTTGTTTAACTGCCTTCGGTTCTTACGTCATTGCATAATTGGCGAATTTGTTTGCAATTCATATCGCCAATAACTTACAAACTGTTCTATTAGGTACTATCTCTTCTAGCTCTCCCACAGCTCGGTAGTAAATAGAAAGTCAATTTCCGAACTAGAGATTTATTTGGTGCTACGGAATTAATCCCAATCTTCGAACAGATATAAATTTTTTGTTTATATACAGATTTTTAATGTTTACACATCTTTCTGTGCCTAAAGTTTTATTTTTCTTCTCCACTCGTCTCTATCCATCCACTCCATGTTCTCCAGTCCTCTTGTTCTCATTCCAGTTCTTATTTATATCATCCACGAGTTTAGAGGACTTCCTTTCCTTCTTCTTCGAGGTGGACACCATTCTAATGTTTTCCTGGGTAACCTTTCTTCTTGCATTCGTCGTACGTGCCCAATATATAATAATAATAATAATAATAATAATAATAATAATAATAATAATTTATTCTGAGATTCTTCAACGACTTCGGTTGAATTTGCGTTGCCTACTGAGGAAAAGAGAAGGCACTTGGGAATGATCAGTTACGGGATTTCGAACTGGGGGTTCTCCCAAATTTGAGACTCGTATTCAAGAACTCCCGAATTAAAATCCAAGGGCCAATCAAATTACTAAAGGTTTTCTGCTCTTTCACATCATCAAACAAATATTAGTTGGTCCAATTCATTTTTAATCTTTTAGCGTTAATTAACTTTAGTGAATTTGCGAAATATACTGTACATGAGTTTGTAATAAATTAATACAAATGTTAGGTCATTTGACAAACCAAAAAAAGACCAGCTGCCATATAACTTTCTTCATTTTTATTATATTTTTGTTTGTATTTCCTTTAAATTTTCAGTTTTTGTCTAATACATTTTTGCAGTTATGTTGTAAATTTAATAATGTTTTAAAGGCAGACAATAATAATAATAATAATAATAATAATAATAATAATAATAATAATAATAATAATAATGATAATGTCACCGTAGGAAAGTACATCAGATTTAGAATCTGGATATGTAATTGACTATTATTAGTATTGGAATTATTTATAATACTGTTTATTATTAGCCTAAAGGTTATATCGATGCCTGAAACGCAGCGAATCTGGCTTCGATCACCGGCCGGAACAATTTTCTTATGTGAGGATTTTTTTTCGGAGATTTTGTTCAACGGTAAGACAAATATTAGGAACTTTAAGGGCCCATCAACACCATCTGACCATAATAACCGTCCATATTATATTCGTCTTCTTTAATATGTATGTATGAGTGAAAGGTGTGTCTGAACTTAAATGTTCGAATCTGGAAGCTGACTCCGTCATTGACCTAATCACACATTCAGGTAGGCCCTCCATGTTATTGTGAGGTTAAATGTCTACATATAGATATACTCATGTCCCTATAAGGCCCGGGTGCCGTGTGACACGTAAAAGTGCCTACAAAAAGAGAAGTTAAACTAAGGAAATGAGAAAGAAAAATCATTTTTTGTCCAATGCACCAGATTGTCTTTTATAAAATTTCGACGTTCTCCCATGGCATTGGCGGAATTGTAATCCGTTTTTCAAGTTGGGACACCTGGAAGACGGAGTTACTTTAGTTACCCTGATGATATGATGGCTGATAAATGTTAATGAAGCGCCAGGGAAGTCCTTAACCTAAATTCAAACTATAAGAAACCACAGGAAAATTCCTGTGGTCTGATCAGGAATCGAACCCGGAACCTCATGAACTGTAGTCAGAAACGCCGACACCAGCCCATGGGCCTGATCAAGAGAAAAATATATAATACAACGATAATAAGTTGCACAACATTTAATTCAGTCCTCATTTATCCGTAAAAATGTACTAAGGAATAAAAAAAATGGGTTGCAAAACCTGAAATTTGCTGCTTGATCTTTTAGCTGCTGAGTGGAAGTGGAATATCTGCGAGTTGTCATTACTAATTGCTCTAGCTAAGTACTAAAAAAAATACACACACTTTTTAAAACAATAAACTAGAGCTTATTATAAATCTGTCCACCGCTGTGGTCTCGAGGTAGCGTGCTACCTTGTCACGCAGCGGGCATGGGTTCGATCCCCGGTCGGGGCAGTTTTTCTGGGTGAGGTTTTATCTGGGTTTTTCCTCACCTGTAAGACAAATGTCAGGAAAACTTTCGGGCCCAAACGGTCCCCGAAATCATCATCCTTCACCGGTGTGGAAAGCAACGGGAAGCTACCACACCTACAATTCCCTAGTAAAGCTGCAAGCATAGCATGAAAATGCTATGATTGCAGTGAAGGACCTGCCTTCGGGCAGAATTACTATGGATGGATTTTAAATCTACTAAAGTAATTTTTGTAATTAAAAGAATTGGATGAAAAGAAGTATTACAAATGATGGATTAATATTTACTAATAACAACTGAAGATCTTGTGTACTAGTTTTGATCTTGAATGTAAATGATGTCACGTATTTTACAAATCTGATTTTGATTCACTTTGACCTCTATTGCTGATATTTGTAAAATCCATTGCAAAGTGTTTTGCTTGAGAACTTTGACGTTTACCATATTGACATTGTGGGGTTATGTAAGGGAATACCATTCGAGTCGCACGTTCATCTAAAATTTACGTTAAAACACTTCCTTTTTTTTTTTACGATCTCATATTGATTAGGATGTCTTTATAAAATCGTAACATGCTTGCTTCTACGCGCAATTTATAAATCAATCCAACAGTAAAATACGAAAGATCTTAAACGATTGTTTCGCTTACAGATTATTGTTTATAAGCCCTACTTTCTTCCTCTGCTCTTTGTTACTTTTTTCTTTTATTTCTGTACTTTTATAGGCGCTTTAACATCTAAGGTCATATCGGGTCCGTATATTTTTATTTCGTTAATGATGCTAGAAATTGCGAACGCGATGAAATGGATCCTGATTATGAAATTCCAACCGAGCATTGACTTTACGACTGAGAAAAACCAGAAAAAAAAGTTCTGATCGGTCTGCTCCGGGATTTGAATCTAGGACGTCCACAATCGAGTCTCGAACGTTTCCTCTTGAACCAACTCCCTCTGTATGTTTTACTCCAGCTATTTTTATGCATGTAATTTCATTAATATGTTTTATATAATTATTTGTAGAATCTTTCGAATATAAAATCATTCGATTATAGAATATTTTACCTAATCCAGCAGGTTCTTGTTTCCACTGTTACATTTTCATGTAGTGTAGAAAGTTCGCTAATTTAATTTTAATACCAGGGCATTCGATAAGTAATGCCAGACAGTTATAACTTTACAAAAAATGTATTATTTAGGTTACTTCAGATATTACGAATTTAATTTATGGTATCTTGCCAATCCTTGGAAGCCGGCGCACTCCATCTGCAGCACAATTTCTGGATATCTCTTTCATCTGATCTATCTAGAACTTTCTGGATATCAACTCATGATATAAATCGAGTGCCTCGTAGAGATTCTTTGATCTTTGAGAATAAGTTGTAGTCCCAAGGGCTCCTATCTGGTGAATTTGGTGGAGTACTTCCCAATTTCACCTTCTAAGTAAATTCTACTGAACATGTTTTTAGGGCGGTATTATTTTCCTAAATGTGAGAAACAGTGAATGTATTCACTGCTATTTCGAGACTTTCAATATAACAGATTTATACAACAAAGACCGATGAACAACATACTACAAGATTACACCGGTCACCACTAGGATCACTGATTTACAACAGTGCTGTCATTACTTATGGAAGTGTTAAAAGTTGATATAATAATGAAGTGGGGCTTGGTAATGGCATTCCAACTCCACTATTGGTGTTTCTAAAGAGGAAAGAGAAGAAGAAAAATAAACGATTGGTGGTATCAGGGTTTGAATTTGACCGCTCGAATAGAGTTTCAAATCTAATGTCTCAATTGTTATTTTTGTCGCAGTGTTAACTTGTGTTTAAATTATATTTCCTGAGATTAAACATGAAATTGCCTTCATCATAATTGTAAGTATTAATGTATTAAAAATAAATGTTAATTCCTAAAATAGTTTGGAATGCTCTCTCCCCCAACAAAAAATCTCGCACTATCAACGAGTAAATTCCTAGCAACTGATTTTATCCCAAGGTTGCATAATTTAAAACCAAATTTGATCTGTGGAATGGTAATTATGCTATTAGTAATAAAACTTGTATATCTTGATAATTCAAAACTTAAATTGGCATGACTGACTCTTAAAATATTAAGAGATTAATATATTTAGTTTTTGCAAATTATACGTTTTGAAACCCTTGTAATTATTTTAAAACACGCAATCGAACTCAGGACATTTTTTTGTGTAATAATACTACAGTATATTAAAACTTACTAAAATGTATTTGAGGAGCAAACATACAAAGAGCAATATAAAAATATTCCAAAAATTACTCACGTATTATAGAGTGTAAATGAATTATGCCACAAAGTTTTAACTAGGCCTGCTTACATATTGGCCAGTTTGAGGTAGGGAAGCAGTGGTCTGCAAAGCAAAAAGTCCGTCACGCAGGAACTGTATAAACTAACAGAATTCCTCATGAAGTCGAATTCGTGATTACATTTTGTTCGTTTATGAAATATATATTATATTTATTTTAATCAATTGAGTTGGTGTTTACTTGATGAAAATCCATATTTATTAATTAAATAAAAATAAAACGTAGTTTTATTTGATATAAATATGAAAATCAAATAAAACTACGTTTTATTTTTATTTAATTAATATATTTATTTTTGTTAAATTGGAGAAACTCAATTTTTGATGCCAGCTTCTTTAAAAGTGTCGTGACTGTAAATCATGCATAAAACTTTTACCTGTTTGCATATTGTTGTATAATTTGACATTAATTTAAATAAAAGCTACAGATTCGTTTTTCAATTAATTCATTAAAAATATTAAATAAATGAAACTAATGTATCTTATGGGATATATTGCCAATTTAAGGATTAATTAAATTGTTTGGTATGTATTAAGTCGGGATTTGAACCCGGTATCTCTGGTTCTGTACACCAGTGCTTTAACGATTTAAGCTATTAGGCATCACGATTTAAATATAGATTTTTCTCTTTATGAGTTATACAGTACTAATACGATTCCCTTGCACCAGGTAGCAGTGAACTTTTGTTCCACTAATGTCATCTAGCGGCCTCTTAAATAAGAACACTTTAAAATGGAAATCAACACATTACATTTCTAGCAAGTAAAGCTAACATTCGATATTTAATATTAAATATTGGTATATATTGCGACTAAAAAATGGCGGTTGCTAGAGTCATCATCATCATCAGCAGCATCAAGGATTAGACCTGCTGGTCTGTTCCGATCTCATGTTAGAATTGGTCCGTCCATCTTTTACACGGTCTTCTAACATTTCTTCGTCCTAGTGTTTGTAATGAAGAATGTTTCGGAATTCTATTGTTATCCATTCTATTGATGTGGTTGCTAGAGTGAATTTTTAATATCGGATATTCTAATGGCGGATTTTTTGAGAATATCTATCTCGGTGTATTTTAATAGCATATTCTGAGTTTTATTGTGAAACGTCGAAAATAGCGAATGCTAAAGTGTTTTCTAAATTTTCGTTGGAGTACAGTGTATGGCATTGGAACACATACAATTTTCTGAAGGGAAATATTAGCTTAGTTTGAAACTAAGCATATGAGCAGGCAAATCTTATTTTTAAAAATGTGAAATTAATTTCTACTGAATGTGAACATATATTTTAATTATTTGTTCCCCATATGAGAGTGTCCTTAGGGATGCTTATTTACTTCCTAGCACCCATTTGAAGCTTCTACATTCGGTAGGAGAGAAGACAGGCGCAAATTCTATAATTGCAACAATTGAGTTAGGCAGAGTAGCCTTAATTAAGTTAAAAAGACAATATGTATGTCCCCGGCTATTTCTTTTCATTTACAAAAGAGAAAGAAGGTCATGTAGGAAGCCTCATAAATTCAACATGACATTTTACTATTTGCGACGTACGGTTTATATTAATAAATGTAACTTGTTCATCCTTGAAAAAAAGTGCCCTTAACAAATGTCACCCAGTTCTTAAGAGATGCAAAATTTAGTGTTTATTTTTGCTTCAATGCTTGAACCTAGTAATTCTTCATTATCGTCGATATTAAGGTTCTCCATAATGAAGCACGATTCGTACTAAGCAGTACAGGGTTCAATTCCCCTGCCCAACCAAAAATGCAAGAATTATTCTTAAGTAAAAAAAAAATCTAATTAAACCCCCTGTTCCTTCTATAAAAAAAAAGTTAAGTTATTCAACATATCTGCCTCTGCGTTTTGTGTTTTATCGTTTGTTAAAGCGAATTATGATTTCGTGTATCCTGTTCCCTTATTCAAACATATGACTATAATGGTTTTGGTATTGTAGAGCTCTGTATTTTCTCCATGACCTTGAAAAGTGAATATCTTTAAACTTTTTATGCAGCCCAATCGGGATAATAAGTATAGACCTAAGTATGTATATCTGCTAAGCTATGTTAATTACATCCGAATATTGAGTTAATAAAATTCCTAAGTGCTCTTTTTCCTTCAGTTAATGTTAACTAAATCCACCAGACGTCTTTTTCTGAAAGCACATGATTTCAATATTAATAATAATAAACGTATATTTAATTTTTCTCGTATAGTTTCATTCCTTATTCTATCCGCTCTTGTGCACCCTTTCACATTACGTAAAAACAGCATTTCCGCAGTCTGTATCCTGCTTTTATCCCTTGATTTCATTATCCAATTTTCACTTCCATACAACAACAAAGGAACAGCCATTGTTTTATATAATTTAAGCTTCGTATCTTTCCTTTTTTTCCGACCTAAGGTTCTTTTTATGGTTCCACAAATAGCCTGAAATTTATTTACTTTATTTTCTCTATAAGTTATATCACATCCTAAATATTGGAAATGTGATACTTGTTCTATTATTTTGTTATCCAGTACAATTTTTGATCTAATTCCATATTTACCAATAAATGCCATTACTTTTGACTTATTTATTGATATTTTACAATTATATCTATTGGCTATTAATTTAAATTTATATGCTAACATTTGGAGCTCATTTTCAGATTCTGCTAAAAGTACAACATCGTCAGCGAATAATAAAGCATTTATTTTATCTTTATTGTCGATTAATATTCCTTAATTAGTTAAAACCTTCATCCATTCTTTTAGGATATCGTCCATATAAATATTAAATAATATAGGTGAGAGTGTACACCCTTGTCGTACTCCTTGGTTTATTTGAAAAAATGTCTTATTTTTAGTCAACTGAGGGTCAATACAAATATTTGTTCCATAGTACAAGCTCTTAACAGTTTCTATAATCTGAATAGGGAAGCCTTTTTTTCTTTTAGGATATTCCACAACATTTCCCTGTTTACTCGATCAAATGCTTTATCTAAGTCTATGAATAACAAATGTGTTTCTAGGTTTTTTCTTGTCTTTTGTTTATTATCTGATTCAGGGCAAATACTCCATCGGTACAAGATCTTCCTTTTCGGAACCCGTTTTGTTCTTCTGCTAGTGTTACTTCAGTAATTCGTTGTATTCGTTTTGCTATTATTCTAGCATAGATTTTATATCCACTATTTAGGAGGGTAATGCCTCTGTAATTAGATGGTTGGTTTCTTTCTTTCTTGTAAATTGGTTTTACTATACCTTGCCTCCATGTTGCTGGTATATTATGATTCTCCCAACACATATTAACAAAAATTCAAGAATCTTAATTTAAAAAATATATATGCATATTTAATTAGTTCTGAATTGATGTCATCTGGTCCGCTAGCTTTTCTATTATTTGTTAATTTGAGCGATTCTTCCAGTTCTTCCTTTTTGTATTTTATCTACTTTCAAGTTCTCACATTTTGGTTCTTCTTCGTTTTCATTCTCATTGTACCACAGGTCTCTGAAATATTCTATCCAATGTTCTTCTGATATTGATGTAGGTATATATGCAGCTTCTTTTTCTGATTTATTTAAATATTTAATTGTTCTATAAGCAGTCCATTGTCCATGTAGATCATGTTCTAGATTAGATACATATCGATCCCAACTGTCTTGGTGGGATTTCCTAACAATATTCTTTGCTTCCTTTCTTTTGTTATATATTTCTTTTGTTTCTTCACTTTTCTTTTGTAAATATTGTAAACATGCTTTCTTCTTTTCCTCTATAACTGTTTTAATTTCATCATTCCATATTCTTAATCCTCTCTTCTTACAATTTTTCCTTCTTAATCCTAGAACTTCATATGCTGCTTTCTTTAGAGCCGAATCGATGTTGTTCCATTCTTCTTCTATATTATTATTTATTTCTCGCTGTAATATACACTGCTCAAAAAAATTAGGGGATATTGTAGAATACCCTATTAAGACTATGTTTTTTGGAATAGTATTGGATGCAATCACTTTCTATTACTCCAAGATAATGTAAATAAGAGTTTGAAGTTGTTACGTAACCTCGATACCACACCAGAGGGCAGTGTCTGTACTGTTGATGTGAAAGGGTGGTGTGGGGGTGAATGTTTTGTTGCTGTTTTTAAATCCAGTCCAGTTTTCAGTTAGTGAATGACTTGCCTTAGGGACAGTGATGCCTCGACAACGTGATTTACCTGAACCAATGGCTTTGGAGGGCCATAGGAAGGATGGAAGCTGGACAGACACAACAAGAGGTGGCACGAGCCATTGGGGTGTCTCAAAGCGTGATTTCCAGTCTTTGGAATCATTTTCAAAGAACATACTGTTCACAGAAGAGCCGGACAAGGTCGACCAAGGGCAACAAAAGCAAGGGATGACCGTTACCTCTTGTTAACAGCCCATCGGAATAGACAGCAGAATGCAACTCGACTGCGAAATACACTTCAAACAGCAACAGGACGCAGGGTGTCAACTCAAACTGTCCCTAATCGACTGCATGGAAGTGGTCTCTATGCCCGTAGGCCCATGGTGTGTACCAGGTTAACTCCACAACACCGTAGAGATCGCAGAAACTGGGCGGAGGAACATCGTGGGTGGAGACATGCTGAATGGAGATCAGTTCTTTTTCTGATGAGTCGCGATTCAACATGGAATGTGATAGTCGGCGTGTATTCATCTGGAGAGAAAAAGGGACACGAAACAATCCAGCTTTTGTACGTGAAAGATCCCCATATGGTGGCGGTGGATTGATGGTGTAGGCAGGGGTCTGTAGTGGTGGACGTACGGACCTCTACGTTATCCAAGGTGGTACTTTGACTGCGGTAAAGTATAGGCATGAGATTCTCCGACCTTTTGCCGTGCCTTATGCTGATGCCATAGGTGATTCTTTTCTTTTTATGGACGATAATGCACGACCCCACAGAACTGGCTTGGTGGACGACGTGCTGGAAGTGGAGGGTATCGAGCGTATGCAATGGCCAGCTTCCTCCCCGGACTTAAATCCGATTGAGCATGTGTGGGATGCATTAGGCAGGTGCATTGCAGGCAGACCAGCACCTCCTACAACTGTTCCAGAGCTGCACATTGCTCTTATGGAAGAGTGGCCACGTATCCCCCAAGAACTCATTGCTAACCTCATTGCATCAATGCCATACAGGTGTGAGGCAGTGCTGGCCGTTCGTGGAGACCATACACCATACTAAAGAAACATTTTCACTCATGTTAATGTTGCTTTGTTTGTTTGCCATGTTCCTAATCAGGATCTCTTTGACATCTGGTGTGGTACAGAGGTTAAGTAATGACTTCAAACTCTTGTTGACATTCATTTGGAGCAATAGAAAGTGATTGCATCTAATACTGTTCCTAAAAACATAGTCTTAATAGGTTATTCTACAATATCCCCTAATTGTTTTGAGCAGTGTATATTGAGATAGTCTATTTGCATACAACTTTCTTATACTTTCTTCTTGTAATAAATTCACTTTATATGTTTCTTCATTGTAAAGTTTTCTTGTTGTTGGTTTCCTCCATCTTTCTAATAATTTTATATTACATGTCGAGAAAATAATCTGTTCCTACATCGAAACCTCTATATACTCTTACATCTGTGACCCAGGGTATCAATTTTCGTTTACCAGGAAATAATCAATAATTGATCTTAATCCTCTAGCCGACCAGGTGTACTTATGTATTTCTTTCTTTCTTTCTTTCTAAAATATGTATTAGTAATTCTGAATCCATTAAATATTGCAAATTGTCGAAGTTCTTTTCCACTATCATTTTCTATTGTTTCTCCTTGTGTACCAATTATATCAGGTATAGGATGGCACCCTATCCTTCCATTAAAATCACATCCAATAACTATATAATCATTTTTATTTATTTTATTCACTACTTTTTGAAGTACTTTATACAATTTTTCAATTTTTTCTTTTTTCCCTTGTTCTGGTGCATATATACCTATTATTGTCATATATCCTTTTTGTATTTTAAACCTGACAATAATTATTCTTTCTGATATAAAAGTATAGCTATGTATTTTCTTCCTCCAAATGGGGGTCTATCATTATAGCTACTCCAGCTGATGCACGTTGTTGTCTTTCTACACCCATGATATACAAGGAGGTGATCTTCTACATCCTGTGTCCCTTTCAACTTTTTTCTTTGTTTCTGTTAAGAGCATTATATTTGCCTTTTTCTTTTTCATTTCATATAAAACTTCTGTCTGTTTATTATTTAACCCTCTTATATTCCATGTTGCCAATAGTAAATTATTCTTTATCATTGTCCTTTTCTTGCCTGGTCCATCATCAGTGTTTCCATCCGGCTTTCTCCTTCGCTTTTTTTAGTAATAGAAGATTCATCTGGCCGCCTTACAAGGGCTGCGCAGATATAGTTGGGTGGTGGGATTGCCACCTTACAGCCTCCCAACTTGCTTCAACTTTGTTTTTAGGGTGCTTTCCCTTAGGTAGATTGCCTTCTTTTCGGCTCTGAGCTCTTCCTGCCCATTATAGCCGTCCAATCTGGAACAGACGCTATACTGATTTTGGTTCACCCCGGTGCCACCTATATTTAGGAGGCATTCCCCTATCCAGCACCTGGGGAGGTGCCCGATGGGGGATCAGCAACCCCTCACGGGTTTGTACACCATTTATATTGATCGCTGTACTCATATTTACAGGATGAATTTTGATCAGAGACATTCGAACTGAATCCTTGAGCCCCCGTGTTCTGCTGCTTGAAATAATATTAACAACATTCTTAGATGGTTAATACGAGGATATCATAACCATCTGCGTGGAAATAAAATTGCACGCAATAACTCTATTGCATGCAAGATGTATTTAGAATTTCTCTCTCATAAAACAAAAAAGTTAGTTCTGCGACATACGAATTGTGAATCCATAAAGTAGGATTTCTCCATACTCATCTCATCCATTTTTTTTTAAATTTGTTGATCGGCCCCTGTGATAGTGCGTCAGGCGTGGTCGGCCGGTACCCTTCTCGCTCAAAGACCTCTATAAAATATAGGGACTTCATCTCACCTCATGCCTCGAACCGACCCTAAGTTGGAAACGAGTTGAAGATATTATAACCCGATAGGTCAATATTTATGAAAAGTAGCTTCTTGATATTTGGCAAGCTCTAAATTGTTGAATTTGTGTTGCTGATTGTAAATAGGAATACAAAAAATCTTTCAAATATAGCTAATATAGGTACTACATATTAATGGCGAATCACTTATTCATTCTGTTTGAATAATAAGACATACTACATATATATGTATGGCAAAAAGTAAAATAGCAAATTCATTAATCTTCAGACATAAGTGAACAAGATCATTCAACACTTCATTCGATCATTGACTCTTCAAGTATTCTCATTGCCAGCAATCTGTTGTTATTCCTTGCAAGGACATGGAGACAATTGTTGTTTGTAATTCGCACGGCATTATGTTTGTATGAAGTGCAGTGTTCTTATTCGTGAATGAAATGGGAATTCCTTAGCTTATTTTCAGAGGTCACGAAGGTGAAGGACAAAGCTCGAAATTGATCATTCCATCAAGAATTAAAAGTTCGATGAACCACACTCTGATGAAATATTCTTTTGTTTTCCATTCTGTGAAGTTTTATAGAAAACAAAACAAAATTAAACAGAAGGAATATGTTTATATGTCGATGGATTTTTCAGGACATAAAATATTGAGCATGAGTTTCTTCGGAAAAGAACTAAAATATGAGCCCCGTGTCGTAGATTTATGGAACATAAAGTAACCTCAAGTCTGAAAAAAAGGAGGGCTCAGTGTATAATTTGTTGGCCCTTTCACGCCCAGATTTGAATTACGACGCCAATGATCTAATAATAATATTAGAGAATGTAGTTAAATATATATTCTCATTACCCCATTCCATTTAATAATAATTCATTAAAAGCAACATCAGTTGTACTAATTCCAAATAACGGTTGTTATATTTGTGTAGTTTACTAATTGATCATAAAATAACATGTTATATTTAAATAAAGTGCAATTTAGGTAAAATTGTAAATTCACAAGTGGGGATGCAGATTACTTTCCCATTTAAAATGAAGATTTATTTTTTATTTGGGTTCGTTGAACTCTACGGCAGTTATTGCAATTTTAGTTGTAATATTACACGTAAGATATTCCTATTGTAATTTAAATTATACAATAACTTCTTTTCCTTGGCTGAAAAAAAATCGTAATGTTATTATTTTTCTGCAATGTGTAAGTATGATTGATTACAGTAGCTACATAAAAATCAATAACAAGAAATACTTTCAAAACAGGGACGAGTACTAACGGCATTAAATTCACGAGAAAACAAAGATCTGAAGGAGAAGAATTGCATGGGGCACTGTGAGTCCTAAGAAGAAGAATATTTCATATTTCTCCTGGCATTGAAACGTATGGGCTCTCTTAACAGAAGATGGTTGGTTGAGATAATGTCAACCAATGCGGAAGCAAGAGACAGGAGAAGCTTTTCAGAACTAGTGGAAAGAAGCCATCTGGAACTGGAGAATAGGCGCCTACACGTCAGATTAAATTCGTCTACCGTCAGCAGTTCTCTATACACTACTGATATATCAAAATTGGAAAATGCTAGTTATTTTTATTCATATCTTATGTAAATCAGAGATTTAATAAATGAGTATTCGTTTGAGTATTGTTGAAGGTCAAATCCTCTTTTTAACTATGACTGATACTATTTACGTAGTTTATTAGTAAGTTCCTTCTTCTTCTTCACTTCCTGGTTTAGGCATTACCGTCTTCACTATTAGATCTAAAACTCTCTCTTCCGAGGACGTCCGACATCTCTTCTTCCTCTCGGAAAATAATGTAAGATTTTATTTGGTAATCTACTTTCTTCCATTCTTTCTACATGTTCTTTCCACTGAATCGTATTGTTAAATGTTTTCTTTATGATTTGAAAATTGTAATGTAAAATATGCTTGAAATAATTTGAAAAAAGTACTGCCATATCCAAGTATTTTTAGTTGAAAACAGAAAATGAAAGTATAGGCCGACTCCATGAATAGTGTTGCATTTGTTCCACAATTTCTCAAAGTTGACGTGTCGTATTTGATGCCACAAATTAATTTTTAGTAGGGAGTTATAATTTGATGTTTAATGTATTTCAAATTTATTTATGATTTGTTTTTTTAACTATACGTATAAAATCATATTAAAAACTCATTTCCTGACCAATTTTTGTCGCCAGAGGTTACACAACCCCTATAATATGTGAAATTTATTATTGCAGCAACATAATAAAAAATCATACTGCCAACGGATTGGGTCTTTGGTAACATTCCAATTTTTCAATTATTTATTTTGGATCTACTCTGGTACTTGTGTGAATGTAATGTAGATATTTGCATCAGCATATGGGAAATAAGAAAAATGGCATCGTTAAAATTCGGATTTATGGATCTTCAATTTTACATATACAGGGTGCTGCATTAGTCAGTTTACCTCTATACATGGTGCAAGGAAAAAATCAGATTGGTTGAAACTCAGGTTTGAATACGGGACCTCATCATCATCATCCTTCACGGATTGAGTATTTGCATGTTCCGATCTCACATCTGTTCAGCCCAACGCTTTCTTGGTCTTCCCACCGATCTTCGTCCTACAGGATTATACATCAGTGCCATCTTTGGTATGCTATCCTCTGTCATTCTTTGCAGATGCTCCTTCCAATTGTTCCTGTGTTCTTCTATTTGTTGAATAAGTGGTTGTACTTTTAGTTCCTCTCTAATATTCTCAGTTCTAATATGTTATTTTCTTGTACAACCTTTCACAGCCCGTAGGAATCTCATTTCCGCTGCCTGAATATTACTTTTTTCTATTTCCTTCAGGACCCAGGCCTCACTTCCATACATCGCCACTGGTAGTGCCATCGTCGAGTAAAACCTAAGCTGCGTATCCTTTCTTACTTTGTTCCTCAGTGTTCGTCTGATTGTTCCACATATATGTTGAAATGTCTGTATTTTCTTATTTATATCGTGATCTTCTTCATAAGTTATATCGCAGCCCAAATACTGGATGTGTGAATCCCGTTCCAACACTTTATCTTCCATTAGCCTACTATTTTTGTTCTTACTGGGTACTTTTCATGGATCGCCATTACTTTGGTTTTTTATGTTGAAATTTTCATATTATATTTCTTACATATTTACTTACTTACTTTCTTACTTACTTACTCACTCACTCACTCACTCACTCACTCACTCACTCACTCACTCACTCACTCACTCACTCACTCACTCACTCACTCACTCACTCACTCACTCACTCACTCACTCACTCACTCACTGGCTGGCACTATCGAACCCGTAGGTTCATGGCCACGCGGACATAAGCTCTCCATACATCCCTATAATGAGCTAATGCTTTCCAATCATTCCCTGTATAATCTACTTCCCTCAAATCATAGTTAATGTTATTCTCCCACCTCATTCTTGGTCTACCAACTAGGCGTTTTCCCTCTGGCTTTCCTACAAGAAGTTTCCATGCAAGTCTTTCATTTCCCATACGTGCAACATGTCCTGCCCATCGCAGTCTACGAGACTTAACTGTTCTTATTATATCTGGCTTCCTATAAAGACCATGTAGTTCATTGTTATGTAGTCTGTTTTTAAAAATCTCCGGGCCGGATTTGAACCAGCGACCTATGGATTACTGAAATTATATACCACTACAGTCCACCACTCTACCAACTGAGCTACCACAGGATATATAAAATCCTCCCAGCCGGATTTGAACCAGCGATCTATGGATTACAGAAATTATATACCACTAGAGTTCAACGCTCTACCAACTGATCTCTTACAACTATTTTAAAAACTTTTGCCCCATGCAGTCTCGACCCAGCGTAAGTCCCGCACTTCTGCGCTAAGACTTCTTGCCTTAACCACTCGGCATATTTCTTACATATCTTATTTAATTGATAGACTGCTTTTTGTAGCCTGACTTCTCTGTCAAAAATTAAAACTATATCATCTGCAAAACAGAAAGTATTCAATGCTTCATTTCGTCAAATTTTGAAACCTTTATGAACCAATTGTTTCCATTCATCGAGAATGTCATCTAAATATATATTAAAAAGTGTTGGGGAAAGGCTAACCTCTGTTTTAAACCACAGCTAGTTCTAATACGGGACCTTCAGAATATAATCTCAAACATTACTGCTTGTGGCAATTTGCTAACTAGGGAAATTTTTCGGTGGTTGTTGTTTTTTGTATAAACGTTGTAAGCTACAGAAAATAATGTATTTCCGTTTTCGGTTAGCTGGCTTATGCTGACTAATAAGGGGAAAATAAATACATACACGGCGAAGTGTGTTATTTTTACGTACAAAATATCTTCTCGTTCATGATGATGTAGCCCATCAACTTGTCCCGTCTTAATCATCTCTTGTGATTGTAGGCTCAATGCTGTGCACTATTTTGATTTAAAATACTACTAAAAGCTACAGATAATAATTTATGAGGTGCACACATTCTTTAACCATTTAACGTTAAAATATATTTCAATTGAATACCGTGTAACATGTTTCCCTTGTGATTTTATTTATGTTTTAATATAAAAAATGCTAACGCAACTAGATTATATGTTTGAATATAGGATCTTATGTGGGGCACGCCGTAGCGTAGTGGTTAAGGCACTGAGCTACAAGCCGGAGGGTCGAGGGTTCAAGTCCCGTTGGGGTCAGGATTTTTAAACTGATCCAAACCCTCTGGCGGCACTATGGCCCTGGGGTCGACTCAGCCTCTAACGGAAATGAGTACTAGGCGCTTGTTCTGGGGGTAAAGGCGGCCGTCACGCAGGGCTGACAACCCGGCTGACATAAAGTGCCGATTGTCTAGAAAAAGTGGGAGCCCTAACCTCCTACTACCCCAAGGGCCTCCGGGTCTGTTGTGGGATCACTTTACTTTTTTTTTATAGGATCTTATGTATATCTGTTGTTTTGTAGACCTATATTTATTACGTGGGAGTTTTTTTCTTATATTCAATGCCCCAGGTTATTTCGATTTTTCTCGTGTTCTCTCCTGAGGTTGGGGCGCCTAGAAGGGGGGTTACAGCTGCCCCGATGATATGATGACAGTGGTGCGCCAGGACTGTCCTTAATCCTAAGCTTAATCTAAGGTGAATATGAATGATGATGATGATGGCCAGATGGTGTTCGGGGACCGTTTGGGGCTTAACGTTTCCTCACATTTGTCTTCCAAATGAGGCAAAACCCTGAAAAAACCTCACCCAGGAATTTTGTTCCGATCGAGGATCGAACCGCCCGCTGCGCTGTCTCGAGACCACAGCGGTGGACGTTATCTGGCTTCATTTTAATGATATGAAATTAATATTTTGATTAAACGTTTCCGGTAACCAAATTCCAATCTATTAGTTGCTTTCCGATTAAAAAATAAATATCAGAAGGGGGGGCAAAAAAAAAAAAATAATTACACCCGGAATTTCGAAAGCTAGTCCCAAACATTATCTTTTGAGTCAACTCGCTCTGTGTAAATTACCATTAGGCCTACAGAGCACCAACAACTTCGACTTTTCTTTGTTGGTGTCTTATATGAAAAGTTTTCTTCTTAAAATATATAAAATGTTTACAGTAGTGTGCACCCACAGAATAACGTGCGTGTAGTATTTTTAACCCAAGGGGATATGAAGAATGGTTTTTGAATGCTAACTTGCCTGTCGCCTCCTGTAAATCCAACCATACATTACAGTAAATGATGATGTGAAAATATTGGATGACGTATTAAGTAATAATCTTTAGGGAGTGCATTAATGCAAGGTATTAATTAAAGACATGGAAGGGCAGGTGATGTGTTTGCAAGTCGCAGGCAGGTCGATGGCGGCACTGTGCCGTGTAGCCATTGGCGCCGGTCGGGCCGTCTCTCGCGCCCTCGTTGAGTGTTCGAGGGGAAAAGCGTCTCTCCCCTTGGTAACGAGACCCACCGGACCTCAGTTATCATACCGTAGGGGTTGTTATTCTCTATTTATAGCCAGCTGCAATATTGTCACAGTATTTTTTATTGTATTCTCTTGAATCCAGATTTAGCGATCAAAGCTCTATTATTTTCTTCCACTCTTTTCCAAGTACTCGATATTCATTGGTCTCTGGATAAAACGGATCTCATGTTCAACAGAACTAGATCTGGATGATCGAAGAGACGATAAGACCCGCAAGGCAAACACTTACAAGTATCACCAAACATTGTGTTTTTTTTTACGTAGTAAACTATGACCAAATGATGGCTTGCAAATAAATTGAGCTTATTTTATAAAAATGATGTTCATATTTTCATCCGTCTTGATTGTTTGAATACGAACGTATAAAAACAATTTCGTTATCTACTCTGCTCTCTATTGAATTGGGGCTCATTGTCCCTTAATTTACCTTCCCTATAAATTATCGCTCCAATGTCTTAGATTGAATTCGGTGGACTGTATATTTAAGAACAGTTATACCAGGTAAGACTTCGAAGGGTAGGGCATATGGCATGAATGTGGAATGGAAGAGGAGCATATAAATTTGTAGGAAAATCATAGGAAAAGCGCACTGTAGGTGGGCCAAGAATGAGATGGAGAATAATAGAAAATATTAAACATGATTTGGGGGGGATTGAATTATACAAGGAATGATTGGAAAACATTAGCTTAGGATAGGAATGTATTGGGGCCATGTGTACGCGTATCCATGAACCTCCGGGTTCGATAGAGCCAGTGAGTTAGTTAGACTGTATAAATATATTCTGTGTAACATCTATTTTCTACAATAGTTCACTAATGTAATATTAATGATATTAAGAACTTATTACAGGCCGCGGTGGACTAGTGGTTATGCTCCTTGCCTCTGATCCCTAGGGTCGCGGGTTCAAACCCGGCCGGGGCCGATGGATTTTTAGGATGGAAAAATCCAAGGAGCAAGTCCTCCGGGAGGGACTTCAAGCCGTGGGTCCCGAGTCAGAAGATTTTCAGGCTCTTAAAAGATCCTTGCCTGAATAAAAAGGCCTCTAAGCAAAATTTACCGAATTTTCCCGTCCTAGTACTACCTTGATTTCCTAGATGTCAGTATGAGGCGGAACGCTGACCACGGACCACTCCAATGACATCTATACGAAAACAACCAACTAAATTAGTATGGTTCAATTTGTTCCCTGTAAGGGGAAAGCGCCTAAATCTCGTTGAGGGAAACAAGGGATTACAAGAAGAAGAATAATTTATTATTATGATGAAAGAGTCCTATTTAGTGAAATTCCAACCCACTATTTGCCTTGACTTAAGAGCAAAATAACAGTGGGTCTAATGTAATAAACATGCACAAATTGAGTCTTAAAACTAGCCTAAAAGTTTTTTTTTTAGATAGGACATTTATTATGCGCTTATAAGTAATTAATATGAAAATCGTTCGCTGGGTCCTTTTGTTTTAAAAGGACCTTGTCTTTTGAGGTATTTTTATATTCGGAATTATGAAGGAGTCGGAAGATAGCATTCTTAAATGTCAGAATAATTTTGATTTTTGCATAACTGCAGAGTTATGAAACGCTATTAATTTGGTATGCAAGTTATATCCCATGCCACTACAGATCTAGAAGGCACTTGGCCTATCAGTGAGCCTGCTGACATCACTCTGCTAATCACAGAACTGGGCGATCAATTAATATGGTATATTTACCCAAGAATTTCAAATGAATGTGTTTTTATATATAAATATGTTTCATTCATGTATAGTAGTCCGTATTCTGACAGCTATGGTTGTATTGTTCTGTCTAAAGGGACATTTTTTCAAGAAGTTGTAAGCAAATAATAGTTCAGTAATAACGAGATAACCTATAGATCAAGATAACTGGCTCAATTGTGCCTCCACCCCTCATCATCAGCTGTTTCACTCATTCTACTAAAGTTTATGAACGTCAGCAGAAGATATTTACTTCGCTCAAAATAAGTTAATCTGTAGAGGACTATTACAAGGCTTAACTGTGACGTCATTTGTGAAACGGGGAGATGCGCTTCTTCCCATCCTCTTCTTTTAAAAAAGTTTTAAAAATGTGTGTACAAACACCATCTTTCATCATCAACAGCAGCAGCAGCACTACAGCCCGATTCGGGTCTCGGCTTCCCTCAGAACCCTGTTCCAGGCATCTCTGTCTGTAGCAACCAGCCACCATCCCTCGATTCTCGGCTTCCTCAGATCCTCCAAAATCCCATCCATCCAACGAAGTCTCGGTTGTTCCACATTCTTTTTTTTTTTTTCCCCCCTTCAAATTTACATGATTTTTCTTAGGTGCCTCATGTTCGGTCATTCTTTATAAGTGTCCTGTCCATCGCAATCTTGAAGCTTTAATTGATGTAATCACATCAGGAGACTTAAACAACTGATTGCAGCTCAGAGTTATATCTTATACTCCATTCTCCTTTGTCGCACATACACAAGCCTTCGCATGAATGTTTTAAGGTTCTTTTTAAAAAATATATAAGTACGTAGGAATATATTTTTATCATTTCCCACGGAAGTATTCGTTATAAATGTTATAATGAAATGAGTTCAAATTGATCATCTCTCTAAGGCCTCTGATGATGAATTATTACAGATTTATGGGGCGTAAGAAGTCTGAAATAAGCATCTGACAATGTGAGAGTAATATGTCGACCGTTTCATGTTTATGCTTTAAATCGCGACGCAATAGAATTGGTAACTGGATACCTGCATTCTGTAAGTATTGAAAAATATGCTCACGTCTAAACAGATGTTGATTTTAGTTCCCATGATTTAAAATTCTGTGTTTTATTAGACGGACAGCATCGGTCATCTCAAGTGCTATAGGTTATGTTATTATTAGTAATAGTATAATAGTACTGAATGTCAAATGTAATTTATGAAAATCTGATGTTGACGCTTCGTGTTGTACGTCCAGACACGAGCCTTGAAATGTCATACGATCTGTTTATTTAATGAGCTGAGAGTATTTTGTGTTTAAAGTTGTACGAATTTATGACATTGGTATCAAAATTGCTTTCTATTATTTCTCAGTTATTAAAAATAGTATACAGTTCATAACAAGATATTATACTTTCATATGAATTACTTAATCGGCCGCGGTGGGCTAGTTGGTTATGCTCCTTGCCTCTGGTCCCGAGGGTCTGGGGTTCAAACCCGGCCGGGGTCGATGGATTTTTTAGGACGGAAAAATCCAAGGAGCAAGTCCTCCGGGAAAGACTTTAAGCCGTGGGTCCCGAGTCTGAAGATTTTCAGGCTCGTAAAAGATCCTTAAGCCTGAATGAAAAGGCCTCTAAGCAAAATTTACCGAATTTTCCCGTCCTAGTACTACCTTGGTTTCCTAGATGTCAGTATGAGGCGGAACGCTGACCACGGACCACTCAAATGACATCTATACGAAAACAAGTGTAACTAAATTAGTATGGTTTAAATTCTTCCCTGTAGGAAGAGAGCGCCTAAATCTGTGTTAAGGGAAACATGGGCTTACAAGAAGATAAATTACTTAAGAATGCACGTATTTTAATAAGCAATATACAGGATGCCAAAGTGATTAATCTTTCAAGTTGGAATACTAGTCATAACTAAAATCCAAAAATCAGTACTAAAATTATATTATATCATCATTATTTATATAATGTTCAACGTGAACTAACCATATAGGCCTATATCTCTTGTAGAAAACGGGATTTCCTCCCCCTCCCCCAAAATTATATTTTCTCTTTGATGACTAGGCTGCTGTTGAGTCAGTTTATAAAATACTTTAAACCCCTGCAATGGTAATTGTGTATTTGTATATTTCATTAATATGCAGATGTCAGTTGAGGGTCCGATTAAAAAAAAAATTAAACCCCTTAAAAAGCATTCAGAAAAAATAAACATAAACATTAATATGATGATCTTGAAGAAGATTTTCGGACTGTAGGCCGTGGTCGTGCGGATTGTAGTTCTCCGACGTTTCGCCAGAGATTGCGTCTGGCATCCTCAAGGGTTGTCTTGAGACTCTTGAGGATGCCAGACGCAGTCTCTGACGAAACGTCGGGGAACTACAAGCCTCACGACCACGGCCTACAGCCCGAAAATCTTCTTCAAGATCATCATAGCAACTCCGGCCGTGAAAGTCTACGTGAATACATAAACATTAATATTATTTTCGATGGAATGTAATACATTAGGTTTTAAATGTTTGGATAAAATATATTATTTTATTGATTCAAATTAAGAGAATACTGAAAAATTATTTAAAATTCAAAATGAAGTTAGATTTTTAACCCAACATATTAACATATTTTATCGTATCAAAATCTGCGATATTCACTATAATTAATAATAATAATAATGTTTTAATAGGAATTTTCTTTAATATAACACTTCATGAGATGTGGTGCTGTATCCAGAAGTCCAAATATGCTCATTTACATGACGAAATTCTCTAATATGGTGACGCATTGTTGGCCTAGCTTTTGAATTTCGCCCTGTATGGTAGAGAAGGATTCGTGATCTACGATTAGTGAATCAGTGGCTCGCGATGAAATTTCCTGTTAATCTGTGCCTCTGTTCTGGAAAGGTCGGGTCTAGTGTCTCGACTGGCGATCCAGATTATTTCTACCCTCGCTTATATAATAAGTTCGTGATATCAGTACTTATTTCATTATATGGTTAAATAAAAATAAACGATTCCAGGTTATAAAAATGTATTTCAATGGTTCTGGCACAGTTTTAATTTAATTTTGTCAATTGGCATTACTGATTGAAACGAGTTTCATTTGTTTCAATGTTACAAGTGATAATCCAAAATTCATAATGGAATGTTAATGCAAACATTGATTTTTGTTGGCATATGTTTTGTAAAATGTTGCTTTCATTAATATTTTATCATGAAATAGTCCTAATGATCTGATCATTCCAACGAGCAAGTTCATTTTGAGCTTATTTAGGGGTTGTTTTTATCTATTTCTAATGGGTTATGTACAAGCTAATATTTATTCATAAAAATAATGACATTTGACATAATATGAAATAAAATCATGAAACTGGGGTTTGAATACGGGACCTTCAGAATATAATCTCATACACTACTGCTTGAGATAATTTGCTATATAATTTATTTTTGGTATAGATGTTGTAAGCTACAGAAAATAATGTATTTGCATTTTCGGTTAACTGACTTATGCTGCATTCTATAGTGTAGAACTCGTCCTACCTTCAGCGGTTCTTTAGTACCTTATCACATCAGGTGCGAATCATGTGCTGAAGATGGAACGAGTTATGAAAGGCCTGCACTATTTTAATTAAATTTGAATTTGTTGAGGACGACTGACATCTCAGGTGTAAGTTTTAATATTTTCAACTTTTTTTATAAACTGCAATGTAAAATTTTCTTGAACAATATGTGAATTCGTGTTCATTAAGTAATATCTGCGAATGTTTTTTCTAAATTTATTGCATATATGGTTCATCGGTGCAACTCCTTAAAGAGAAAGAAGATTAAGATTCATTAGCAGTACATTAGAGACTAATGGATTTTAAAACATGAAAGCAAGAGATCCCACAGGAATGTGGTAAAACAGAATCAAGTCAAGGACGTTTCATCCTGCTTTATATGGCGAAGGCAATTAACCGGCCAAGTTGCTGCTGCATACAAAGCATACACAGTAAATGTCTGCGTTTTATGATCCGATATCTCGACGTCGCGACAGTAACGAGAATTCTGCTCGTAACAATCTCACCTACAGACATTTTCACAGCTTTTGTAAACATCAACATCGCGTCAGCTCCATATTGCTCTCAATGAACTTCGTGCAGACAGATCACCCCTTCAATTAGCGACCCGACTCAAGTTTTTATAACTTACTAACTCACTGATACTAACAAACCCGTAGATTCATGGACGCGCGGACATGAACTCACCATACATCCCTTTCCTGAACTAATGTTTTCCGATCATCTCCTGTATAATCTACTTCCCTCAAAAATCATGGTTAATGTTATTATCCCACCTCATTCTTGTAGCACTGAGCTGGGTGTTACGCTGTCTTAGCATTAATAAATGGATGTATTTCACTGGAAAACAACAGCTGAACATTGCGGTGTCGTGTCATGTGCAGAATACAGCAATATAATTCATACTCCTGTGAACCGCACAAATTTTAACGACCGACCAAAAGTCCGCTCAATCTTTTTGAGCGCAAATGTATGTTAAAAGACAAAATCACGAGTGTACCTTACGCCTATAAGGATTTACTCTTCGAAGAGTTAAAATGAATTTCCTTCGTTCATCATCATCATCAACTCATGGTCCTAGTTTGTTTTATGTTGAGTTCATTCCATGTTGAGTGGAAATGATTTCGGTGCTAGAGCAATTCCATATGATAATGTTATTGTTGACAATACATTTATACAATATATTTCGCAGCAGAACTTGTTTTATAATGGATTGTGGATTTGAACTTTGCCCTCATTTTCTGATCAAAAATTAAATGTCATTAACGAAAAAGAATCCTTACAAAGAAAACTATATTACATAATTATTTGTAACCTTATTGTCAGTCTGTAATCATTCTCCAACTTATTTATTAAATAGTCAATTCATGTTCAAAAGTATGTTTTATTTAAATTTTGAAGTATCATTGGTTTCGTTTAATTTCAATCATTTAATATTTAAGAGTAGCCATGAGTGAATTTTTCAACTCCGAAACTAGTAGAGATATTTCTTTAAGATATTTACCACAGATGTCTACCTGTATGAATAACACATAATAAATTTCAAGTGATTTGTTATATTACTTCGCAAGTTAAATCATTTTTTCTCTTTTTTATTTTAATTAATTATAAAAGTTCCTTGCAGTACAATTTTCAATATTCTATTCCAATATTTTGTCAGGATATTCGTTATACTCATTGTTTCTAAATTTGCATTGGATTTTTCTGTGCTGTTAATATTTTTAAGAAAAAATGTTT
This sequence comes from Diploptera punctata, assembly GCA_030220185.1. Classification (NCBI taxonomy): domain Eukaryota; kingdom Metazoa; phylum Arthropoda; class Insecta; order Blattodea; family Blaberidae; genus Diploptera; species Diploptera punctata. The sequence continues at coordinate 1,425,524 of JASPKZ010006047.1, forward strand.
TTGACTGATTTTTCATGATGGCGGAAATGGAGATAAACATGATAATATAAAAAATCATAACTCATGAGCATTTTGAGTATGATTAAAATGCAATGCAATTTTGGTTCTTTGTGTTCTTACAGATAAGTGCTGAAAATTTCAGTTGAATAAGGCAAAAATTGCAGGGCAAGGAACTTTTTTTAAATGTGCATACACTTGAAAAATACACTTTGAGGAAAAAGGCTACAAAGTTTTTCATGCTTCTTCAATAACACACAGTTCCAATTTCCATGTTGAAACAAATATTTATTTTTGATATTTGTGCCAAAGTGTATGGTAGAGACTCTCATTACCGTTTTGTGGTTTTCCTTTTGTGCCTCTTTCCAATAATACATCTGATGCCAATCTTTGATATATTGGTAACACTTTTGCCACTGGTTCTGGGGGAGTTTAGAAATGGACGCCAGGGCTTTAATAATGGCGAAATAGCGATAAGCTACATGTTTTCTTGAACAGGAAGCTTATGAGAATTTTATGAGAGATAAAACAAAATGGGTGTTTTGGCCAATTTACACTCAAAATTCGCTCATGATTATCCTTAAATTAGACACGTTTATAATAAAAATGAACTGGGGATGCCCATGACAAAGATTCTGCCCAGAATATTTAGACAAGTGTGGACTAGGCTAACAGGGACTGACTCATCCTGCTGTTTCCCAGAGTTTACTGTATCTGACGTATGAGACATCAACTCTTCAGCGAATCAATGGGATTGCCTAATGAGTAATGGTAATAAACATAAAATTAAGCATATTAATTCTAGACTATTTTTTATAATTTGTATCGAAGCAACATATTATGTCGACCAAATGCAATAGGCCCTATTTGTGAATAATTTGTTTAAAAAAATTACAGATTAAAATATTTTGTTGAATTCGGATTAGGTTACGTGGACGCATGCATATCGTATTTCCTTTGTAATGAGATACTTCCTCTTGGAAACCGTGCATAATCAATTGAAAATCTTAGCACACACGCATGCCCGCATATGGAATTTGAATAGCACGGGGTATTGTCAAGTAAAGCATATAATACGGTGAGAAAACGGCAAAATCTTACACTTGTTATCGTACGTTTTCTTGATGTGGGTTGTTTGTCTTGTCCTCCTGTCGCCACAACCCGCATTCTCATCCACACACTCAAATCTGATATGGAACTGTCACATGACTTCATGTTTACGTTTAAGTCTTCATTAACGTTACATACGTCGAGATTGTCATGAAAACACAAAATTCAAATTGTTTTAATATACAGATGCATAGGGGCATTAAAACCCCTTGAAGGAAAACCAGAGGGAAAGCGCCCAATGGGTAGGATAAGAATGAGATGATTTGAGGGAGGGGATGATTAGAAAACAGCCCAGGATAGAGATGTGTGGAGAGCTTATATTCGCACGGCCATGAACTTCCGAATTTCATAGTACCAGCGAGTTAGTTATAGATTAAGAACATTGATACAATATCAAACAATTTAAAAATTGTGAGTTAATGGAATTATATTGATAGTGCATTTTTATTCATAAAATCGTAATGGTTTTGGAACATTCTGTCTATAAAGTATATGCATTGGCTGTATCTTAGATAAAAGCATAGGAAAATATTTGGAACATTTTTCTTTTTCCTAAGAACGTACTCATATTTGCTTTAAATAACTGCACTCTAGAAATGTTTTCTTATTTTAACTTTCCTCTTTAGTCAGGAAACTTTAAGACCCAAACGGTCTCTGAACATCATCTGGCCACCATAATCATCATCATATTCACCATGAATGTGTGTAAACGGTGTGTTTCGTCTTAATGTTGTGTTGTCTTGGAGGAGGCCCTGACATTGAGCTGATCACTTCTTCGGTAAAGACATCCATGTCCTGGTGTGGTAAAAAAAAATGTTTGTGTGTGATTCGTAGTTAAATCCCTCTCCCGACAGGTGGTGTCAAGGTGGCGTGTGACACGTAAAAGTATGTATACGGTGACAGGCTAAACTGCGATAATGAAATTGAACATTTATTTTTATTTCTTATCTATAATTTCAAATAGTGAAAGGCATGTGGCACGAATGGGGAATGAAAGAGGGGTGTGGAAACTTGTAGGAAGGCCAGAGAGAAAGACCAAGAATGAGGTGGGAGATGATTATTAACCATGATTTGAGGGAAGTAGTTTGTACAGGAGATGATTGGAAAATATTAGTTGAGGAAGGGATGTATGGAGAGCTTAACTCCACGTAGCCATGAACCTACTGGTTTGATAGTGCTAGTGAGTTAGGAAGAAAAGTACACCTGTCGTCCATTTCAATAAACTCCTATTTCATATATATATATATATATATATATATATATATATATATATATATATATGTGTGTGTGTGTGTGTGTGTGTGTGTGTGTGGTGTAATTAAGAAACGTTCATTGTGTTTTCCACCTATTCCGACGTTTCGAGATGATCCTTGATAATGACGTGTGGGATCATGTCGGAATCAATGGCCAGAGGCCAACCTTGAATCCATGACGCGGAAAACCCAAGAAACGTTTCTTAATCATGCTTATATTCACGAAAATCTATAATATATCTTAACATATAAAAATTTCGTGTCACGTTGTTTGACCGCGATGGAATCCTAAACTACTGAGCCGATTTTAATAAAATTTTGCACACTGTGTGCAGTTTGATCCAACTTGAGACTTAGGGTAGTTTATAACTAAATTTATAGTCGCATTACTTTTTTATTGCAAATTATTTGTTTATTATTTAACAAAGAGTTCCATACGATTCTAACAGGTGGCGGTGTAATGTAATTTGGTAAGGTAATTGGTTTATTATTTAACAAAGAGAGATCCAGATGGCTGTGCTTTTTGTTGCAACCGCGAATTTCAATTGAATACAAATATTGATTATTTCATAATTTAAGTGTGTTCAGTGTTTATTTTATTTTCAATATTATTAATTTCGTGTGTATTAGTTTTAAGTAATCTGGCTGAAAGGCAGCAACTTAATTTAAATTTTTAACATATACCTTAGCCACAGCAACGCGTGGCCGGGACTTCTAGTATATATATATATATATATATATGCTTAGTAAATCTATAACTGCTGTAAATAAAATACTAGTTTAAGGCAAAGCAACAAATCAAACCAAAATTTAGATTAAAATGTAATAAAAATCGCTAAATTTTCTTATAACAAGTTATAAGACTGTTGAAACCCTTATAAATATCATACAACTGCATGACATGCTTACATAATTTCATAATTTTTATATGTATCGCGTATCAGGTGTTCATTCAGGATCGATTTCAAATAAAGCATTTTAGACACACATGTCCATACATACGTATGTAAGTACATACAACGTTTGTAATGGATGTATAGGTCAAGTAGTTTTCTAGGTTAGGGTAGTTTTGTATACGCCTCATCATATTCCTTTTCGTCCTATCAATATTATCTTAGCCGAACGAATGTGTGAAGAAATGAAAGTGGCTTATTTTCTTGTGAACCAATCTCCACGAGCATACAGTCCGATATGAAGAGAATGCAAATGCGTGACGAGATACGAGTGGGAAAATCCAATCAAACACGCCCACAAATAAAGGAACAGTCATTTGTCACGTATCAGTGTGGTTTATTTCAGGCGTATTATACTGATGATTGTGTATCATACTTGGAACTAGCACGCCCGCTGAGAGACTCGAAGATTCAGGTAGTACAAACCCTCATGACGTAATATGCTGCGTAAGACATTCCTCGTTGTTGCTTTCTTCTGAGCTGTGGACTGTACATAAGCCTCTCTCTGTACTAAAGTAATACCAGAAGTTTTACTTATTTACTCTTTTTTCATTTTTTCTCTGAATCGATTTTTTTAACTATAGCTTGCCGTCTTACACAGGTCTAACAATGTCACATATTAGCGAAGCATCTGAGAACTGAAAGATATTCGACAAAATCGAGCATTAGGTTTTGAGAAATTTATTAGAAGGGACTCGGGTTCAAACTTCGGTGTCGAACAGCATTACTTTTGTTTCCGTGGATTTCCCGAAGACGTGTTGGAATTTATTACCAGGATCCTCTTATCATAAACCCGATTTATAATATTAAAATTAAATCAATGAACTACACAAAACACATGGTGCTATAGTAATTCACACGCCCTACTCGATGCAAGCAATTATTCTAGATTTGATATGATCTTATAAATAAGAAATCAATGAACATATATTGAAAAGAATAAGTGGTTATTGTAATCAATTAAAATGCCAATTTATGTTGGAATACGTGTTATTTAAATAATTAAATTTATTTTATCTGGAGAATATAAACGGGCTAGACATTAAAGAGAATTTTATTCAAATATTTGATATTTGATTTATTTTTAATGTATGACCACGTGAAAATGAGGTAATGCCATAAAGTACGTGAACTCTGTTGCAACAATGTATTTCATTTGCTTGATCATAGCGCACTGCAGGTAAGAAACAGAATCACTTCTGTTTGCAGTACAGATGGAGACGTCACTGCATCACGTTTTGCCTTCTGTGGCGACCAATGCATTCACATTTTACAATATTGATGCGATGATTTCAAGCATTTCCACTATTTGAATTTCAGTTGTAATACATCTATGTATTTATTTTTCATTTGTGTTTTCCTTCGTTTTGCAAATAAATATATAACTACACAGGTTCAATGATGCATTCACTAAGGCCTTCGATGACCCCTTCGATGTTGAAACTGATTTAGTTTATAGGTGAACGATTTTATTGCTAAATTATTGCAGCAAGATTTAATCGATAGATCATTTTTTCATGTTGGTTATAGTACGAATGTAACTCGCAGGTTCCTGTGTACAATAGAAAATTAGTTGTTTTATAGTTGTTTAACTACTATTTTTCATATATTTTTTTTATAATAATGATTTTATTTTACCTGGCAGAGCTAAGGCCTTCAAGACCTTGTCTACCACTCAATCAGGTTAGAGGAAGTAATAGAATACATCTAATTTACAATAAACAAAATGATTACATAGTATATCTACAATACGATTATTATTTAGAACATACAATAAAACTTGTTTAGTCCGGAACGTGAATAATGTGTAAATCTGTTCAACGTGAACAAATTTATTGGTCCCGGCGAAATAATAGTAATATTACGTGTATTTATTTAGTATAAAGCGGAATCTGTCTAACGTGGAAACGGAAGGATATAAATTAGTTTCCACTTCATTGAATTCCCGTTAGGCGAAATAATAATAAGGAATAATTTCTCCCGCCGGCTGAAGTAGATTTTCTACCTGTATCTGAAATTTTCTTTCGGCCTCCCTGCACATCCGTTATGCGAAATACAGGTTCGTTTAACAAATGTTGGCGTGTGACATCTGTCTTACAAATAACCAGTGCACTGTAAAATCTTAAATTAGTTTAAGATCTGAGACCGATTGTGTACGTATCTTTCACAGATAGCGTTCTGAATTTCCGGAATAAAGATGGATAAATCGTATGTATCATTGTCATTAAACGAAAAAGTGAAAGTGGTCGAAGATAAAGAAAAACAAACTCTCAGTACGCGAAATAATGACTAAATGTAAATGTGGAGAAACCTAAGTTTATGAGATTTTAAAACACAAAGAAAAAAAAATAATGAACAATACATATACGGCACTCTATAATCTAAGATTGGTTATTTTTTGTTTTTTTTTTTTTTAGAATGCGAAATTTTGTCTAATATGGGGGGGGAAAAATGGTTTCATGCGATTCCGCTTTAAACAAGTTTTACTGTATTTTGATTTGCTCTAGATTTAACGAATGAAATATACAAAATATTAAAAAAATACTATTAATGGCATAGGATAAATTTAGTTATGAAAAAATTAATTATTTAACAAGTAATTATATAAGCGTGACTTAAAAGTGTCAAGTTGCTGCAACCTCTGATATATTGTGGAAAAGAAAATAGCAATTTTAATTTCAGTCTATGAAAAAAAATAGTATAATATAAAAAACACATTAAAACACTCTTAAAAATAAACTAAGTAGTAACTTCTGTACTCAGTTTATGATCAGAAAATATATTTGAATGATTCATCCAGAATATTTAGAAATATTCCTTTTGGGGCACTTTTGATAATCAGTGTGCAATGTTAATATGAAGTCATTGGCTAAGTGGAGGAGTAAAGATGGAATAATTAGCCATGGATTTACCAAGTTGCTGCAACCTCTGATATATTGTGGAAAATAATTCCAGGAGCCGGCGGAAGCTACTGTGAAAGAAGTAGAATAAGAGGAAGTGCTTGGAGAGGGATTGTTAGCAGACTGGTATCTTGTGGCCTAGTGCTAATAATGTACTTCTCATATCCGGACGTCAGGTAACTAGGAGGGTAGGAATTCAGAAGCTTGAAAAGAAGTGAAAGAGAGTGCTGTATACGTCTATCATTAAGACGGAGTCAACAGAGATTATTGAAGAGTTCGGAAATATCACAACGGCGGATGTTGTAGATTAAACGAACGCAGGCATTATGAACACGCTGCAGTCTGTGCAACATTTTTTTTACGAATCAATGAATGAACATATCAAGTGGAATCTGCAAGTTGCGTTCGCAGCTCTATTCCTTAACCTCTCTGATTCCCTTCCCAAACGAAAGTGGAGAGTAGCGCGCACATTAACGGGTTTTACTGTTTATTTCACGTCAATTCTGGCTAAAATTGCTTCTTACTTTATTTCCAAGAAATTTCTATTTTTTAGTAATTTGTATACTGTATTAATAAACTTGAGGTAAAATTACTGCTTAATTTAATTATATTGACTATTTAACTCATACCCCAAATGGGAGTCAATGACCAATCACATTTCAATGAATTTTGTTTTACAACTAATCGCAGTCGTGTTTCACAACGTTAATAATTATAGAATTTTGATTACCAAAATAAACAAAGCTCTTCCTTCTTAATATTCTGAACAGGTTTATTTTACAGTGACTGACTCTCTAGCAAATACGTTGAATGTAGCAAATAATGAACAGATTCCTTCGACCTACACATTTGATAATTGTGTTTTAAATACTGATTTTTACTGAGTTTTTCCGAAAAAAATGAGTTAATAACTTACAATGTTGTTTATAATACACAGTTTGATGTTTCATTTTTTCTCCGCTAAGGTGCATTCTTACAATATTGCGATCTTATTTGACAAAAAATAATATGATTAAATTACACTGATGAACAAATGAAACATAACCAAACATTTCTCATTTGTTTTCAAACATCGCCGTTTAGATTAAATATATAATTATTTTAAAATGGCTATATTTAAATAATGATTTGTGAGTAAACAACTTAATTTTATACAAATTACACTCTTTATTTCCAAATCCTCTAGATAAATTTGGAAAGCACTCGTGGCATTACTTATGATAACACGATATATATATATATATATATATATATACTTTTTTATTTTTTTTATTATTCCGGCTTTTACAATGAATATACATTTTTCCGGTACCCGTGTTCACAGTTAACTACACACTTGTTTCAACACATTTTTCCATTCCTGTCTGTTCATCTATATATCTTCTTCTATTTCCCATTCCCTCTTAGCTTCATTGATTCCCTGAATCCACGTAATAGTTGGTCTACCCTTCTTTTTCCTTCCCTGTGGTTCCCAATCCATGATTATCTTAGGTAGTCTTCCTTCTGCCATTCTTCTAATGTGTCCGTACCAATTTAATTGTTTCTTCTTTATAAAATCTAATATTGAATATTGTACCTGCATTTTTTCTTTTATATATGAATTTCTGATTTTATTCTTCCTGGATATTCTTGCAGCACGTCTCCAGTAGTTCATTTCAGTGGCGAGCAATTTTTTTTTTTTTTTTTTTCCATTTGTGCATTTAAAGCCCACACATCAGCTCCATAGGTAATAATGCTTCTGATTATTGTATTAAAATAGTTTTTTTTGTTTCTTTGAAGATATGTTTGTCCCATACTATTCCATTTAGGGCAGATATAGCATACTTTCCTATATTGATCCTGTTTCTTATATACTTACAGTATTTAATACATATTAATATCTTAGATTTAAATTATGTAAATATAGGCAAGCTATCGCTATTCATTACAACGTCACTATTTAACTAAGTGGGGGGGGACTGCATAGTATCACCTGGTGAAAGGCTTGATCTACCTGTGACTCGAGTGTTTGTTACTTTGATTACTCAACTCAAAAGGACTCAAGTTGCTAGTTTTGTTATGTTAGATATTAGCATTGTATATCCTGTGGCAAGAAGAAAATGGGGCTTGGTGCACGCACGATAGGCAACGCGGCCACACCCATGTTAACATAAGAAGTTGATTGAATATGGACCTTGTTATGGTAGATATTGTGTTTATTATTTTGAAAGGCTGTAGCAGGAAATTCAACAGAATATTCCTATCTTCAAGATTAAAATTTCAACATTTCCTTATATTTAAATGTATCTTCTCACCCATTTGTCACTCTTTGTTTCTTCAGTTCTAATTTCATTGTAGTTTCGTCAAGTATAAGTTTCCTATATCTTTATGATTAGTTGAAAATAATCACCGTTTCAAATAGTAGAATGGCCGAGGATTGGGCGAGAGATTTTAAATGTTTTAAGGAGATAAAACTCTTCTACTAGAAAAGTTCTATATTAAAAAATGATAACAGATTGCAATTCTGTAGGAGTAGCAAGCTACTAGGGCTTAAGACTTAAAGAAGATTCTCTATTTATAACTTTGAAGGTTATTAGTTTAATTTAACTTAAAATCTTCCGGGTTTTATTTAAGCTAAATTAACTTTTAGTAAATGTTAATAATGAGCGTTGTTAACCGACTATTGTGATTTAGGATTTCTAATACAATGCAACCTACGAATTACGTTCACAGGGTAGTAAATCCATGGTTCATTATTCCATCTTTACTCCTCCACTTAGCCAATGACCTCATGTTAACATTGCACACTGATTTTCAAAAGTTTCCCAAGAGGAATATTCTGAATTAATCATTGAAATATATTTTCTGATCATAAACTGAGTACAGAAGTTACTACTTAGTTTATTTTTAAGAAGAGCTTTTTTAATGTGTATTTTATATTGTAGGGGCCTACTATTTTTTTTTTCATAGACTGAAATTAAAATTGCTATTTTATTTGCGTATATTTACAAATAAATAGTAAAGTAAGTAAAGTAATCCCACTACAGGCTTCAGGAGACCCTTGGGGTAGTAGGAGGTTAAGGCTCCCACTTTTTCTAGACAATCAGCACTTCTTGTCAGCCCTGCATGGCGGCCGCATCTGGTACTCATTTCCGCTAGAGGCTGAGTCGATCCCAGGACCATAGTGCCGCCAGAAGGTTTGGGTCAATTTAAAAATCCTGACCCCCACGGACTCGAACCCTCGACCTTCCGGCTTGTAGCGCAGTGCCTTAACCACTACGCTACGGCGCGTCTCACAAGTAAATATTCTGCATAATTTCATTCATGTACGGATATAATTTATAGCCATATGCCTAGATCCCGCGCTGTAGCCGAGTGGTTAAGGCAGGAAGCCTTGGCGCAGAGCTACGGGACTTTCGCTGTTCGGGTCTCCACGGGGAAGAATATTTCTCATGGAATTTCGGCCAGTATGGGACCGGTGCCCATCCAGCATCGTGAGGCATTTGGGAAGCTACAATAAGTAGCTACTCCAGTTGAGAATACCAGGTATAACGGCTGGGGGACCCGACACGCTGACCACATGTCACCCCTACACTGGCCAGATGATCGTCTACCTCTGTGATTAACACATGTGGATGTGAGGCCAGCAGCCGGCTGGTCAGCCAAGGGCCTTCTAGGCCTGTCGCGCTTGGTATATGCCTAGATGGTAATAATCCCTTGGATAACAATTACATAAATTAATAAACGACTTTACTAAATCGTCTACAATATTTTATGATGTATAAAATTTTAGATTGATAATTACATATACTTAGTTTGAACATTTGTGATGAAAATGCCAATATAAATGTAATGAGTAACTTATTTCCATAATTCTCCTATTAAAAAACTGATTATTTGTATCTGTTTATTAAAGACTACGGTTTATTTTACAATAATCCCGGCAGTTTCTCTGGTTTACGAATTATCAGCACAAAAATCTAAGTGTAGACCTATCTATAGGCTACGTACAGCTGCATAATTTACAAAACACAAGTACCATGCACATTAGACTTTCAAAAATTCTAAAATATTTTTAAATTATCTTCCATTTAACAAAATATATATATATATATATATAATTACTCTAATTAGACAACTTTTCATTGATATTAGGTTAAGTTAAATTAAATTTGGTTTCCAGCTTTACAGTTTCAAGTCTTTTTAGTTTTTCTGCACAAGTGCGTAATTATTTTTGGTCGGACGTTGCTTGTTCTTTTATTATTCCATATATTTTTATATAGAAATACTTATTTTGATGCCAATATTAATGAAGTTCATGATAAAATTCCGTTGAGATATTAGTTATAAAATTATAATATAAAATTGTTACGTTATAGGTCTATCGCCTCAACTTTGTAAATTATTAATTCTTTATAGACCTTTTGGGGTTATTGCATTTGGGGTCAGTATATCTCCTGCTCCTTCTGCTGATGAAGGACTAGACCCGAAAGGCCTACAGAGAATTAATAGTTTACAAAATTGAGGAGACAGACCTGATAGTTAATTTTATAATTTTATATTTTTAATTTTATTTTCGTGTATTGTTAACCAAGAGATATACCATCTTAGAAATTCATTTCGACCTTATTTTGAAAATTCAGATCAGAGAAGCTGTATAAATAACTTAATAAGGAAAATGTAATGTATGTTGCAAAGATGTGATATCACACTGGTTGTGAAAGTAGTTTATCACTTCTGCATTTTTATCGTTGAGGAAACGCCTATTGATTAAACACTTACTGAGATTTATACGTTCTGGTTATGCTTCAAGAAACATACTTCAAATGTAACAGATTGAACCTCATGCGAATTCTGGGAGTTTGACCGAGAATCTATTAGCAGTGGCTTATTGATAATATTCTTCATAAATCATTGATGTAAAATTCGTTTCAAGTAATTTATCATAGTAATGCCACGAGTAATTTCCAAATTATCGATAAATTTACGAAGTGACGAATGAATTTATCTATAGAATTTGGAAATCAAGAGTGGCATTTGTTAGGACTATTTAACGAATAAAATTTATTTTTTTACTCAAAAGTAATTATTTAAATATAGTACACCGGTATTTTAAAATATTTATATACCGTATTTAATGTAAACGGCGATGTTTGAAAACAAATCATAAATGTGAGGTGATGTAAATTCTCTGCAACTTGATCACATTATTTATTGCCAAATAGGATCGCAATATTGTAAGAATGCACCCTAGTGGAGAAATAATAAAACACATCAAACTGTATATTATAATCAACATTATAGGTTATTAATTTATTTGTTTAGTAAACATCTCGGTAGAATCAAGGAATCTGTTCATTATTTGCTATATTCAATTTATTTGTTGGAGAAAAATAATGCTCTGAGATGTTCAGAATATTAAAAAGGAAGAGGTTTCTTTATCACAAAAGCAGAAGCTGATAAATAATTAATCGCTAAGAGCGAGGTAAAACACGACCGTCATTTGTTGTAAAACAAAATTCATTGAAGCGTGATTGGTCATTGACTACCATTTGGGGCATGAGTTAAATAGTCAAATCGAGTTTAGAAAATATTTTCATAAAAATATCCACATTTTCTTTTCACTAACAATTATATTTTAATTTTTAGTTTCAATAACACCGAACCTAATGATTTGGCCCATATGACATCTGCCAGGAGAGATCCCGGGTTCAAATCTCTGACCGACCAACCTGATTTTTTTTTTCATTCGTTGGAGGAATGTTATGTTGGATTTTCATCGTCATGAATCATTTCATTTTAAGTCTTCTTTTCATAATTCACTTAAATTAAAATCAATGAACATTTAATTTATGGATGAATGCACATGAAATGAAACGTGTCGTTTCATAATTTTTCAACTTTTTAATAATAATAATAATAATAATAATAATAATAATAATAATGAATGTTTATTCGTTCAGGCAATATAGTCGTTATCCGGGTCAAAAAATGCATGAAAATTGTATCCCAAATAGGTGGTCATATATTATGCCCTTTTAATGATATCACACTGAAAATTGTTATGGTATATCTGGGGACTTCCTGCTTTGGATTTAGCCTAGAATGGTTAACGTAAACTTTTATGAAGGATTTTTTTTTTAATTTAAAGATTTTTTAAAATGTGACGTTACATTAGCTTACATTGGTACACTTTGCTCATTTTCCGTAATTCTGATGACAATAAAATTTTAACTGCTCATCATCACCATTTGTGAAAATGTAACCATGCAGTATTACTTTAATATATGCATTTTTATGGTCGTATGGCTCTAGTTAGTATGCGTCAGTAAATTAATGACTTACTATATATGTAAAAAATAAAGGATATGAATATTTTTTAGCATTTATTTACAATCTTGCATGGTTCATACAAACATACACCTGTTAACATGCTCTGAAAATGTCATGACCCTAGGTTAAATGTTTTTTTAGAAAAGTGCACCAATGCAATGAAAAATGTAACTTTCGGAGAAAAAGAAAAGAAAATTGATTACATGCTCTAACCTTAAAAATCCACATTTAGAATTTTCCAGCACCATAACTTTCATCCCCCTCTGCTTCCATAAAAAAATTCAGTGTGATTTAATTAAAAGGACATAATATATGACCACCTATTTGGGACCAAATTTTCATGCATTTTTTGACCCGGATAACGACTATCTTGCCTTAAGAAGTGATTCCTTTGACTTTTGAGAAACGCACTGCTTCGTACACGCAATAAACATTTCTTATGTGGCACAAACACTGCATGCCTTGATCCTCCGTACTCACTGCGAGAATCCCGGGATTTCTCATTACCGAACTCATGTTACCAGTAGTAAACGAGTCTCTCGTGGCCGCACTCCCTTTCAGCCACTAGAGCGAGTGGGGGTAAGAGTGTGACTGCCTTTGACCACCAGTAAGGAAATGAAAACAACGTGGTTTCCATAGAAAAACCACATAGACTCAATAGGTTAACTGCCCATATACCATAACATTGTAACACATTGGTTTGAATGATACCCGTTCTTGGTCTCCACTTGAATTTGAATTCGACCTTGCTACCGAATGCGAGCTTGTTTCTCACTGTTAAATGAGTAAGCTGTGGTATATTCAGAAGCATGCTGAAATTTTAGTTATAACAATGTAATATATTTGCATATATTTTCCACCCGAAGCATCATATAGCCATTCACAAAGCAAAGGGTTCTTGGACACGTTTTAAAATCATTGAGGATATTAACCATAATCCCATTACTAGTGTCATCTATAACGCCACTGACTGATAGAAAATTAAAAAAAAAAAAAGGAAAGAAATAAACAAGTGAATATATCGGACCAGGAAGCGAGTGGGCGTCCGGGGCTCTTTGGGGAGGGGGGTGCAAAACAAACTCTTCCCGCCCTTCGTCACCGTGGCAACAGGTCTGACGTCACGCGGGGTATCGATGTGTTGCCGCTATAAAATGGCTTGGTCTCCGTTCGTGATTGGCTGTTGTACCCTGAACAATGTAGGGGCGATCACTTATTGTATACAGTCGTGAAGGGAGGGATATCAGGGCATTCGCTATGCAACATCTGGAATTGTAATGTTTTGGGGGCTGCAATGGCGTCACATTCACTTTGCACGGCTTCGTGCAACATGCTGTAGGGTAGTTATCAAATACAGCCCTGATTGCCTGGCATTCCAGTGTTTAACGTTTTGATTCACAGTCTCTCTATCTCTCTCTCTCTCTCTCTCACTCTGTGTGTGTGTGTGTGTGTGTGTGTGTGTGTGTGTGTGTGTGTGTGTGTGTGTGTGTGTGTGTGTGTGTGTGTGAGTGTACATATATCCATAGAAACGTGGATACCTATCTCTCTCTCTCTCTCTCCTCCTCCTCCCTCCCTCTCCTCCTCCCCCTCTCTCTCTCTCTCTCTCTCTCTCTCTCTCTCTCTCTCTCTGTGTGTGTGTGTGTGTGTGTGTGTGTGTACATGTACGGATATTCATAGAAACGTGGATACCCCCCCCCCTCTCTCTCTCTCTTTTCTCTGTGTGTGTGTGTGTGTGTCTACGTGCACAGATATTCATAGAAACGTGGATACGAACTCTGTTGACAAACCTTCAGATCATTGCTCGTGGGTTATTAATAAATAATAATAATAATAATAATGCTTTATTTTAGCCGGCAGGGTTAAGGCCATAAGGCCTAATCTTCCACTCAACCAGCGAATAGTAAAATTATACAAAAATTACATACTTATTACAATTTTAAGATATTATTAAAATATAGACTAAGCAAAAGGTAGTGGTGATGTAATCTAATACTAGCTAATACTAACAAAAACATGGAATATAATGAAATTAAAATAATATAAAATAAAGTACGCAAAGCTTTCTAGATGCATATTTACAAAATGCTGAGTATAGTTGTTATGCAGTTAATGTTTTCATTGTGTCGAACTTTAAGATATCAATTAATTTGGATTTAAATAATGAGCGATTGACAGTCCCTGACATGACTGGGAAGTGAGTTCCATACTTAGTTATAGATATTGTGTAAGATTCAGAGTATAGACATGTTCTGTGCTGTGGTATCAAAAGTAAAGAAGAGTCTTGTAATCTTGTTCCTAACTTGTGAAGAGCCCATAGATTTTGAAAACTCGTTGATAAATAACTTTGTAAATATGTGTGCAGAATAAAATATTGTATTAACAGAAGGGACTCAAATACCTTAAAATAGATAAATTATATTTTCCAGCGAAAGAATATTCTTTCTTCTGTAGGATTATAAAAGACATTAAAAATAAAGGTGGATATAGACTGGAAAATAAAAATCAATATCGTGTGTTATGCGGGCGATGTTGTCTTGATGGCGAACACAGATGATGATTTACAAAGACTATATAACTCGTGCCCCAAATGGGAGTCAATGACCAATCACGTTTCAATGATTTCTGTTTTACAACCAATCAGAGTCGTGTTTCACGAAATATTTATCAGTGTTATATTTACCATATTAAAGAAAGCTCCTCCTTAATATTCTGAACAGGTCTGACCATTATTTTGCAGTGACTGAGCCTATAAGAAATACGGTACCAGATTGTATATATAGTGCATAGATGTCAACATTTGTAACAATTTATTATACCACCAAAAAAAGAAACCACTGTTTGCACTTTCTTAAATGTATTTTTTCCCAGGTAATAATCCAGAAAAATATAATTGTCATATTTACATCATACGACATCAGAAATGAATTAATATACAGTTTGATGTGTTTCATTTTTTCAGAGAGCATTCTTACAATATTTGCGTTCCTTTGGCAATAAAGAGTATGATCTGGTTGCAGTGATAAACAAAAGAAGCAGATGAAGCGTACTTCTCATTTGTTTTCAAACATCGCCGTTTATATTAAATATATAAATATTTTAAAATAACTATAGTTAAATAATGATTTGTGAGTAAACAGCTTAATTTTATTCGTTAAATAGTCCTAACAAATGCCACTCTTGATTTCCAAATTCTCTAGATAAATTCACTCCTCACTTCGTGAGTCGTGAATTTATCGATAATTTGGAAATCACTCGTGGCATTACTTATGATTATTACATGGGTTCTATCTAAGGTGCCGAAAAGTTCAATATGAAAATATCGTTAGCAGAAATCAAAACGACGACATTAAATAAAGTTCTTTTAAGATGCAAAGAATTAGAAAGGAAAATGATTGAGCAAGTTATGGTAATCAAATATTTGGGTGTGCAAATAACTAGCTGGGGATCGTTATACAGTATAATGAAGTTACGCATCAGGTTAATAAAACAGCGAGATTGACGGTGTATGAATGGTATCATATGGAAAAAAAAAAAAAAAAACAAACAACACGTACTTAAATAAAGATACCTAAACAAGAATATATAAAGCAGTGATGCACTCATATCAAATCTTTGGAGGATGAAGAGGGCCTACAAGTCAATGGTATTAATAAGCTGTTAGTTTATGCTGATGGTGTAGTATTATTGGGCGATAGCGAAGAGATACTAAAGGACAATACGCACACACTATTGAGTTACACTAAGAAATTGGGACTGGAAGTAAATATCAATAAAACTAAATATATGGTCACACATAGAAATTCATTTTATAATGGAAATGGACAATTACTGACAAATGAGGGAAATTTTGAAGAAGTGGCTGAATTAAAATACCTAGGAACAATAATCACAAATAGGAATGAGATGCACAAAGAAATTAAACATATACTCAATTCTGGAAATTTGTGTTATTATCATTGCGGACACTTTTGACGTCCCAACTCCTTTAAAAAACATTAAACTGAAAATATATAAAACTATTATTCTACCAGTTATATTATATGGGTGCGAAACATGGACTCTTACTTTAAGGGAGGGAAGGAGATTACAAGTATTTGAGAATAAAGTTCTTAGGAAAATGTCCCGCGCCGTAGCCGAGCGGTTAATGTAGGAAGCCTTGGCGCAGAGCTACGGGACTTGCGCTGGTTCGAGTCTCCATGGGGGAAGAAATTTTCTCATGGTATTTCGGCCAGTATGGGACCGGTGCCCACCCAGCATCGTGAGGCAATTGGGTAGCTACAATAAGTAGCGGCTCCAGGTTGAGGAACCAGTTATAACGGCTGGGGGACTCGACATGCTAACCACATGTCACCCCTACACTGGCTGTTGATCATCTACCTCTGTGATTGACACATGTGGATGTGAAGGGCCAGCAGCCGGCTGGTAAAAGGGCAACCGCTGAAAAGTGGAAAGACCCTCAATCGGAGGAAAATGTTTGGACCAAAGAGAGATGAAGACAGGTGAATGGAGAAGACTACATAACTGAACTATAATATATGAAGCCAGATATAAAAGAACAGTTAAGTCTCATAGACTGCGATGGGCAGAACCTGTGGCACGAATGGGGAATGAAAGAAGTGCATGGAACCTTCTTGTAGGGAAACCAGAGAGAAACGTCCAGTTGGTAGACCAAGAATGAGGTGGGAGAATAGCATTAACTATGATTTGAGGGGATGCCTGGAAAACATTAGCTCAAGATAGGGATGTATGGAAAGCTTATGTCCGCGCGGCCGTGAACCTACGGGTTCGATAGTGCCAGTGATTTGGTGATACACCAAATATTGACCTATACCTCCGAAACAAGAAACAATGAAATTAATATTCTGAAGAAGATTGTATGTAAATCAAGGAAAGATCGAATTAGAAATGAAGAAATAAGAAGAGAGCTGAATATTCAGACAATAGGCGAATGGGTGGAAAAAATAAATTTGAATGGAATCAATATATCTTGCATGACACCAGAAATAATTGTACGCATAGCAAGATATACGGTACGTTACCAGAGGATGGGAGGACACCAAAAAAAAAAAAAGGGACTCTTAATTCTGGATGGAAGAGGTCATGAACCTAAAACAAAGAGAATAAAAACAATATTTTTTTTAACAATCCTGCAATTCGTTATGTCTGACATATTTATTTCTCCTGGATTCTCGTTACAGGATATCATATTCGAAGTAGGCCTACTGTTGTGGAAAAATCGATATTTTAAGTGTTTTAGGGAATTGTTTAGTTTCTAAGCCTTGGTCTGAGGTTGGGCTACGATATTTAAGAGCACGTGCTGACAGTCCAAGTAACATAATACACTATCAAATAATCTTAAGATTAAGATGGAACCAATTCCGATAGGTCTACAGTGTTTTACAAGTTTTAACAATTCGAGGAGACTGAACTTCAGATTTGTTTTTGTCTGATGCCACCAGGTTGTCTTTATTACATTTCAGGCTTTCTCCCCTGGCATTGACGGAGTTGTAATCCATTTCTTAGGTTGGGGCACCTGGAAGGCGGAATTACGTTACCCCGATGATATGATGGGTGGTAAATGGCACTGAAGCGCCAGAAGAGTTCTTAACCTAATATCCGGACCATGGGGCACCACAGGAACAATTCACTTTGAGGAAACATTTCTTTGGTCTGACCGGGAAGCGAACCCGGGACCTCATGATCAGTAGTTGGAAACGCTTACCATTAGCTCCATGAGGGTGGTTACCATAGAGGTATTCAATTGTAGCATATTTTTCTTCATATATTATGGCATGATATTACAAGTGTTCGAGAATAAAGTAGGCTACTTAGGAAACATTTTGGACCAAAGAGAGATGAACAGACAGGTGAATGGAGAAGACTACATAACAATAAACTGCATGGTCTTTATAGGAAGCCAGATATAATAAGAACAGTTAAGTCTCATAGACTGCGATGGGCAGGACATGTTTCACATATGGGGAATCAAAGACTTGCAAGGAAGCTTCGTGTAGGAAAGCCAGAGGGAAAACGCCCTGTTGGTAGACAAGAATGAGGTGGTAGAATAACATTAACTACGATTTAAGGGAAGTAGATTATACAGGGAATGATTGGAATGCATTAGCTTAGGATAAGGATATATGGAGAGCTTATGCCCGTGCGGCCATGAACCTACGGGTTCGATAGTGCCAGTGAGTAAGTAAGTATATGTCTGACACACCAGTAACACAGATTAGTTTTATAATTAAGTTATATAATTAAATGCCAGGGACCATGGATTCTTTATATCAAAACACGCATCCAACATCCCTAGATAGCCCTCTACTTCCTAAGCTATCTTATATATTTGTGCGTTTTGTCAGTTCTGGTGTTTAGTATTTTGGTATGAGGATAATGTACTATACGTACTTAGATTGAAGTGCCATTCCATAAAATATAGCCTATAATCCCTATACTATGTAATGTAAACTGAGCGTTGAAACAGTAGATTTCTTTAAAGAAATAAATCGTTTATATACCTTTGTCCGTGTAATATTAATTTCACATTTTAAATGAGATTCTAATAAATTACGTAGACCTGTAATCAAAATTTATTTTATATGTAGTTATATTGAGCAGGCATACTATTAATTATTATTTTTATTATAATTTAGTAATCGAATGATTATTGTATGTAAATTTTATATAGCCTGGCTGAATGGCAGAGGTATGACCTTAACTTCTAGATAAAGTGAAGCTGTTGTTATTATTATTATTATTATTATTATTATTATTATTATTATTATTGTCATCATCATCATCATCACAGATATAAATGCATTAGGCCTATGTAATGGAAATGGACAAATGAGGGAAATTTTGAAGAAGTTGCTGAATTCAAATACCTTACTTACTTACTTACTTACTCACTGGCACTATCGAACCCGTAGGTTCATGGCCGCGCGGGCATAAGCTCTCCATACATCCCTATCTTGAGCTAATGCTTTCCAATCATTCCCTGTATAATCTACTTCCCTCAAATCATAGTTAATTTTGCTTTCCCACTTCATTCTTTGTCTACCAACTGGGCGCTTTCCCTCTGGCTTTCCTATAAGAAGCTTCCATGCACGTCTTTCATTCACCATACGCGCAACATGTCCTGTCCATCGCAATCTACGAGACTTAACTGTTCTTATTATATCTGGCTTCCTATAAAGACCATGTAGTCATTGTTAAGTAGTCTTCTCCATTCACCTGTCTGTTCATCTCTTTGGTCCAAACATTTTCCTAAGAACTTTATTCTCAAAAACTCGTAATCTCATTTCCTCCTTTAAAGTAAGAGTCCATGTTTCGCACCTATATAATATAACTGGTAGAATAATAGTTTTATGTATTTTCAGTTTAACGTTTTTTGAAAGGAGTTGGGACATCAAGTCTCTGCAATGCATAATAGCATGCATTTCCAGAATTGAGCCTATGTTTAATTTCTTTGTGCATCTCATTCCTATTTGTGATTATTGTTCCTAGGTATTTGAATTCAGCCACTTCCTCAACATTTCCCTCATTCGTCATTAGGTGTCCATATCCACCATATAATTCATTTCTACGTGTGACCATATATTTAGTTTTATTGATATGTACTTCCAGTCCCAATTCCTTAGTGTTACTCAATAGTGTGTGCGTGTTGTCCTTTAGTATCTCCTCGCTATCGGCCAATAGTACTACATCATCAGCATAAACTAACAGCTTATTAATACCATTGAGTTGTAGGCCTTCCTAATTCTCTAAAGATTTGATGGCATGCTCTAGTACAAAATTAAATAGTAGGGGAGATAGTGCGAATTCAAATACCTAGGAACAATAATTACAAAACGGAATGAGGTGCACAAAAAAATTAAACATAGGCTCAATTCTGGAAATGCGTGCTATTATACATTGCAGGGACCCTTGTCCCAACTTCTAAATAAATAAATAAATATAAACATTAAACTGAAAATATGTAGAACTGTTATTCTCCCAGTTATATTATGTGAGTGCGAAACATGGGCTCTTACTTGTAGGGAGGAAAAAAGATTACGGGTATTTGAATATAAAGTTATAAGAACATGTTTGGACCTAAGAGAGATGAACAGACAGGCGAATGGAGAAGACTATTTAACAGTGAGCTACGTGATCTTTATGAGAAACCAGATGTGATAAGAACTGTAAGTTTCGTAGACTGCGATGGGCTGGACATGTGACACGAATTGGGAATGGAAAAGGGGTACCCAAACTCCTTGTATGAAAACGAGAGGGAACGCTTCCAGTAGGTAGTTAATTAATGAGAGGGATAATGACTTTAACCATCTTTTGAGGGAAATTGTACAGGAGGCGATTGGAAAACATTAGCTCGGAGTAGGGAGAGCTTATGCCCGCGTGGCAATGAACATGTGGGTTCGATAGTGCCTGTGAATTAGTTTATTATTATTATTATTATTATTATTATTATTATTATTATTATTATTATTACACCGCGGTGGACTAGTGGTTATGCTCCTTGCCTCTGGTCCCGAGGATCATGGGTTCAAACCCGGCCGTGGTCGATGGATTTTTTAGGACGGAAAAATCCAAGGAGCAAGTCCTCCGGGAGGGACTTTTAAGCCGTGGGTCCCGAGTCTGAAGATTTTCAGGCTCGTAAAAAATCCTTAAGCCTGAATGAAAAGGCCTCTAAGCAAAATTTACCGAATTTTCCCGTCCTAGTACTACCTTGGTTTCCTAGATGTCAGTATGAGGCGGAACGCTGACCACGGCCCACAAAATGGCATCTATAGGAAAGCAAGTGTAACTAAATTAGTATGGTTCAAATTCTTCCCTGTAGGGGGAGAGCGCCTGAATCTCTGTAAAGGGAAAACATAGGCTTACAATACAATACAATACAATATAATTATTACACCTCCATACACACTTTTTATGAAAATTATTAATATTTAGAGATGAGATAACATGCATCTCATCGATTTTTATGTCTGCGAATCATCTCACAACAGCGAGATGAGTATTAGAATATGCACTTAGTCTTGTTATCCACAATATGAAATGTAAGGAATATATATAATGAATGCTTGAGTAGGGATTTGAACCCGAGTCTCTAAAATGTATGTTTGTGTTGGAATACCTGAGTAGCTCAGTTGGTTAGAGCGCTAAACGTACCGAGTTTAGAGACTCGGGTTCAAATCCCGACTCTTGCCTTCATTGCCAAATGTCAATATATATATATATATATGGTATGATAAGAAAAATAAATGCCTGGACGGGATTCGAACCCGGATCTCTGAGTCTGTACCTCAGCGTGATATCCATTACACTACCAGGCGAATCCAATTCAAACACTTATTTTTCTTATATATGTATTATACTCTCCATTACATATATATATATATATATATATATATATATATATATATATATATATATATATATGAAGGCTACTTAATTAATATAACATAAGCCTACCATGCTATTGCATAAATTACAGCACTTGTTAACATAATAATTTGAATGAAATAAATAAGTAGACTTACCAAAAACTTACAACGAATACATGGAATTGATGAACAGGTCAAAATAGTGGAGGGGAAAAAGTGAAAAATATGTTTAAAAAAAAGACAATAATAATAAGTTTAGACAACGAAATGTACTACACATTGCATTAAAGTATTATAATTTTATGATATTTAAGTTTTAAAATTTTTCGACGTTATTTTGGTACTTAATTGGCCGATCATAGTAAAGAATGTTTAGTTACCTGGTGAGGTTTGTTATAGGGAAGCGACTGTACCAACTGACAGATGAAGATACTCGGATGGTGATTATTCCAGTTCTGACGTTTAATGGACAATATCCGCTTCAATTGTTTCTCGCTTTTTGTTGAGGCTACTGTACTCCACAACTTGTGAACACGCTATCCCATACTATATTTATACGAATATTTTATATAAGGAATTTTTCATTTTCTCTAGGCTCGAAGTTTTATTTTGATCAAAGGCTTTTTTTTTTAATTTTTGTAAAGTAGCTATAATTATAGACAATGTAGATACAATTTTCTTTTTAAAGGAATAAACTTTGGATTTAATTATCTAATGAACCTATTTTGTCGGCCGCGACGATCTGGTGATTATGTTCCTTGCCTCTAGTACCAAGGGTCGCGGCTTCAAACCCAGCCAGGTCGATGGATATTTATGATGAAAAAAAAACATGGAACAAGTCCTCCGAGACTGAAGGTTTTTAGCCTCGTAAAAGAACCTCAACCCTAAAAAAACAAACAAAATTTACCGACTTTGTACCATCCTACTAGTTGTACTAGTTGACTACTAGATGTCTCTTGAGGCGAAATACCGACCACGTGTTAATCATGACATCTATAGGGAAACAAGTGTAACTAAATCAAATTGATTAAGAACCCTCAGAGGGAGATGCCAGGATCCGAGTTAGGCTATAATGGTCACAAGATGGTTGGATGGGACATATTAATAAAGAAACTGGGGCTGGAAGTAAATAAAACGTATTTTAGTAAAGTATTTGGTCACGTGAAAATACATGGGAATATCCCTTAAAAATAGAGGAGTTTTGAAGAAGTGGCAAAATTCAAATACCTAGGAACAATTATTACCAAACAGGAATGATGTGCAAAAAGAAATTAAACATGTGCTCAAAAATATGTTTAAAGTAAATATATATATATATATATATATATATATATATATATATATATATATACACACACACACACTCACTGGCACTATCGAATCCGAATGTTTTATTGCCGATCGGACATTATCTACTTCCCTCAAATCATGGTTTATGTTATTCTCCCAACTCAATCTTGGTATACCGACTGGGCGTTTTCCCTCTGGTTTTCCTACAAGAAGCGTGCATGCTCCTCTTTCATCCTCCATTCGTGCCATATAGCCCGCCCATCGCAATTTATATATATATATATATATATATATATATATGTGTGTGTGTGTGTGTGTGTGCTATATTTATGAAATTACCTTACTAGAGAAAATAAAGATATAGAAAATAAAGTAAATAAATTTCAGGCTATTTGTGGAATCATAAAAAGAACCTTAGGTCGGAAAACAAGAAAAGATACGAAACTTAGATTATATAAAACAATGGCTGTACCTTTGTTGTTGTATGGAAGTGAAAATTGGATAATGAAATCAAGGGATAAAAGCAGGATACAGACTGCGGAAATGCTGTTTTTACGTAATGTGAAAGGATGCACAAGAGCGGATAGAATAAGGAATGAAACTATACAAGAAGAATTAAATATATATAAAATTGAAGATAAAATCAGCGAAAATAATAGGAAATGGACAGAACACTTAATGAGAATGAACATCGAATGAATACCAAAAAGAACCTTCCTGTATAATCCCAGAGGAACAAGAGATGTTGGCCGACCATGCAGAAGATGGACTCCACTTTTAACTTCGCCGGAACAGGCTGCATAGCCTAAACCTTGTAGTAGAAGAAGAAGAAGACCTTACTAGCGGCTTCCGAAATATGCAATTATGAGTGTTAAGAAAGACGGTAAACACATCGTGGACACCTGTTGTATGCGCGACGGGATGTGAAGAAAAATTCAATACTCCCTTTTAATCCTCTTCCAACAACGCCGCAGTCTTTTCACGCGTTTTGTTGAGAATATCATTGCTTCTAGTTTCTAGAATGTAATTTAAAATTGTTTGGTCCCAAAAGTTTGTGTTTATTTCCTATGTGTAGCATTTGTAACGAATTCCGATGGAATGAAGCAACTGCTATTGTTTTATGAAAACTTTTTACAAATCTTTATCGAGCCTACTTAGTGACATCGACAATGATCATGACACAAAGTATGTATGTATATATATATAATGTGAGTGTGTGTTTTAGCACTCTAATGGCCGCATTTTTTACGCCAAACTTGGTAATTATGAAAAGTAAAGTCGAGTTTGGTTAATTAGTAAAATCAGATCATTAAGAGTGGGGGTTAACTTAAAGTCATAATTTTGAAATCTGTTGGATGATCGAACTTAATATCAGTAGTCGTACAGAATCAGATACTCTAGAAATATATCAGAGTGCATATGTTTTAAGAGAAGAATCTCTTGGCTCAAATATTAATCAATTTATTTTGAGCATTGAACCATAATTTATTTTTTCAAAGTTACCTATTTGTTCATTACAATCAACTTGTTCATATTCTGCCTATTGTTGGTCCTGGTAGACTAGTGGTTACTATACCTGTCTCTGGTTCTGAGGTTTGTGTGTTCAATCCAATCAGATTAGGTTGGTTTATAAGGGCGCACAAAAATCCTTAGTATGGGCTTCATCAAAATGAGATATTGGAGGAAAAAATCTTTGCTGAAATTTTAAAGAAAATAGAAAGTGGAGAGCAATACATTGAAATGAAATTAACTATGTTCATGTAATGTCATTCCATGATGTAATCCATGTTTATAACTGGCAAATAGATATTTTGTACATTAGCCATGTGTATATTTTATCATCCATTCCTTAACTTCAGCTATGTTTGTCTAAATTAATTGTTTTTATCTATACTTTCATTTTAAAGTGTATTTAATAATAACCCACAATTTTTTTCAAACAATGCTGAGAGTATTAGTTTTGAATTCCCACTGTATTAATATATAGTTGAAACATAATGAGACACAGTTGAGGCTGTGATTTGAAAAGGTACATTTAAGCAGGACCATGTTTTGAGTTATAGAGCTTTCAAATTTTATTTTCTCTGCAGATAAATAAAATATTCACAAGATCACGTGATGTGTAATTCATTTCAATCTATTTTAATTGCATCATTGTTTTTATTACTTGAGTATATGTTAAGTTAGCAAAAGGTTATTACAAAATATAAGACCTGTATTCCATTTTTCCAGCCTCCATCTCAATTTTATATATAAACATACATAGTATATTTATATTGTAATACCATAATAGCAGAAAAAGGTCAAAATTCCATCCTAATGCTAATGATGAATTAGCCCAGTCTTCTGGTTATTTAATATGTTATGGCTAAATATCCTAAAATAATTATTTCTTTTGTTACAGGCATGACGTTTGATTGAAGATGGCTTCACCAACTCCATCATTAGATTCATTGCCTGGAGCAAATTCAATTGGATCATTGGTTGATCAAGCAGAGTCACGATCATTGTCACCCCTTGCTGATTCACCAGTGACTGTAAGCAGATCTTCACCAGCTGCATCTATCACAAGTGTATCTTGCAGCAGTTCCAATTCTGGTACTAGTAACTCCTCAACTGTAACTCCGGTGAACATAGGTGGAATTATCAACACTAAGTGTGGACTATGTAAAGAGACATTCACAAACCCAAAAGTGCTGCCCTGTTTCCATACATTTTGTCACACGTGTTTGGAGAAGAATCAGGAACATCCTGATAAATTAACTTGCTCCCTCTGTCAGCAAGAGTGCATCCTAACTTCACAAGGGATATCAGCACTTATTCCAGATTTTAACATAAAAAGTGATTCATTGATATCCACTGAAGGTTTTAACCCACCTCTACCATCTAACCTTCCCCATTGCACTGGCTGCAAGAGTAGGGCATCAGACGCTGTAGGGCGCTGCTTGGACTGTGACAATTTCTTGTGTCCCAATTGCACAATGGCTCATCAGTTCATGCATTGCTTTGAGGGCCACAGAGTTCTCAGTTTAGGAGAACTACAACAGAATGGCGGAAGTAAAGAAGATCTGAAGAATGGTCTGATTCCCTCAGGCAGTAGTAATAATGCAGATAAGCCAGTGTACTGTATGAGACACAAGACAGAAACACTTAAATTTTTCTGTCGCACTTGCAATGGGCCCATTTGCAAAGAATGCACAATCCATGAGCATCCTACTGGACTTCATGATTTTGAACATCTGAGTGAAATTGGCCCTAAACAATTGGAATTGATGACACAGACAATACAGGAAGGAAAAAGTAAAGCAACAGACATTCGTAATACTTTGAAGAATTTAGAACACACTTCAAGCCGCCTGCAAGTTCAGTATCATAAGGCACAGAATGAAATAAATGACACATTTCAGTTTTACCGCTCTATGATTGAAGAGCGCAAACAAGAACTTCTGAAGGAATTGGAGAGTGTCTTCTCTGCTAAACAAATATCTTTAAATGTAATAGGTCAGAAAGCACAAGAAACGATAGAAAAAATTTACAGTACTTGTGAATTTGTCGATAGACTCACAAAACATGCTGCTATGCCTGAAGCACTGATGTTCAAGAGAGTGTTTGATTCAAAGTTCCAGTCTTTTATGAATTACAATCCAGATTTGAGTTTGCAAAATGGATGTGATCTGGAGTTTGTATCTAATTACCAGGCAATACAAGTTGGTGTTCGTAATACATTTGGATATGTTCGTTCCAACTCTGAATTGCCTGTGGGACCTAGCAAACAACCTCCTATTGCCCGCCCAGTTAATGGTACAGTGCATCTCAATGGCAGTGCAACCATGAATGGTAATTCAGGAAGTATGAATGGTGCAGGATTACATGGTTCTATCAATGGTGGAGGGGGAGGAGGCAACAATGGAGGAGGAAGTGGAAGCTTGAACGGAAGCAGTTTAAATGGAGGCAGCCTAAATGGGACTGGACTAAATGGCGTTTTGGAGAGACCCTATTCCAATGGTCTTGTTTCTTCATCCAGTTCATCATCATCTCCATTTGAATCAAATATCATCTCAAAACGATTTAGCAGTGCTAATAGCTTGGGCCCATTTTCAACTACAATCAGTGACTTGAATCTGAATGGTATGAACCCATACGAGAAGTGGTCAAATGGTGGGAGTGATAGCATCTTCCAGAATGGTGGAAATGATCACTACACACTCTCTTCTGCAGGACCTGGTGATTCTATGCTTGATCTCACCTCTAAACTTATGTCAACAGCAATCTTCCCTCCTAAATCACAAATCAAACGACAAAAAAATGATATATCACTGTAAGTTCGGAGAGTTTGGAGTAATGGAAGGTCAATTTACAGAGCCCAGTGGAGTTGCAGTAAATGCCCAAAATGATATTATTGTGGCGGATACCAACAATCATCGTATTCAGATATTTGACAAGGAAGGTCGGTTCAAGTTCCAGTTTGGTGAATGTGGAAAGAGAGATGGTCAGTTGCTTTATCCCAACCGTGTAGCAGTGGTGAGAACATCCGGAGATATCATTGTAACAGAGCGATCGCCAACCCATCAAATCCAAATCTACAATCAATATGGACAGTTTGTTCGAAAATTTGGGGCTAACATACTACAACATCCTCGAGGAGTTACAGTTGACAACAAAGGCCGTGTTGTGGTTGTAGAATGCAAAGTAATGCGTGTTATAATATTTGATCAATCTGGAAATGTTCTGCAGAAATTTGGCTGCTCCAAGCATTTAGAATTTCCAAATGGTGTGGTTGTAAATGACAAGCAAGAAATATTCATTAGCGACAATAGAGCACACTGTGTGAAGGTTTTCAACTACGAGGGAATGTATCTTCGTCAGATTGGTGGTGAAGGAATCACAAATTACCCAATTGGCGTTGGCATCAATACTGCTGGAGAAATTCTTATTGCAGACAACCACAACAATTTTCAACTTGACCATCTTCACACAAGATGGACAACTTGTATCGGCACTGGAGTCAAAGGTGAAACATGCACAGTGTTTTGACGTTGCACTCATGGATGATGGCTCAGTTGTTCTGGCAAGCAAGGACTACCGCCTCTACATCTATCGCTATGTCCAGGTGCCACCTATTGGCCTCTGAATGAAAGGTGGGTCACAGTAAAAATCAGTACCATTTCTGCTCATTTGAGTGACAATTGAAGAATTGCAAAGGTATTTGCTTTTTTATGTGCCAGAAATGAAGGCTGTAAGAGAACAGTGAATGAAGCATACACACATTCTTGTTATCTGCAATCATTGCCACTGCCCTCTCCTGCACGAGAACATGTTGTTTTCCATTACCACCCAACCCTCGGCAAATCTCATCCTCTGAGGTTTGGCAAGTGGTAGGGTGTATGTTATTATTATTACTATTATTATTAATTATTATTATTGTTGTTGTAATTAATGAAGACATATCCCTTCTCCTCCTAACTTTTTGACTTTGAACTAAAACATGTCTGTCCGCCTGTAGTGTTGAGGACATCTAAGAGACACTAACAGATCTCTATGAAATAAAATAGACTGATCTGATGCATTGTTTACTTAAAGATATATGAACATTAAAATGCAAGATATGAAGAAACCATTCCCAACACTAATTGTTTGTGCATTTTTGGAGGAGTGGTGTGCAGAAGTTGAAATGCTGTTGTTGTGTATAATCTTCTAATAGCTGATTTCTTCCCTTGATAATAATTATAAAATGCGATAGAAATAGTTTTGTATTGTATTTCATCATGTTGAATCTCACAAGAAAACTCAGTTGCATGAAAAGATGTTCTAAATGCTGCGGAAGAGTTTGGTTAATGATGTACCATGAGTGGCCATGTTCTGTAGTATTAATTTGTGAAAACAAAAGAACTTAATAGCATTGTTTTGACCAATACTTGATCTATCAAGCTACTAAACAGGGAATTTACAACATTAAAAACATAATGGTGCCTGGGCCATGTTGTGTAGTTCTGAAATTTATGCACCTGTTTCATAATAAGCTATATTTTACTATGCGTGTTTTTTGTGCTGTTTTGTGACATTGTACTTGTAGTTAGGTAGAAGTAAATAATATGGTACGAACTCTTTTATACACAAGGAATCCCAAAGATTTCATACACCTCCAACTGAGAAGAGAAATATATCTGCCACTTTGAATGGCAGCAGTAGTGGCTTTCCTTTGACATAAAACATTCTGAGATCAAATGCATCCTAGTCAGAAATAGGTAACACATGGCAGGACGGGCACTGAACATGACCTCTAGATTTTTATAATATACAATGTTTATTATTATTATTATTATTATATTATTATTATTATTATTATTTTGCAATTTTGTTATTAATTATTTAAGTTTTGGTATAATGTGTAATAAGGGAAAATACTTTGATGTTTGTAACACAAAGTTTTTCATTCTCCCTGTCTGTTTTTTTATATAAATGCTGCCTAATTTAAGATACAGACAAGCTGTCTTCTGTTAGGAGACGTGCATGCAGTTTTCTTTGTTATGAGTCTGAAATATCCAATTTCAAGTTATGTTATTTGTATGTGAGAGTGGCAGGTTATATGTATTTTCTCTTCCTTTTAATTTTTTTTTAAGTATTATGATTTGTTAGTATTCAAGTCAAGACAACTGATTTTGGTTTTACTTTAATAATACCGGTATGGGTGTTCAAAAAATTCTAACTCACTCTAATACTTTTTCATTGTTTTTAATTCTTGACATTTGTTTGTAACATATTAACATCACAAATAAGAATCCTCGCATGCCAAAATTATGACTTTTGTCTTGATTACTAACGTAGTTATTATTTTTATGTTGTCCTTCACAAGATCTGTGCCATTGGTTATTGTTTGGTCCAGTCTTGATTGGAGCAGATAGCCATTACTTTGTGTTTTTATGCCTGGCAATATTTATCCAGTCCTAATTTATTTTGTTTTCTTGCTTTCATTTTGAAAGTAAAGAGATTAGGGCACTGCTGTATTAATATATTATGTTTTATAAGAATCTTGTTGGCGCGTCACCTGTGAGTTTATTACAATATGTTGTTACATAATTATCTAGCAATATCCTTTGTAGAAATACTAAAAATAAGAAATATGTAGTCTCAAGTGCCCTGATCAGTAGAGTTTTTGAATATTTTGTTGATTTTTTAAAGAGCTCTTAAATTAATGTGTTGTATACACAGTTTTTGTTTGTGTTATTTTTGTTGTATAATGCTTTTTTTAAATAAGAGTTTGTTTCTTTCAGTTTTTCAAGAATATTTTTTGTTACCGTGCATGCCCGGTGCCTACCATTTCTCTTCCACCATTCCACAGAATATGAAGGAAAGTCAAATGAGCAGAAGGACCTCAACTCCTACTGCTTGCTTGTACATGATACAAAGAAAGGGTTAGGAAGATACTATAGCTAGAATTATATCCCTTGAAATCAAAGCTGTGTGTCCCTCACTGCATTGAAGTTCTTTACTATCAAAGCCTATTGATAACTGTTTTTATTATTATTATTATCACAAATAACTCAGAGGTTTTGGTGGTTGAAGCACCAATATGCAATGTAGGTACCTCTTGTTTATGATTTTGTACATATCAAGGGTCTTACAGAGTTGTAAGGCTCGTGTTTTATTGCGAGACCCTCGGTATTAATATTAATGCATTTTATACATTTTTCTAAAACTAGAAGTAAACTATCGGGAAGACCTCATTGTGCTGACAATCATTGTAGGTTGTCAGACTTAGGAAGAAGGATCTGTAACTTGATTTTTTAATAATCTTCCTGACCCTGTACAGATATTGATAAAGACAGCATTGATGCATGGCTGTTTCTTTACTTGTATAAGGCTTCTGCTAGGTAGGACTGATGGACTGAATATCAGAAGGAAGCTTTGATTGCTGAGATATATAACATACTCCAATTAGATAGTAGAATCTTTGTCGTTGTTTGGGCCATGTTCTTCAGTACAAAATTTTGTGGGGTGTTAACATAACTTAAATGTCTCCTAGGTAGGTAAATGGGAAAGACTGATTCATGAAAGAGGAGGTGTTTTTTAGATGATAATCTTGTTCCCTTTTTAGAGAAACTACAACTTCTCGTTACTAAAAAAACTTTTTGTAAAAAATAAAAAAAAAATACAGACTGTGTTATATCAGCTGCATACAACACCAGACTACAGAAGTACCCTATCTGCTCTCTTCTCCAGCTTAGCCTCCCCCTCCCAAACAGAGGAGATGAGTGACTTCTATATTTTCCATTGAGATCTAAAGTTTGTACAACTATAGCAACTCTGTTTTACTGATGGATGTCAATCAAGTCAATTACTCTAGGGAACATTAATCCAGTGGGTGTTAACATAGCCTTCTCCTGCTTTTGTAATGCAAAGTAAGAACTCCATGGACGATGTCTTGTATAGTTTGTTACCATATTGTGAATTTGCGCTTCTGTGTCACTTGTAAGAAAAAGTATTAATGCAGTTTTTCATACGTGTTCATTGTCCACCTAAATGTAATTCCATTGAGGGATGGCGTTCCATTATTTTAAGATCCTGATGTCAGATAAGGACCCATGCAGTTGTTCCGTCGAACTATTATGCAAAACAGGAAACTCTTGTTAATTATATTGCTGCAAAAAAAAATCTTTTTGCGCATAATTCGAATTAAAACTGCGTTTGCTCATATTGTTGTAGTTTTGATTGAATAATTGAGTCTGAAATAACAGCTTAGAGACATCCAGTTTTTTAATTATTATGAAAGTAAATATAATTATTGATATGAATATAATGTGAAAAAATCAACAAATGAACAAACACCAAATGATGGCATGCACATGCGAGCCACGTTATAAAAGTGAGCACCAGTGTTAAGAATTTGGTTGTTACTAGCTGCATATTATAATGTGCACAGTTTTCCCTTCAAGTCTTTTATCTTCCCACAAAACAGACTGTGATCATTGGAATTGCCTTCCCCGTTTACCATGTTATCATTATTACCAGCATTATATTATGTATTTATCTTAGTTTACCTGTCATCCTTAATAGATAAAAAATACAAAAAAATATTTATACATTATAATGGAGCATGTAAAAAAATAACATTCACTTATTAACACATTCACAAATATTATTAATAATAATACAATTAAAGGTGATGTATGTATTTAAGGTTCTTTTGTTTGTAATAATGGAAGTGCTCTCTTTTGAAATGCGGCCACTCTCTTCTCTCTCGCTCTTTTTTTAATCCTATTTACTCAATATAGGCAATATGCTTGTCCAATATCGGTACATACCGAAGTTGTTGCCATCTTCCTCAACTGGCAACTGATGCTTGTTTTTGATACTCATCACTATTCCATAGAGTTCTTAAAATGGAAGTTAAAAATGAATCAAAGTACATATGTCCGATGTTTGTAGTAATGAGTTTATAATGCATTGGTTGTCAGCTGATGGGAGTTCTGCTTTTCATCGCACAAAAAGAACTTAATTATAAGAATGTGTTGCAGTTTTAGGCATAGAATTGTCAGATACCACGCCATCCTTTTGTTTGACCACACGCACATGACACACCAGACTGCTTTTACTCATACTTCCCTGCATCCCATGTTCCCATCATAATAATAATGTATATAATAATATTGTATTTTTCTGTGGGCCTATACAAATTATATGAGCTCACCATGTTTCCCATGTTTTGAAAATCTCTGCCAATAATTGTATTTTTATGGAATTCATCAGGCTTGAATAATATTGTCATGTTGTATTGTTGTCTACTGTATTTAATAACGTTAAGAAATTATTATAATTATTATTATGATTATTATTATAAAATCAGAAATCAATGGAAAGACGAGAGAAAACTGCAGTGTGGTTTCTCTTTGTGTGTTGAACAATCTGAGTATTGTAGTGTGCTTAGTGTGTGTGTTTCCCCCCAAGTCGTTTTTATTATCAGTAATTTTTGCAGGGTAGAGGAAATGCTGTAGGCATGTCTGTGAAGCGATACCTTCCAAACACAACGTGATGCTGCTTTGTTAAAGTACTTAATGTTTGTACTTATAACAAGTATGTCCTCTCATTTAAACAATTATTTGTCTGTGCAAAAAAGAAAATAATAAGCTTAAGAAACGAATTTTTGCAAGTGAATGTTCTTCAGTGGTCTTAGTATTAAATTAATTAATGTGAAGTTAAGTGGGCAAGCAATATGAGGGTACTGATTGGCAAGAAGATTGCAGGGAAATGAGAAAGTATTATAGGCCTACGACTGCCCAAATCTCTACTTCTTCATGAAAGTAGATGAAGGCCTATCAAGTCGTACTACTCTGAGGAAGTATGTTTCTGCTAAGAGGGAGTTGGCCTGCTAAAATCATGAAATAATGGAGGAAACACTTCCATTTTTATAGAAAAGAAACAGCTGGAAAGAAAGAAAAAAAAAAGAATATAGTAATTTTATATGAAGTTGAAAATGTTTTATTATGTTATTTGTCTATTTAGCCGCAAGTACAAACATGTCTGAGGGGGTGCATCTCGTTGAAACAATGACAATTGTTTAGAGCTTGATTGTGCTTTTTGCACCCTTTATCATCATAGCAAAGTGTTTCCTAAGCACAATATATTAGTTGCAATTCCCCATGTCTTACTGTGGATTCATGTAAAATTCCTGATGGGGATGACCTAATTAATTCAGACTGATGGATTGATGGACTGTTTTTGTTATTGTCTTTTTATTATTAATGGAATTTTTTGGTACAAAAATGGCAAACAAAAGTAGAATATGGGTTGAGTGCCAATGTAGATATATATAGCAGTGGTAAAACGAGTGAAAATGCCTAGCTGGTGTGTTGTCCTAGTCGTCTTGCGTGAGGTGTTAGATTTTCTCACCACAGTTTGCCTATTAGATAGACATGATTGCACAATCCAATATTGCTACAAGTTTTCGTCCATAAGAGAGAAACTTTAACTTTTGTGTCACATGTTATTAATATTACGACAATTTTATTATAATAATCAGTGATGGGATAATACTTTTATCGATACTTGATACTAATATAGAAATTTGAACTCTGATACTTTGTTGATTCTTTTATTAATCTAATGTTAATTTTGTTTTATTAAACATTAACAACAAACATTTTAATTAGTATTTTGTAACTGAGCTGCAGTTTATTTTTCAGTTAAAGATACTGACATAGTATTTCTAGTCACATATTGATATGAGAAACTGTCACAATATATATATTATTCAGCTCTCAATTTCTTATAGATTAACAGCAGAAGTAAGTTGTTTTCCTTAAAGCAGATAAATACACTTTTTATGATAATAAAAATGTTCATAATAAATTTTTTAATTGTCTATAATTTATTATTCAGTGTTTATAGATATTGATGAAAATTTTTAAAAGTGTTGAGATATTTTTTATGTATTATACATTGCGTGATAGTGTTGAGTATCGAGAGTATAAACATCCCATCATTAGTAATAATGATATGCGCATTATGAATTTTCCTTTAGTATGTAGGCAGCTTTTTATAATTATATGAAGGTTGTTTGTTGTTTACCAATTTCAGATAGAGGTTCACTTCCAGATTATTTAGTTTTGTTTTTTTCATGCTTATTTGTTATTAATCTTAAAAACTAGCCATTCCTTATTTTAATTTTGTATCTTCAATTAATTTTACACCCTGCAAAGTAGGCGTTGTCTTGTAGCGATAATATAGGATAGTTGTATATGCAGTAGATATAAGTAGAAGAATATTTGTTATTAAGAATGTGTGAAGAAGAGGCAGGAAACAGAAGATCTCTTGAGGCCCTCTCACAAGAGGATGGGCCAACCTCTTTCCTTTTGTTGCTACAATTTTGTTGAGAACTGTGTCCATAAGGGCACAGATATGTTGAACATACTCAATCCCTTTCCAGTGTCGTATTAAAAAATCCTTCACCTCTTTGAAGATTGTGACAATTTTTAACTGTTGTTTACTCAAGTATTTATCCAATATTTTGTATACTGGAGATGTGGATCAAACAGTAAAGTAAACAAGTTTGTAAAGTTGATATTTGTAAATCGTAGTTGTTTGGTATTTGAAGTAAGATATAAATCTCGTCAGCAACATATCTGAATATAATTAGTAATGCTGCGCTGGGTTTCTGTACCCAAGTAGAGTGATTGTATGTTTGCTTGTCTGTGGCCAAGCTGTTCATTTGCAGAATTGATGAGTCGTGTCTAGTGATGGGGAAATTAAAAAAAAAAAATTGAATTGGGAATATTACTTGAAAATTTTGTAAATTTCTAAGAAAAAAGATTTACAAAAAATGCAAAGTTTAGCTAAAAATATGTATATTTTGTCACGTAAAAGCAGTTGATATAAATATTCTTTTCATTTTTCAATATTTTCCATAATGTTTTGGTTGGTAAGTAGAAAATACATTAAAATCTAAATATTTTAAAAACCCAGTATTTTTTCTTACATGAGGCCCTTTAAATAGCAATGACATATTAACTGAAATAATTTTTTTTTTCGTATTTTACAACATATACTTCGAACCTTCCCCTTTCATTCCTGATAACGCGTTATGTATTGACAATTCTTACTTACAAGAATGAAAGGAAAAGGTTCAAGGTATACATTGGAAGAAAAAACACAAAATGATATTTCACTTGATATCCCTTTGCTATTCTAAGGTCCTCATATAACCTCTTTCATTGATTGTCATTTCATATGTGGTGTTTTGTCAAAATACCAATAATTTGATAATTTAAAAAATAAAAATCTTGCATAACTAGGTCAAAAAGATTTCTTTAAATGTCTTTTAATTTTTAAATGAAATGTCGCATAAACAAAAATTTTACCTAAACTCTTATCACAGCTACAACCACTGACTTCACAAGAAAAAAAAAAGTTAACATTGATGATCTTGACGACATAATTTCACTTAGTTGTTTACTTACAAAAATCAACAAGATTAACAATGGATTTCTTCATGACATGTCACGTGAATAATAAGAAATCAATACAGTCCTTATTTCTTTAAATTAATAAAATTTATATCCTGTGATTCTTTGAGATTGTTGATTAATTTCTTTCTATTGAGCTGGTATTGGTATGCTTTACTGTCATCAGAGCTTAGATAGTGAGTTATATATTTATATCAGTGACTGAATACAAAGGGTTTAACTTCATTTTCTAAGCTCTGGATCATGATGCAATGTACCAGAATCAATTTAATACAAATTAATTAATTATCAGCAGCTAAAATTTATAACATAAAATACATACATTTAAAAAATGAAGTAGAAACTATTTTTCTCTAGTAAGTGTATCAGATATTAAAAATAAAAAAATAATCAGTGGTAATAATTTTTTTTTTAGAATTTTGCTTCATATCTTCTTTTAAAGAAGTATTCCCACATCTAAACAATGGGCTGTCTATCTGGAATGAATGTCTTAGTCCCAGATGAACAAATCTAGCTTTTTTTTTATCCTGCAACACTGTTTTAGATGCTTTTGTAGTGAAAATGCTTGCTTGCACTGTCGTAGTTCACCTTGGTGCCGTAGTAATGTTGCTGCTGATTGGTAGAAAGTTGAAGATTACGAATGTATTGACCATGTTCACCTAACCTCCTGAGTGGGGGAGTAGGTTACAAAGAGGCTGGCCAAGAAAAACATTCATTGCTACATATTTATAATAGTTGTTATGAAGTTTTCTTTTCACCACAGTTCAACTCTTTTTTGAAGCTTGAGGCACAGGTTAGGCCTACTTGACTCAACTTAAGACTGATGCATCAAAATAATTATTAAAACAAAAGTAAATGGAAATGGGGGGAAAGGGTCTCATTTTTATATAGAAGTTAGAGGACAGAACTTGTCTAATTTTGCCTGCCAAGTAAGAAAAAAAAATGTTTTTAAGTAAATAAGAAAAAAAAAGAATAAAGTTATAAAACTGTTTTGTAATTAGTTTTAAATTCTTGCTTGTTTGAGAATTTGTATTACTTTTCGTAAAAGTATGAATCTCCCATACGAAAACTAACACAATTCTTGTTGTGGGTTAATTGTATTTTAGATGTTTGTTTATATACCATTATAACAGGATAAGCATGTACCCTTGCTAACGTTTCAATTAAAAGAAAAAAGCAATGTAATTTATTGCAGCATTTCTAGAGAAAATAACTGTCTTAAATCATCACATTAAATATTAATTACTAGTAATTAAAACATTTATTTTTAATGGATCTTCTTATTTTTTGACTGGAGTGGATTTTTTAAGATTGTAATTGCTCATTATATATTAATATTACTTTTCAACTCGATAAATTCCTTGTTATTATACAACGAATTTAAAGTCTCCAGTCATACTCATTAAATAACATGCACTTTTTGAAGAGCAAGATGTCAAAATACTGGATATAGACTGATATAGTAACTTAGCAAGGGTCCACACTTAAAATTGGTGATGGAAGCTGATCACTATGCCCGCACACTTTACATGTCTTTCAACCCGCTACTTGCTATCTTTAAGCATGCAGTCTCATTTTATCCACAGAGTTGTAAACCTATAATCATTGCAGTAAACTTATGTGCAGTATAATAATAAATTATTTTTAAATCTAAAACTTCTATTTTTACATAAAATATTAACAAAATGTCCATTATGTTAGTTATATTGGGTTTTCACATATTATTTGAGCCTTCATTAGATCTGTATGCAGTAATCATTTAATTATTAAGTTTACTTTGTGACTAAGTACAGATCTGAAAATGGTTTACATATCAAACAGAAATATATCTTCTTCTTCTTCTTCTTAATAAGGCGCTACAGCTTCAATTGGAGAATGCTTTGGCCTTCTCAACGAGTTCTTTTAACACTTTTCTATCCTGGACACATTTGTTCCAATTTTTTATCTTCAATTTTATATTATTTACATCATCTTCCTGTCTTTTTTTTTGGTCATCATATATTTAGGGGTTAATGACTTCCATTTGTACAGAAATATATAATCAATATAAAAACAGGATGGATATATCAGCATAAAAAGTTCTATATAGTTAAATATTTTATACAAAAATTGTTTTTAGATATAAAAATATGTTATTATTAAATATGATTATACCATCAATATAAAGCTATATTAAATAAATGTGTGATGTAAAAAAAATTAAAAAAGCAAATGGTGTGAATTATCAAGTAATGGAACAACTTACGTATATTAAAAGAAAACATAAAATGGCCATCTAGTGTTTTTCATAAATTAAATTATCTGAGTGCTGCGTTGCAACATCTTTGATAAATAATCTTTCAGACTGTAAGGATATGGTTGATGGAATTAAAACTTCTGCAATTTGTAAAAAAACTTGTAGATAGAATTGGACCAGGATATTAAATCCAGAAGATAATATTTTCAGTTAAGTAGTTTTGGACCTTAACTGATAATTATGTTATCAAATATATATTTTAATTGTTTCTTTCTTGTCATAAGTTGAAAGTAAGATGCCTGGAGATGTTGATGACTTGTTAAAAATCTCGTAACTTCATGAGCAAAGAGAGAAAAAGATTGATCAGTAAAATTTCTGATTATTTCATTTGTAAATTTAAATTTTGCAAATGCTGTACTGTAGACAGTAATATGTTCTCACTTCTCCAGGTATCATTACATTCAAATTCTATAATTTATTTTACTATGATCTTCTTCAAATTCCATTTCAGACAAAAGACAGTGTTGCTCAAATAATTTGAATGTATAAGTTAGGTTATGGATTTTTAGGTGTTAAAACATGGAAAAATATTTGTATGCATTAAAAGAACAAAAGTTGTAGCTAAAAGTTAAAAATAGTTGCTATCAGTTTCACATGATCAGATCATATTGTAATAAGAAAATGTATATAAGTATTCCTGTAGCTGAGAGGTTTAAGGCTTCAGCCCTTGATTCAGAGGTTGCACTGCTTCAAGGTTCCTTGCAGAGGCGAGGGGGGGGAGGAATTTTCTCATGGAATATCTGCCTATGGGACCAGTGACCACCCAGCATCATGAGTGATTTGGGTTGCTGTAATAAGTAGCAGCTCCAAGTTAGGAAAAGCAGCTACAATAGCTGGAGCCTGGCATATTAATTGTGTGTCATCTGTATATTAAATAATGTGCATAACATGGATGATTGTCCGACTCTTTTATTAACACATATGCAACCAACTGGTAGACCAAGAAACTTCTATGTCTGTCATGCCATGGAGTTATATAAAATATGTTTTACTCATCACTTATGATTGGTTGATAATTTGTTGACATTCTTTGGTATTACAGTATTCAATAAAAGTATCTTCAAATTTTCCATTACAAATCTTTTGCCGATTATCATCTTTGGAACACAGCTCAATATTGCAGAAAATAAACCTTTCTTCGTACATCATGAGAGGTCAATCTGGCTTGCTTCAAATAAAGGATTGTCACTACATGTCTTATGTTCTCAGTACCTACTCGTTGGCCTAAACCTTGGGCAATTTTGCTCATAATTTTAAATCCATTGTTTATTTTTTATCAATTTCAAATTTACTTTTTAAATTCCACTTTTGAGCCTATAAGTAAATTGGTTTTGGTTATAATACTGCAGATTTATTTTATAGTTTCTGTTGTTGTATCTTCCAGTTTTGTAATAGAATCACACAAATAATGCCTTAATTGATCTACCCCCTCCTCCCTCTATTTATTATTATTATTATAAGATAATGAAATTTCGGTTCCCTATTAGGTTTCAACTTATTACCGGAATCTTTCTGATCATTAGGATTTGCATTTCTATTTACTATTGGAGGCTTAACAGATGTTGTTCTTTCAAATTTGTCAATTGATATTGTCCTTCATGATAGTTACTGTGTTGTTGCACACTTCCAATATACCAAGTGTTTAAATTAGTTGAAATATATGCCATTTCATTTCCTAATCAACTGTTAGTTAATAGATTTGGAAAATCTGATTGTCTAATTCATCTGAAAGAGTCAAAAGTTTCTATGTAATAGACCACTCCACAAAGTCATGTCCTCCAGCAAAAGACAATATTTGTGTCACTTGTAATGGAATAATAAGGTTTTTTTGTTTCTAGAGAGTTAATTTCTTGTTGGGGCTTTCACAAACTCCAAACTGTCAACATTATAAAATAAGGTTCAGATAGAGACCACAAGATGTAATACTCTGTAAGCATGTACAAGTTCATAAAACCAAAATACAATGAACTGGAAATCCAAGTACATTGAAAATGTAAAAAAAAAAATGTGTTAATATGTCATCAATCAAACATTTATATATTTTTTGAGAAAAACAAACTGTGAAAGATTAAAAGCAAAATAAATACTATGTGTGGTTTTATAAACATATTTAAAAATATGTATTTACATAAAAAATTAATTGAAATAAGTTTATGAAAATAAATCAAAATATCTTCTCATTGGGACCTTCACAAACACTTTCTTTCCATTCGGCACCAAAGTGTCCACATTGGGAAACAAGGTTCTGGTTGTGACCACATCTGCAGGCATGTGCAAGTTCACAAAATCAAAACACAATAAATAAAAAAATTATGTTAATATATATATTTTTTTGACCAATGCCACCAGGTTGTCTCTTATGACATTTCTGGCTTTCTCCCCTGGCATTGGCAGAACTGTAATCCATTTCTTAGGTTGGGGCACCTGGAAGATGGAGTTATTTACCCTGATGATATGTTGGGTGATAAATGATAATGAAGTGCCAAGAGAGTCCTTAACCTAAACTTAACATAAATTCTAGATCATGGGCAACCACTGGAATAGTTCTCTTTGAGGAAAAAATCCTATGGTCTGACCAGGAATCAAACCCAGGACTTCATGAACTGTAGTCAGTAATGCTGACCACTGGCCCATGAAGCTGGATATAATTGATTAAACATTTATTATTTTTTAGAATAACATTTATATTGTGGAATATTAATAAAATATGTGTTTTAAACAAGATATTTAAAAATGTGTATTTACATAAAAATAGACTGAAAATATGATTTTTTAGGTAAAATATTTTTTTATATCTGTTCTGGAAGTCTCTTTCATAGTAATGATTTCAATTTAGGATATCAACCTCTTTACAATGAAAATATTCATTTGCGTACAAATCTGTTCCCTAGTGATAATACCCAGTCAGAAACTGTTACGAAGACCAGGACTATGAAAGTTTATAAGGTTTTACACAGTACAATAGTAGGCCTAGTTGAATTTGTAAAACATAACTTTT
Source organism: Diploptera punctata (assembly GCA_030220185.1). NCBI lineage: Eukaryota > Metazoa > Arthropoda > Insecta > Blattodea > Blaberidae > Diploptera > Diploptera punctata. The sequence goes on from JASPKZ010006047.1 coordinate 1,466,972, forward strand.
TTCTCAATGTTCAGAGATAACTAGAAATTATTAAAGATTGCTAAATTAGTACATTGAACCGGTTACTAATATACACAATATTTTTAAGGCGGTATAAATTGAATTGGAATATATCTAAATTGTAATTTTAATTGATTACATTAGGATATATATTGTATCCTGTTTTGTATTTGATAAGATTTTTAAAGGGGATAACTTACACTATTATTGTGGCATGTTGCAAAAGAAAAACTAGCTTGCCATTTTATGTTTCCATAACATTCTTAAGCTAAAGTACAATAAAGTTCAAAACAAATTAGCCATGAGGAAACTTGAGATCCAAATCTGAACATTACCATTAATGCTTTAGTTTTAAAATATTTTGACTTATCACTATTGACAGTAAAAGTCTAAAAATTTACATTCTAAACCAACTCATCTGTCCTTTAAATCTGAATTTACAAAATAATTGGCCATTTGTTTTTAACCTTATTGTGTATAAATCATGTCCAATAGAAGACTGAAAATAGAGATTATTCTAACTTACATAACAATATAAATACAAAGAAAAGACATTTTACAATCACTCAAACAGTGTAAGAACAATATATGCAACATTTACAATCAAAAAGGGAAAAATAAGTTATGTGATATAGTTTAAATATTTTACATTGTTTTAATGAAATTTAGAACTTAATACATAATTTAATATACATAAGTTGTTTTTTCACAATTCCTTGTCAATTATATCACTATTATGAAATAAATATTGTTGGGTGTGTATAGAAAGGTACATCCACCAGAGTTGTATCTCTGTATCGACAAGAATCCAAAAATTGCAATTTATCACAAAATACACTATGAAATATGCTCTTTGCCATAGAAAATATGTATTCTTCTGCACTACAATACTGTTTTTGTGGCACAGAAAAAAATTTCTAGCTAGATAACTCGATTTTTATAATTTTGTAGATACTCTTTTTTTTTTTTTCATATTAACCCAAGAAATATGCATTTTATTTATTTACATATTTCCTAAAATGTGTGATAAAAAAAGGCTGAAGACTGTTAATAGTAAAAATATTTTTTATGCCATTAATCAATTACAGCAGTATGTGATAGAAAAAAGGCATTTAACATCTCATGCAATTATCAGTGCGTTATGAACGTGGTAGCATGAAATTTTCCCTAATAATCCACCTTATTTACCTGTCTGTTGAAAATCATTATAAAAAGAGTATTTGGTTACATGAATAAAATGAAATAGCAGCTTCAATTTTGTCATACGCTTGCACATTGTACAAGTTCCATTATAACCTGACCTATCTACTGATAGTAATCCATTGTAATTCTTCACATATTCACGATGAAAAAAATGACGTCTGCTTCAAAGACAGGAGCCATTCAATTTTTTATGAGGTATTAGTTGGAAATATTTTTTCATCTTCTGGGGTCACAGATAAGTATCTTAAGAGTTATATTTAAAAACATGTCAAATTACTTATAAATATAATAAAATACCTTTTTCATTAACGATAATGTTACACTATAATTAATTTAATTAATGTGAGATTGTTCAAAAGTTAGAATTTAACATTTTCTTGATGATAACATGTCTGCTATAGTTATTATTTTGAGGCTTATTTTTAAATTTATTTTGAAGTTTATTTTTTTCACTTGTGGTCACATGTATTTTTAAAATATTAGTCAAATTGTTTATAAATGTAATAAAAACAACTTTTTCCATGATAGTGATTAAATTACATCATAATAAATGAATTTAATCTAAAATCTCAAACCAGGTGTTCAAATTCCTACAAACTGAACATTGTGAAAACTTTGTTATTCCAATTACTTTATTCTATCTACGTCAATTGATACTATTCGTATACAGTAAAGGTAACAGTAAATACAATAGTGTGCTCATTTACAGCTCATAATCAGATATGAAATATAAGTAATAAACTAAATGGAAATTCACGACCTGTTTTCATAAGATAAAGTTTCGCCATCATATCCTTTCTCAGCTGGTTTCTGGCTCACAATTCCCAAAACATATCCAAGTAATAAAATTACTTTAAAGGCGGGTTGTATATATGTGAATAATCAAACATAAACACGATTAATTATTAATAGATAATTAAATATTAGGTTGAAACATACTAACAATTGTACTGTTAAGACACAAGATGTTTTCTATCCACTTTTAGTTGTAGTTATTATTCTTTTATGTATCCATCTTCCTCACAAAATGTAATTATGTTAATTTTTATTATTTAGTGATTTATAATTAGATAATATTGTGTTCAGGTTACAATAGGCAATGAATTATAAAATAATTTCTAAGATAAAAAAAAGTTTCACATTAACAATTGTGTTCTTAATTGACACATAAAAATATTGAATGATTTCATTTGTTCCACACTTCTTTTTTACAACAGTTGTATAGCCAATTTCATAATTAATGTAATATTATAGATACAGATCTAAACTGAAGAGACACTTCTAGAGAAGAAAATTTAGTTGAAAAATCAATTTTGTTTTTGAGATATTCTATTTTTTTAACAGTTTAAATGGGAGATATGAATAATTTATAAACAATTAATTTTTAAGTTTATTATAGTGAGTGGCATAAGAAGCTGGGCCTTGTTAAAGCTGTTTCTTCACGAAAGAACGCTTTATTGAATTTCCTGCACACTCTGTATATCAAACATCATTAATGGTTGATGTCTGTTAAGTTACAGGGTCCTAAAATTCCATTACATTATTCTTTCCTGAAGAAACAGCTTCAACATATCCTGCTTACATACGCCTTTAATCGTTGCACTCACTGTAATTAATTTTTTTTTATTTCGGTGAATAATGTCTGATTATATAGTATTATCTTCAAAAATTATTTTCTGGTACATCTAGTTTTACATTGAGTTATTTAAGTTTAAAGCAAGTAATGAAAGATTTCTTTAATAAATTTCATTAAAAGTACAAAAATTTGTTGGCCCTTTTGGGCACAGCTTTAATAACATGAGCTATCTAAGAGAATCATTAAAGAAAATACTACCTACCCACATCTTTAATACTGAATAACTGTATTTTGCTCTTTTATGAATGGTCTGAAAATTCTCTCTTTTTAATAATTTTCAAAATTATGAAGGAAGCTTAATATTTCATAACTACAATGTATTAATTTCAACAAAAATAATACATAAGTGATTTCTTTATCATTTTCTTATTTTTTCTTAAAAGTTTACCTATAAACTGATAAAATGATCCACTAATAGTTAAGTTCATTTATCGATCGAGCTTTTAAGATCTTTGCTGCTGACTCCAATGTGTGTAAAAATTGTAATATTTTAAAATTTTAAGCTCTTAAAGCTATTATAAATAAAAAGATAGAATTCTTTTGTTTTGCTTTGAAATTGAACAGAATTTGCTCCCCAAAATATCTGTATTGATCTATTAAATTTTATTTATTAAAATAATCTATTGACAGAAGCAGCATGTTTGTGTGTCATAAAGTCAAATTCTCATTATATAAATATTTCAATCATACCAAGGTTATATACTCACACCCAAAATCAACTGAAATAATTCTATGGTCAGGGGGAACAAGTTGTTTAGTATAAATTACTACTTTTCAGGGAAACATTTTTTTAAAACTGAGAATGTACATTAGTATTGTTATTGAGATACTAAGAAACAAAACTAACTCAGAAAGTGTTAGGGAATGATCATAGTACACTTAACTCATTTTGACCATTTTTCAACTTATGGCCTGTGACCACAGAATTTAGTCGTCATAAATATTATAATTGTTGTTTTCAGATAAACGTCTGCCTAAAGTTATCTTATGACAAAAATTTGTACCTGACCTTAATTTGAATCACATGTTTGAATTTTACATCCTGACACCCTATTTTTGTTATCAAAGCACATCTTTCATATTCTTGAGTTCACATATATGGTAGGAACAGTTCCAATTACATGAAATAGCAATTCTTATATTTCACTATTATATCGTCTGTTTTTTCATAATTGGCGAAAGAATAACCTGAGCCTTGTTCCCGTGCCATAAGCAAATGATTATTTAAGGCATGATGCCTTGGTACAAAACTAAGGTACTTGCGCTGTGGGGAAAAAGCTTTTCATGTAATTTGGGCCAGTATGACCATCATGAGAAATTTGGGAAATTACAATTATAAGTATTGGCTCCTGATTGAGAAAACCAGCTATAGCGGCTGGGGGATTCGACATACTGACAACATGTCATCCCTATACTGACCAGATAATCGTTGATGTATGTTAAAGATGGTTGTGAAGGCAGCAGCCCAGCTGGTAGGGCAAGGGCCTACTAAGCTGTTGTGCCGTGGAGTTTTAGTTCATGAAAAGTTCTTCGGCTCAATAGTAGAGTGCTAGCATAACTGGAAATTTGTAATTCAAATCTTTACTCAGGTAGAAATTTTTCTTTTAAGATATGGTTTATGGTACCTTTATTTTTATTATAGACCAATGTTTAATTATCACTATTTAAATTGTGAAAATGTTCATTGCCTTAACTGATAGAGTTTACTGAAGTGAACTCCATGTTTGCAGCTTTGTGGATAAAACTTTATGATGCATGCATTAATGTATGTTAGAAAGCTCAATCGCCGATACTAATTGCCATGCCATATTTGCTATTTTGAGCTTGTCGTAGACTTTTTCTACTTAATATCCAATTTCAGATCAAACAGTTGACAAAAAGTAAGCTCTACAGGACCATATATACTACACACCACAAGCAAATCCATCTTTTAACAATCTATATGAATAAAAACCAAAACAAGTTTCCAAGTAGCCTTAAAATGTCTAAATGCATTTTTAAATCCAGTTTTCTCATATGAATAAATAAAAAAAACTAGTTATCACTGTTACATATGGAACAGTGGACAATAAAATTATTGTATTATATTATTGATAATGCGAAGGAAATTTTCAACGTTGTTACTGTGTGTCGTGTACTAAAATGTTGACCACTATATTTAAAGTGAAGATAAATTAAATAACTAGAGCCTTAATGAAAACCGTTGTTCATATATGTTTTAGCAAAGAAAACAATCTTTGTGATTTGAAAGAAGAAAAAAATATTATTGTTTGTTGGCTGCCATTTGCCAATACCGTTGTGAAGTGTTTATTTTTTTGTAATGTGAATGTAAGATTTTTGGTTAGAAAATTTCCATCGCAATTCAAAGAATATTGACAGTGGTTGATTCTGTTGATGTGAAATAGGTATCTCAGGAGTCCCATTTCCAAAGTCTTGATTGGAAGTGTTGGTCGCCTGCAGCAAGTGGACCAGTGGACCATGAATATTTTTGGTATTGTGAGTATTGTTATAAAACTCAAGATTTCAGGGGGATGTTATTTAGTTTGTCTATAATAATTGTAAACAAATCTTCAAAATTGATGTAAATACATAAGAGTTTGTTTCATATGAAATGTTAATTTTTTACTACTCAAGAGATGTTGAAAATTTGAATGAGATTTCTCAAATAAAATATTAGAGCTTTGTGCGACCAACACTAACCATGAATGGACTTGAAACTCTTCTTTCTTGAGCGTGACGGGAAGGACGTGTAGACCAGGTGGTGGTGATAGTGATAAATAGCAGATTTGTTAAGTTCCTTCCACAGAGAGAATGTGTTGGGTGTTCAGTATTGTTCTGGAAATGATTTTATGTATACATATTAAACAAAGTGCTTCTTTGTTAAACTCTTATAGAATGAAGATAATCTTGGCTGAGACACATTCCAAAATGTTTAAATCCTGTTACCCCCATCTTTATACTCGGAACTCTGAATTTATATGTTGTACTTTAAAAATAATAAAAAAATAAAAACCGTTTTAAATACCATAAAAAATGAACCGTTGCAAAGATATTGTGCATATGTTTAGTTTTGTAATTCAGTGTGAACGAGAAAAAAATATATCGTTCATTGTAGTTTGTCCAATATTTCCTACTCTTGAGTTTTTTGTTTCATTATTTTCTCAGAAGTTTCTATTTTTCCATAGGACGTTTTTTCTTGTTATTACTATGTGTGCCTAGTCATAGAGTGCAGGTCAATTTTACAAAATAATAATACTACTGTAATAATGAATAAAAAGCTGTTGTCCTGTTCCATGGATATAATATTTGAGAAGGTTACACAACCTGTCTTGGGCTGAAGAGACCCATCTCAATGAAACCCATGCCGTTAATATTTTTGTGTGCTCGGGGGGCCTGTTAAATCTGTATTTTAGAATATCTTGAGGGCAAAAAAAATAAATAAATAAAATAAAATAAAAGAACCAAATGTATTAACTGTGGTAAAGAATAAGTTAATCATTTAGGCTCCATCTGAAATGTATGTGGTGTCAAATTTATTTGGAGCAAGGGATCTGTAATGATGCATTGTCCAGAATTTGGATATTGTTGCAAATGCCGAATTTTATCTAAATTGTGATGAATTTGAAAAGAACTGAATTTTATGTGCATCATGCATGTCAATGGAATGACGATCCTCATAGATGTCATTTCAGATTGAGCCTTCTGATAACATGATTGTATGCATGGAACATTGTCTCATTATGGTTATTAAATGTTTGATTTTTTTTAGAAAAGAAAAGTGAAACTTATTTGTTGTATACAAATTGTGGTTATTAAAATAAGCATTTGACGAGAACAATTTGTTTCTGCCTAAATAAGAGACAAGGCTCAAAAACAAAACACTGTTAGATACAATATTATTTCAATCTCTCTCTCCCTCTTTTTTTCTTTTAATTTATGGATATTTCATATCAGTTTGTTGACATAGTGTATATTATAACGGTATTCAATAAAATATTTTTTATTTGCTTGGAAATTTTTGTGGGGTGTAAAATGTAATTATTCAAGTTGTTTAGCCTGAGTAGTGTAAATTTGAGTCTTGTATTTACATAACACTCTCTCATCCACAGGACTGCCTCATCTTTATTCCGTTTTCCTTCTCCAATCCTACCTCCAAGTTGCCTTTCTGTTTTGCTGTACAAATATACTGGATAATATGACCATGCAGAAATGCTGTTTTAAGGAGCAGATCTGATTAGGTAAGTAATATGTTTGATTTTAAAATTTTTAATCACCTGAAAATAATTTTAGAGAGAACAATTATATCTGATCCTGACAATTTTTTTTCTAGCTATGTTAACTGTAGTCACTAGGAGGTTACTTTGGAAGCATTAATTTTCAGATATTTTTTTACACTTTTTAATTTTTTTTCTCCCAAATATTCTAAAAATAGCTGGAGAGTGGAAGGTTGTAAATGCTTTTTCATTAAGTTTTGATGACAGTTTGGTTAGTAGGACATTAATGGTGCATGATGGCTTAAGTCAAAAAACCAACCTTTTCAGGATAAGCGAATTAAACTTCAAGGTGATCTTTAAAAAAAAAAGTATATTCTGTTTATGGAATATAAAAAATAAATATTCTAAAACACAATATATAGTCCAACATACTCTTTATAGAGATCACCTTGAAGTTTATTTTGCTTGTCCTGAAACTTTTTTTTTTACTTAAACCCATACCATAGATTTTTCCTTCTACATTAAGATTTCCTGAAAGGCAGATTTTTTAAAAGTATCCTTTCATAGGAGCATTACAACTAGATCAAAATTCAATATGACAGTATTTAATGAGCATACTTTGTCTTCCAGCATTACTGAAGTCTATGAACACTATGTGTGTGTGTGTGCGTGCGTGTATGTTTAGTCAATAATCTTGTCTTGAAAATGCATCGCTGTTAAAACTAGTTGACTCTTTTAAATTTAAATTTGGGTTTTTATCGACTTCTTATAATACAATTTTATCACCAAGAAGATCCTACTATTTTTTAATATAATACTTGTACTTACTGGAAATTTGATTTGAAATGCATATAAAGAAAAACTAAAGTAATTATTTGTCTTATATGTCAATACACTAATTTTGAATAAACAGTGAAAAAATTATATAATGTTAGTTGAAATAGGCTATTTTGTCACATTAAATTTCAAAGGTGAATCTTTGCATTCTTATAAAGGAAAAGTACGTTGTGTTGTTGATGAAAATATGCAACAGTGAACTTTATTGTCAAGAATCACCACCACCGTATGTAACAGTGGCACTATAGTACATGTAGGGTTTAGCCGCCCAACACACAACCCACCAACTTCCTCTATCCTCTCACTATCTTGCATGCAGAGCTGACGGGTAAAGCGATCCCACTACAGGCCTTAGGACAGACGTAAGTAACGAGTTGTTCTGCTCTCGTAGGCGACAGGCAAAGAGGTAGTGGAGCAACTGACAAGGGATATGAAAATAGTCTCGGTTCCTAGAACTGCGCTGTAAGTAATAATGTCGTACGAATTGATTTGAATGTTTTATTATTTCTATAGATTCAATAATAACAAGAATCATGAAGATGAAGTAAACTTCGAAAAGTTTCACTGAGATATAATATATGAAATATTGAAGTTGAGGAAGACAAGAGTATAAAAATATAAAAAAAGGTATATATGATCTTGATGAAGGTTTTCGGGCTGTAGGCCGTGGTCGTGAGGCTCACAACCATGACCTACAGCCCGAAAACCTTCATCAAGATCATCATAGCAACTCCGGTCGTGAAAGTCTACGTGAATACAAAGGTATATATGTTTATTATTATTATTAAAAATACAGCGGTTAATTAATCAATGGGCAGATAATACTTCACATATCATTATTATTAAGAATTGGCATGGGAAGATAGAGAAGAATGGAGAAAGAAGATACAAATTTTAAAAGCTTTGGACACTGGAAGATGTTTTATTAACAATGTAAATCTGTTTATAAAATTTATTAAATAAATTATTATATCTGTGTTTGCTGTGTAAAGGGTGTTTGGTCCAAAATGGGCTAAAATGAATATTATGCCGAGCATGTTTGAAAAATAAAATCCAATTTCTCATAAAACTATAATTTTGGATTTAACATTTTATACAACAAACACGTATATAATCATATAGCATTTTTTTAAAATTCTATATATTATCAATATCATAATTTACTGGCACTATCGAACCAGGAGGTTTATGGTCCATTCTTCCCTATCGTGAGCTAATGTTTTCCTGTATAATTCATCTACATTATTATGGTTAATGTTATTCTCCCATATCATTCTTGGCGCTTTCGAGCAAGAATTTTCCATCCTCTCTTTCATTTCCCGTTCTTATTACATGTCCTGTCCATCGCTGTCTACGAGACTTTGACACTTATTACATCTGCTTTGCCATAAAGAACATGCAATTCACTTTTATCAAGTCTCCATTCACCTGTTTTCTGGTCCAGAAATGTACCTAAGAACTTAATTCTTAAATGCGTGTAATCTTTTCTCTTCCCTTAAAGTAAGAGACATGTTTAGTATCTTAGAGAGTCAGTCACTGCAAAATAATGCTATGACCTACTCAGAACGTTAAAAAGGAGGGGCTTTCTTTAATATGTTAAACTTGTTTGATAAATTCGAGGTGAAACACGACTGTGATTGGTTGTAATTAAAAAATCATTGAAATGTGATTGGTCATTGAATCCCATCTGGGGCATGAGTTAAATAGTCTTTGATAATAAATATATATTTAAAGTTATGTATATTATAATTGTTATAAATTAAATACTTTGCAGCATTATATACTTATATAATGAGCTATTATATAGGCACCACTATAAGGTCAAATGAGGGAAGGTATACATGATGACACATTTCCCTTCAAGATCTCATACACGTGCTCTCCCCAAACAAATACTGAGAAATTATACCCCGGATCGAATTGCTTACCACTTGATAATGACTGTCTTAGGAGAACATGCATCTGATAATTTATATATGATACTCATTCATTTCAGATATTGTTTCTTAAATTACTGTCACCATATATAATTCATTATAGAGTTCATCCATTCTTAATAATTCTGCCCGAGGGCAGGTCTTTCACTGTAATCATAGCATTTTCGTTCTATGCTTTGCAGCTTTATTAGGGAATTATTGTAAATGTGATAGCTTCCCGTTGCTTTCCACACCGGTGAAGAATGATAAGGATGATGATCCTGGATGATTTTCGGGGACCGTTGGGCCCTGAGCTTCCTGGTATTTGTCTTACAAGTGAACCTCGCCCAGGAGCCTGACCCGACCGGGAATAGAACCCGGGCCTGCTGCGTGACAAGGCAGCACGCTACCTCGAGACTACAGCGGTGAACATAGAGTTCATATATATATATATATATATATATATATATATATATATATATATTTATGTTTTTAGTGGTCGGCCGCGGTGAACTAGTGGTTATGCTCCTTGCCTCTGGTCCCGAGGGTCGCGGGTTCAAACCCGGCCGGGGTCGATGGATTTTTTAGGATGGAAAAATCCAAGGAGCGAGTCCTCCGGGAGGGACTTTAAGCCGTGGGTCCCGAGTCTGAGGATTTTTCAGGCTCGTAAAAGATATTTAAGCCTGAATGAAAAAGGCCTCTAACCAAATTTCCCTAGTCCTAGATGTCAGTATGAGGCGGAACACGGACCACTCAAATGACATCTATACGAAAACAAGTGTAACTAAATTAGTATGGTTCAAATTCTTCCTTGTAGGGGGCTTACGAGGTACAAGAAGATGTTCTTAGTCCCTTCTCCTCTCTGTCATTGATGGTCCAAAAAGTCTTCTTAACACCATTCTTCCTCAGATGTTAATTCGCTGTTTACCTCTCTTTGTCCGTCCATGTCTCATTTTGATACATCATGCTGAGTCTTGTTATGACTTTGTATATAAACTAACTGACCCGTAAGTTCATGACCGCGCGGAAAGTTCTCCGTACTTCTCTATTCTGAGATGTTTTCCAATCATCCCTCTATAATTTATCTTCCTCATTCTTGACCTGCCTACTTGGAGTTTTCCCTCCAGGTTTTCGGAATTTCCAAGCCCCTTTTCCATTACCTATACGTTCCATATGTCCTGACCATCGCAGTCTACGAGGCTTAACTGTTCTTTTTACATATGACTTCCCATAAGATAATGTAGTTCAGTGTTATGTAGTCTTTTCCATTCACCTGTCCGTCTCTCTTTGGTCCAAAACCTTTCGTAAGAACTTTTATCATATTACTAGTATTTTAATCTTCCTTCATACTTTTTTACTAATAAGACCAATAGTGACTTATGCAAGTGAAACTTGGGACTCTCAAAGAAACAATCGAACAAAAATTGTAATTTTTCTAAAGATAGATATTCTGAATAGCTATGCTCTGCAGGGGGAGTATTTTGGAATCATTCAATTGAATTACTAGTCTGCGTTGGAAAAAGAAGTCTGTTAGAAGAATTGATATGAAAGTAGTTGAAATTAGGAGAATTTGGCCTATTGCTAATGGATGGTCCAAATAAAGGACCAGACCAAACTGGAAAATCAAAACAAATAGTGAATTAAATAATATAATTGAAAATCAAAATATAATAAATCATATCAGATCTCTTAGGATTGAGTTTGGTCATCTGATGCGAATGGATCAACAGGGATTAGTTAAAAACTATATAAATGGAGGCCTACACGAACTAGAGCTGTTGGTATATCTAAGATGAGATGGCAGGACGATGTTTGGGAGGATTTGAAGAAGATGACGGTGACAAACCTGAAATTGACAGAATCTGGTGGAAGATTATCGAGAAAGCCAAAACATTAAATGTTGATGTTGTAGTGCCTTAAGATGGTGAGATGATGGCTTTTTAAAATATTCTGCAAAGAATACTTTTTATTTCCAGACTTGCTTGAATTTCTACACTGATGTTATCTTTCGATATGGATCCAATTTCTCAAAATTATATCCCACTACTGTATTTGGTCTTCTCTATTTTCAATTTTAGAACTCTGTTTTGATTTTATTGATCAGAAAGTCAATATTCCTTGATGCTACCTGAAATTCGTTAAAAGCCAAACATAATTATTTTAAATACAGTATTAACATTTTATTTTCTCCAAATATTTGCAACGCTAAATCATACAACTGTGGACATAATAATAATAATGCTTTATTTAAGCTGACAGAGTTAAGGCCACAAGGCCTTCTCTACCACACAACCAGCGAATACTAAAACCATACAAAAATTAAATACTTATTACAATTTTAAAATATTAAAAAATAGACTAAACAAAGCACAATGCAGATATGCTCTAATATTAGCTGACACTTACAAAACTTAGCAGACATATTATTTTTTATAAATTGGCTTACACATTTCTCCGTGGTTTTAAGTTAAAATAGAACGTATATAAAAAATATTGTACACAATTTATATAAACATACCCTATTGAGCAACCGAAGCTTAAATGCTTTTGCTGTTAGTGTTGCTAGTGATTAAGCTCAATCTATACGTAATGTTTATCTTCAAACGTACTTGGTCAAGTAAGACGTTACGTGAAGTCAGAAATATAAAAGTTTTCATGGGCTGCGCTCTGCGATTGAAAAATAATTAATTTTAAAAGTTCAAGTGCGCGAGCCGATTTACCATAAATACGCCAAATGATTTTAAATATATAATGTAAATAAAATAAATGTCCCAGCACTAGTACTAAATAATGTTACTCATTTGTTTCAAGAATAATTGGTATAGGGATGGCAGCACTGCCACTTGTTCGAGCATTATGGCGTGATAAGCATACAACGTTTGTGTGTGTTTGTATCAAGTAGTGGATTCCAACTCTTCTTTGCAAGTCAAAGTGAACGAAATTTGGTTATGCCGATGGATATAAATTTAGCAGAAATAGAAAGCAGAGAAATAATATCGTGGATATGCAATGTTAAAACACGTAAGTTACTATCCTGTTTGTTTGAATACCTACTGTTTTTTTTTTTACCTTAGTACTTTGCTTTATCTCTTCCTTTGTATTTACTTAATAGGCCTACTATTGATTTTATTCAGAAACAAAGTACCATAAGTAGTAATCAGGAAATAATTGATAGTTTTGGATAAACAAGTTATCTTCAATAAAATAAAAAGCTGTCTATTTCAAGTAAAGATCGGTATGCATATTTTAACATCTTGACAAACATACTATACCAATTTTGGTGCGCATATGACACAACACTTTTAACTTTAGCATAGAAAGTCTTGAGTTTCCAAAAGTAGACGGAGATTGCAGGAATAACTGCCACTCGCATTTGTTCTATACTCAAAATGATAGTCACCCACATGCATCAGTTGCTTTAAAAACGGGTATTTATCTTGAGCGCAGTCAGAGCTCTCTGGTCTTCAAACAAGACTGAATCCAAATCGTTGTTTCTGTCATCGTATCTAGCTTTGCTCTGATTTGGCCCGGGATTGGGTGATTTTGGATTAAATGTATTGTTTTACACTCTTGTCTTTATGTTTCGAGCTTGCATTTGAAGATGCATGATATAAAGCCGTGTTCCGAATGCAAATATATCATTTGGCTGAACAGCAGTTATGGTTACCCTTGATTTTTCAGTTTGTTTTAAATTATAGATATTCTTCTGTATTTACTAACATTTTTTTAATATTTTAAACTTTTTCAAACAATTTTTATAACATTATTTGGTAATTTTTAAGCATTTATTTAAATACGCAAATCACAACATTATGACACGGTTAGACAATATTGTGATGCTGCTATTTTCTCCACAGAGTCTAATGATTTTTCGATCGCTGGTTTGGTTATCGCTAGTTGGATCGGCGTTAGGGAGAGATAAGTAAGTGTACACCCATTTTTAATAAACGTTTTGTTATTTTAATATTAATATTTTTAACATAGATTTGGGGATTTATTGCAAAGATTGGTCATTTAAATTTCAGAGCGATAATCGATATGTGGTTCGATGATGGGTTATCGCTGGCTCTATAAACAATGGCGCATGCGCACTGTTGTCCTATAGGACTTTGAAAATATATCAGGTATCCTAAAGTGTTGTTTTTCCTATCATTTATATCATAAAGGGCCTAGGTGTACGAATATTAATTATATTTGAGTAATATAAATTTATAACTTCTTTACTATACCTATTATTTTGACTGAATTCTATACAATGGAAGATTTTATGCCATAGATCTTTACTATTTCTCTTATTTTAGACATTTCAAAATCTTGTGTACCTAAATAGGCATGTAATTGTATCATTTAATTATCATTTTGTAGTTTACTGCGCGATACTACTTTTTTTTTTACAAATCAAATGATCGGCCGCGGTGGACTAGTGGTTATGCTCCTTGCCTCTGATCCCGAGGGTCGCGGGTCGATGGATTTTTAGGATGGAAAAATCAAAGGAGCAAGTCCTCCGGGAGGGACTTTAAGCCGTGGGTCCCGAGTCTGAAGATTTTCAGGCTCGTAAAAGATCCTTAAGCCTGAGTAAAAAGGCTAAATCTACCGAATTTTCCCGTGCTAGTACTACCTTGGTTTCCTATATGTCAGTGTGAGGCGGAACGCTGACCACGGGTCACTCCAATGACATCTATACGAAAACAAGTGTAACTAAATTAGTATGGTTCAATTTCTTCTCTGTAAGGAGAGAGCGCCTAAATATCGTTGAGGGAAAAAGGGATTACAGAGAAGAAGAAGAAGACAACTCAAATGGTGAAATGACCCCCAAAGGATTGAAATTGGTTTACCAGGGATAAGAATCTAGATCTCCCGAATACCAATTTCAAACACTGCCGCCTGAAACAACTGGCTCGGTTTGAGTTCACCATCATTATCAACAACAAGGATTAGGCCCAATGACCTGTTCCGATCTCATTATAGGTTGAATTGATCCATCCATCTCTTCAATGGTCTTCCCAACGTTCTTCTCCCTTTTGGTTTATATATTATACATTATTCTTGGTGTGCGCTGTTCATTCATGCGTAATACGTGCAGAAGATAAGCATTTTGGTAATGTGTTATTCTTTCACAGAGATTAAATATTTAAGTTCTGGTTCTTATATCTTCGTTTATGAGTTAATTGTTATTTTATTTATATAATTGTCAATATTGTTATATTTGCGGTTTTATTTGCCCCTATATTGCATTGCGGGAAGTGTCGACCTGGTGTCAAGGCCTGTTATTAGTTTTTACAATACAAAGATAAGACACATGCCAGCCGTGTGACCTAATCCAATAATATATTTCTTCCAAATATTGTAAATAGTATAGGCATTTTATAGTATAAACTGTAAAGTATAGGGATATCGTAATTTTATACTAAAAATCTAGTTCTTACCAGTACCTAGAAACTTAAACGCGAGTCTCATATTGGAGGAGATAGCCTTTCTTCGCGTCATTATATATGGATATATATCCATCCATCCATAGTAATTCTGCCCGAAGGCAGGTCCTTCGCTGCAATCATAGCATTTCCATGATATGCTTGCAGCTTTACTAGGGAATTGTGTAGGTGTGGTAGCTTCCCGTTGCTTTCCACACCGGTGAAGGAACATAACTACTAATCCACTTCGGCCGACTCAGTCAAGATGAAGATGAGTAATTTAGTGACTTTTTTTTAATCTTAAAAGTACGAATTATCCTATCCGCATTACACATTATCATAAGTAATGCCACGAGTGATTTCCAATTTATCTAGAGGATCTGGAAATCAAGAGTGGCATTTATTAGAACAATTTAACGAATAAAGTAAGCTATTTACTCACAAATCTAATATATGAAAATGTTAGTTTGTTCGTTCGTTCGTACTTTATGCGCGGCTATACCGTTGATCCGATTGTGATGGGGTTTTGGCAAAATGTTCAGGAGATTCCCGGGATGAAAATAGGCTATAAGAGAGTTGAGATACTCAATTCCTACACCCTTAAAAAACGCCCTTTGTAGTGAAAAACGTGTAAAAGTCCCATTTTTTACCCTTAAACTGGCTTATGCTAACCTAAACCATAACAAATACACACAATTAATGTACACAGAATTGAATATCTCAAAAAACTGTACAAAAAAAGTCCGCGTGAGCATATGTTTATCTTTTACAGATAACACACAATAACCATTTTACACGCTTTATATTAGCTTGACCTGTATCTATCTATGTAACATAATTTTTCAACATGATTTTCACCCACTTAAAACCATTGGATCTATTTGAAACTTTGTATACTTGTAACGGACCAATGACAATACAATCATTTCATTTTTTTCTAAAATCCTGGCCAGAATCATCAGAAAATAAAAAAAAAAGTGTCTGTGTAATTATGTAACGGAATCTTTCAACACGATTTTCACCCACTTAAAATCATTGGATCGACTTGAAACTTTGTATACTTGTAAAGAACCAATTACTATACAATAATTTCATAAATGTTTCTAAATTCCTCGCCAGAATCAGCAGAAAATCAAAATAATAAAAACCGGTATAATAGGTTGCGGACTTATCACCTTCTTACTCAATCGTTGTAAGAGCTCAGTTGGTAGAGCGATGGACTATAGTGGTATATAATTTGAGTAATCCATAGGTCTCTGGTTAAAATCCGGCCCGGAGGATTTTTTTTAGTAGAGTATTACTTTTAGCTCATACTACAATAGTATCGAATTTAAAGATATTTACATTTTTATCTTATTCTGTAAAATACTGAAACTAAAAAATAAAAATAAATAATAGTTAAAAAAACTAAAACAACGCGCTTTATTAGAAAACCGAACTAAAAAATGAAAAATAATTTTAATTTCCAACACGCTTGGGATAAAATTAAAGTGGCCAACAAAAAATCATCTCTAACACATCTAGAAAAAAAAACCAGAGTTATCTACAAAAAATAATTTTACCATCAAAAGCGTGGGGTGCTTTTTATAGTTTTTACGTTTTCTTCTTAGAGACTTTACTTTTACCAATATATGTTTATTATTAAATATATTAATTGATATAGAGCACCCCACGCTTTTGATGGTAAAATTATATTTTTGTAGATAACTCTAGTTTTATTCTAGATGTGTTGGAGATGATTTTTTTTGTTGACCACTTTAATTTTATCCCATGCGTGTTGGAAATTAAAATAACTTTTCATTTTTTAGTTCGGGTTTCTAATAAAGCTGTTGTTTTAGTTTTTTAAAACTATTATTTATTGTCTTTCATTGATGCCAAGGAGATCGGGATAATTAGATTCCCGGACAAGCAGTGCTGCCAACCATTCATCCGATTGTCATGGGGCTTTTTGTAAAATGTTCAGGATTTTCCCGGGAAGATTATAGGTTATAAGAGTTTTAATGCTGAAACCCTTCACCCTTAAAAATCATCTCCTTAATGAAAAAAGTCGCTTTTTTGTAAGTTTAAATGCCTTATGCTGCCTAAACCATAGAAAATACACAAAATTATTGTACGCAGAATTGTATTTCTCAGAAAACTCTACAGAAAGTCCGCGACAGCATATGTTTATCTTTTAAGGATAACTCACAACAGCCATTTTTGTCTTTCATTGATGCCAAGAAGATTGGAATAAGTAGATTCCCGGGCAAGCATAGCAGCGCACGGCGGGTATTCTTTTATGGATAAGTCAAAATAACGAATTTTATCTTTCAGCTCATTTATGTCAAGTACATCGGGATGCGTAGATTCCCGGGCAACGCCGGATAATCAGCACGGGGTATCTAAAAATAATAACGATATCAATTTATGTTTATTTTTCCTTTTACTTATTTAACTGAATGCAAAAACACATAATTTATTTAGGTTAAGCAGCGCACGCCGGGTATTAGCTAGTGATTATTTAAATATAATTATTTTAAATATTCATATATTTATTGTAAATGGCGATGTTTAAAAACGAATGAGAAATGTTTGCTTATGTTTCATTTGTTTATCACTGCATCTTGACCATACTATTTATTGCCTTATAGGATCGCAATATTGTAAGAATGCACCCTAGCGGAGAAAAAATTAAACACATGAAACTGTATATTATAACCAGCATTATAAGTTATTAATTCATTTTTTCGGAAACAACTCGGTAAAATCAGTATTGAAAAAACATAATTATTGAACACACAATTATCAGATGTGTAGATCGTAGGAATCTGTTCATTATTTGCTATATTCAACGTATTTGTTAGAGTCAGTTACTTCAAAGTAATGCTCTGACCTGTTCAGAATATTAAAAAGGAGGAGCTTTCTTTATTTTGGTAAACAACATTCGATAATTATCGAGGTGAAACATGACTGTGATTGGTTGTATAACAAGATTCACTGAAACGTGAATGGTCATTGGCTCTCATTTTGGACATGAGTTAAATAGTCAATAAAACTCAATTCACCACACTAAAATATTAATGTGGGTTTTATTGATAATGTGCAATACATTTTTGTTATCACCAAGAATATCTTGTTTATTAATATATCCTATCATTGTTTTGTGTGTACTTTTAGAAACTACACGTCTGTGTTATGTGCACACAAAATGTAACCTTACATAACCACTATTATCTATAAGAAATTAAAAACACGTGAAAGAAATGCTATGGATTTTAATCTATCCCATTTTAAGTCACATTTTTATACCTCCAGGAAAATCTATTTTAAAAGGTATTCTTTAGTGAATAGAATCTTTCATTTTCCATCATGTCTTTCCTATACGTTTGGAGAGTAATTTGATTTGTGTCTTGCTATCTCGCTTCCTTTAACATTTTCAAGTATTTCATTACACAAGACACTTCCTGGGGAAAATGAGACGCAATATAAGATAAGATACCTTGGATGTAAAAACTAAATCTTAAGGAAACTCATTAACAGCTTTATTCTTGCAGAATTCTGTAATTGATTTTTTTATGGAAAACATTTAATTAACACAATTGTTAGATGAGAATGAATCTCATTAGTTTGTACTAAACAAAGTATTAATAATCGCATAGTATCATATCTACTTAACTGAACTGGAAACACTGTATTCTAACCTATCTGATTTTGAAAGGAGTGTTTACGCTATTGAATTATTCGCTTGAATTAATATTCTTATTAACAGGGGAATTAGTACGTACACCCTTCACTTAAATCTCCTTTGAATATTTGTACATAATTACAAATTGTCATTTATATTAATTAAGGGTAGTCATGAGTGAATTTCGAAACTCCGAAACTAATAGAGATTTTTTTTTTCAAATTTTTACCTCATATGTCTACCTGTATGAATAACATTTATGATAAATTTGAAGTGATTTGTTATATTAGTTCGCAAGTTACATTATTTTTTTTTATTTTTTATTTTAATTAATTGTAAAAGTTCCTTGCAGTACAATTTCCAATATTTTGTTAGGATATTCGTTATACTCATTGTTTCTAAATTTGCATTGGATTTTTCTGCGCTGTTAATACTTTTGAGAAAAAAATGTTTTTTAACTGATTTTTCATGTTGGCGGAATTCGAGATAAGTATGACAATATAAAAAATCATAACTCATGAGCATTTTGAGTATGATTAAAATCCAATGCAATTTTGGTTCTTTGTATTCTTACAGATAAGTGCTGAAAATTTCAGTTGAATAAGACAAAAATTGCAGTGCAAGGAACTTTTTTAAATGGGCATGCGCTTGAAAAATACACTTTAAGAAAAAAGGCTGTAAAGTTTTTCATGCTTCTGACTGCTTTAATAACACACAGTTCCAATTTATGTGTTGAAACAAATGTTTCTTTTCGACATTTGTGCCAAACTGTATGGTATAGACTCATTACCATTTTGGGTTTTTCCTTTTGTGCCTCTCTCAAATAATACATCTGATGCCAATCTTTGATATATTTATATCATTTTTGCCACTAGTTCTGGAGAGTTTAAAAATGGCCGCCAGGGCTTTAATAAATGGAGAAATACCGATAAGTTATATTTTTTTCTTGAACAGGAAGCTTAGGAAAATGTTATGAGAGATAAAACACAAAATGTGTGTTTTGGTCAGTTTTCACTCAAAATTCACTCATGTCTACCCTTAAATACGAATAAGAAAATTAATGTTTGTTAGGCTTACTTCATCTCTAACAAGAGAATTGCCAACCATTGCATGCCGAAACCTACCTGAAATGTCTTCCAGAAAAGTGTTGTGATGTCCAAAAAATCTACCTTTTTAACTGATAGACACTAAAATCCGTCACCAAATCTCTCATTTAAACTATAGAGAAGTAATACAACACCTCAATTGGTATATTGCATAAGTCTCACTATTTGCCGTCCGCCACCGCGTCCCGCTTCACTTCACATCGCTCTTACTCATGCAGGGACTATATCTTCTCCGTGCAGTGGGTTGACATTGCTGGATTCTGGCTTCAATTTCTATGCCTTGCAGTTACAAACGGCAGATATTTTTTTGGACGCGATTATGGTACATCACAAGGCTCCTCTATGAGAAGTTTCAAGGTAGGTTTCGGCGTGCAATGGTTGACAGTTCCCTTGTAAGTAAATTATTACACATTATAGGCCTAGGAGCATGGAATCTTACTTTAAGGGAGCAAACAACATTACGAGTATTTGAGAAAAAAGTTCTTAGGAAAATGTTTGGGCGAAAAAGAGGTAAATAGACAGGTGAATGGAGAAAATTTCATAATAGTGAGTTACATGACATGTATAGGAAGCCAGATATAATAAGAAGAGTTAAGTCTAGGTGGGCAGGGCATGTGACACGTATGGGGGATGAAAGACGTGCATGGAAGCTTCTTGTAGGATAACCAGAGGGAGAACGTCCAGTTGGTAGACTAAGAATGAGGTGGATTAATAACATTATGCATGATTTGAGGGAAGTAAATTATACAGGATATGATTGGTAAATATTTTCTCAGGATAGGGATGTATGGAGAGCTTATGTCCGCGTAGTCATTAACCTATGGGTTCGATAGAGCCAGTGAGTTAGTTATAGGCCTAGGCCTATATTATGACTTATTTTGTTTTTTATTATGTATATTTTCCTTGTAAACGTAAGATTGTTTACTTAAGTGATTTAGCAACTGAATCGAATTGGCTCAAGCGGCAGCGTTTGAGAATCGTATTCAGGAGGTCCCGGGTTCAAATACCGGTGCCTACCAACCTGTTAAGGCTTTTCTTGATTTTCCTCAATCATCAAAGCAAATCGTGCATTGCAATTTCATTATCACAAACCATTTAATCATTTTCGCTATTTCCTAATATCATTAAATATAAATATGCATTGCAAAGATTTTATAGGAATTCAGATCTGGTAGGATATATTAGACGAAATAGATTGGATTGGGTAGGACATGTGTTGCGGATGGAGCAGGAAAGAAGTGCAAGAAGGATTTTAGAAGGGAAACCAGAAGGAAGAAGAAAGGTTGGAAGACAGAAACTAAGATTGTAGGATAAAGTTGAGGAAGACTTAAGACAACTAAAGGTTAAAAAATGGACACAGAAAACTAGGAATAGATAAGAATGGGCAGATATTATAAAGGAGGCCAAGGTTCTTAGAGGACCTAGACCCAAGGGAAGAAGAAAAAACATTACAAATAAATAAATAAGTAGAAGCTATATAACATAGATGTTAACAACAAGTCACGCAGAAACTGCGTAAATTATACAAATTCCTCATCAAGGCCGACTTTATTGCTCAATTTTTATTGTTTATGGAATATATATTTATTTTATTTATCCTTAAATTGGCGAACTTCACGTGCCAGTTATTTAAACGTGTCCGATCGCAATGGAAACTGAGCAATTTTTTAATTTCAGGTTTCTGATAAACCCCCCACTTCTGATGGATGGACTTCACTGACTTTGGAGAATACCTTCCTCGATTTATTTCAATAGTATGTAGGTAAACCAATCGGCCGCGGTGGACTAGTGGTTATGCTCCTTGCCTCTAGTCCCGAGGGTCGCGGGTTCAAACCCGGCCGGGGTCGATGGATTTTTTAGGACGAAAATGTCCAAGGAGCAAGTCCTCCGGGAGGGACTTTAAGCCGTGGGTCCCGAGTCTGAAGATTTTCAGGCTCGTAAAAATCCTTAAGCCTGAATGAAAAGACCTCTAAGCAAAATTTACCGAATTTTCCCGTCCAAGAACTACCTTGGTTTCCTGGATGTCAGTATGAAGCGGACCGCTGACCACGTACCACTCAAAACGACATCTATACGAAAACAAGTGTAACTAAATTAATATGGTTCAAATTCTTCCCTGTAGGGGGAGAGCGCCTAAATCTCTGTAAAGGGAAAACATAGGCTTACAATACAATACAATATAGGTAAACCCCCACTTCTAATGGTTGGATTTCGCTGATTTTTGGAGAATAGAGGAAAGTAACCAGATAGGGAATACCTCAATTCCTCCAGAACACAGTTTAAGACGCAAATAACTCTTTCAATCACTGCAGTCTCACGTCAGTCGGGCGGACAGCATTACTGTGATGCAAGTGTTTTGTCGCTGCTCGGAAACCATGAGCGCTTAAAATATTTATAACGAAATATGCAGTCCTTCTTCATCTTTTTCTCCTTCTTTTAGATTCATGACTTGCTCCATCCAGAATTAAGAATCTCTCCATCTTTTTTTTTTCTTTTCTTCCGGGTGTCCATCTCCCATCTTCTGGTAACGTATCCCTTGCTATGTCCAGAACTCTATCTGGTGCGGGATATATGTTAATTTTATTCAAATCTTCATTTTTCCACTCATTCATCTATTGCCTCAATATTCAACTGTCTTTTTATTTCTTTATTTCTAATTTGATCTTTTCTTGTTTTACGTACTATCTTCCTCAAAATATTAATTTCAATTGTTTCTAAAGACTGTTTTGTTTTCAATAGTTGCTCTTGTTTCGGAGGCATAGGTCAATATGGGATATCACTACTTTTTATATTCTTGCTTTGGTATCTTTATTTAAGTATATATTTTTCCATATGGTATCATTGATACACCAGCAGTCCAAGGTGATTAGTTCACTGCAAATTTTATAAACTAATGCACAACACCAAGGGAATGTACAGGAAATTCAAATTGATCTGGGATGAACAATCTAGCCAGGATAAACAAGACTACGCCACAACGATGTGGTATCCCAAATGAGGAAACAGTAGTAGAGGATACCTACGACAGAAATTATCTCAAGAATTTAGTGCAGTGAACTAGAATAGCAAGAGACAAATAAAGATGGAAAGAAGTAGTATAGGCCTAGACTAATATATTATAAAGTAATAGAATAAGGAAGGAAGGACATTGTTCATCATCATCATCAACAACAAGAATTAAGCCCAATGGCCCGTTCCGATCTCATTATAGGTCGAATTGGCCCTTCCATCTCTTCAATGGTTTTCCCAACATTCTTCTCCCTTTTGGTTTATAATTATACATTCTTCTTGATATGCGCTGTTGATTCATTCGTAATACGTGCTGAAGATAAGCATTTTGATAATATTTTATTCTTTCACAGAGATTAAATATATTAAGTTCTGTTCTTATATCTTCGTTTTTCTTTTTATCGGTCCTTTGGTATCCTGCTATTGCTCTCAACATCTTCATTTCAGCAGCCTCTATTTGTTTACTATCTGCCTTTGTTAATGTCCAGGTTTCACATCCATAGATAAGAGATGGAACTGCCTATAGTTTGTAAAACTTCAAAATAGTTTCTTTTCTACTCTTATTCAATAAAGTGTGTTTAATTGTGCCACATAGATAATTGAATCAAGCATATATAGACACAGCGGGTTAAGGAAAGTTGAAGGGAATTCTCAGACGAGAGAAAGATTAAAAGGAAAAAGAGCATCTCATTTAGTATGAAAAGTAAATGAAGCCAAATCACATCACAGGAACTAGTTCAATGAACTTATTATTGTATCATCATCATCATCATCATCTGTCACGTATTAGACCTTTGTGGACCCATTTCGGTATTTTAAGAGGTCTTCCTGGTCGACCATGTCTTTTGGGCTTATATTGCATTATCATTTTTGGGATTCTTGAATTATCCATTCTTTTTACATAGTCTAGCCCGTTTAATTTATATCTGTTGAGTTTTTCTTCTACTGATTCTACTTCTAGTTGTTCTAAAATTGCTTCACTCTTTTTTAGATCTAAAAGGAGTATCCTGTTGTCCTTCTGAGAAATTTAATTTCCGTTGCTTTGATTCTACTCCTGTATCTTTTTCTAAATGTCCAAATCTCACTTCCGCATAAAAGGAAGGGTAATGCCAAAGTATTTTTTTTTCTTGTGGATTTTCGTACTAATTTAACTTTTAATGCATTATTAATTATTCCTAAGATTTGGTGATTTTCTTGTTCACATCTTTTTCATTTTGATAAGATATTTCACAACCTTGAAATGTACTTGTTATTATTTATTGTTTAGCATTTTCATGCTATGCTTGCAGCTTTACTAGGGAATTGTAGGTGTGGTAACATCCCATTGCTTTCCACACCGGTCAAGGATGATGATAATGATGATATTGGCCATATGAAGTCGGGGACCGTTTGGGCCTTAAAGTTTTCCTGACATTTTTATTACAGGTGAGGAAAAACCCCGATAAAAACCTCACCCAGAAAAACTGCCTCGACCGGGGATCGAACCCGGGCCCGCTGCGTGACAAGGCAGCACGCTACCTCGAGACCACAGCGGTGGACATTTGGATTTCAATGAATCTAAATAAGCGAATTAAAAGTGTTAACTGCTAACCAATGCTATTACGAAACACCAAAATATTTTAAATAAAAAACTCTTACTCGTGTAACAATTGAACCATGTGAAACTATAGTAAGAACTATGCTGATATATGATACGACATCTGGGTTCTAATATAAGATACCATATTTTACTTAACGTATTTGAGAAGAAAAATAAACTATTCTCAGGAAAACAACGAACTCATTCAAGAAAGGTGTGAATGACGACTACGATATAAGATGAATTATATCTCCTTTACAACTCGTCAAATATTATTACAGATATTAAAATAGCTTTACTGAGATTGTCAGGTCGTATCCAAAGAATGGATAATAATGAAATATTAAAGAGGATATTGGAAAGTAGTCCAAGACGAAAATTAGTGTGGAAAATTAGTCCAAGACGAAAATTAGGGTGGAAAATTCCTGAAAATATAGATCAACTGATGAAGTTCTGGTGATACAAACAATCTTAAACTCAGAAAAGAGAGATCTGGAAGAGGATTCCTAGGAGGCCATGACCCGACTTGCATTGTTGAGCCAAGTGTGGTGATTTGACGATGATGAAATAGACTTGCTGTGGTGACAAGTGAGTTGCGATATCAGTAAATGACGATTGCTCCGTGTAATAGTTTTGAGTCGATTTGAATATTGTTATCTATGCCAGAGATGATAATAATATGGATTTATTTGTGAAATTTAGTGCGTAAGTTAAAAACCAGTTTTAATCCCTTTTCGTAATCCAGAAAAATAGTTCAGGGATGCTCTATTGATGTTCAGTCAAAATAAAGTATATTTTTATTCATATGCAATGTAAAACCTGTTTTGGACCGTACTATGTTTAAGGTAAGGCCATTATTCTCAAATAGTGGGCCTGATTTTGATTCCCGGCCTACAGTTTCCTGAACTGTAAAGAAAATGCTAAGAACTTCGTGCCACAGCTTCCCTGAAAAATCACCAGCTCTAAATTATCACCAGTCATTAAAACTAACTCCGTGCGTCGATAGACCTACAAGCCCAGTTTAGATTTCGCAGTCACATTTGTGAATGGCAGAGGTAGACGATCATATTCCGGTATATAGGTGACATGTAACATTTCGGGTTCCCTAATCGGTATAGTTTTTTTTGGCACCGATCCCTTACTCTGGCCGAAATTCCATGAGACATTTCTTCCCTCATGTGGGCTGAAATCAACGTAGTTCAGCGCCAAGGCGTGATGCCTTAGATCGCTCAGGCACGGTGTGGGAATATTACCAATCAAATTAATAAGAATTTAAGTGAAGACAGAGCTTTATAGTAGTTCACAGCAATTGAACCGGATATAGATCCATCAAAGACTATAAAATAGATTGTCAGTTATGGTACTTAATACAATTTTAAAAGTGTAAGTTGTGATATTCGATGGAATATTTATGTAGACGCCACACGAACGCCGTAGCTCTAAAAGAGAGTGCCCCGATCGGAACCCCATATGTAAACAGTGTTGGACACAACAATAGTCATAACTAGAGAGCGGAATTTGTTCTACAATGCCGAGTACTTGTACTATTGACTATACTGGAACGATCGGGAGCGGAGTATCACATGTCTGTATACATATCAGGCGATTCTTCTGTAATAGATCAATGGAATTTTGATAAATAAATGGAATTTATTGCCTTTTTTTTCAGAAGAAAGAAAATACATATGCATTTACATTACGCACGGGCCTGCTTGGCCGTACGTGCATTATTTTTCCATGAATAAAAAATAAAACTAATCATAATATAAACAAATACCTACAAATACACCTGTATCAAAAAACAATAACAGGCTACATATAAGTAAAATCTATGCCTACACTACATCACAATAATACATATCTACACTCATCCATGAAAAGACCATGTGTATAAATAAATTAAAAAAAAAAGAAGTCCCATTCCGTACATTAATATTAAAAAAATGCTAGAAAACAAATTAGAAAAAAAACACACATATACACACCGCACGCTCATACCCCCCTCATACCCCTGCAGACATCAAATACACTGTCAGACTATTCAACTTATCAGACCTACTTATTATATAATATAATTAAAGATCGAAAACAAAGACCATATTGAGATTCTTCTTATTGATAATACATATATCCTTAATCTACAATGTTGTTATATCTCAATTTCCTTACTGTACCCAAAAAAATTGCATGTTTTTGATTCACTCTCGATCCGTCCTAAAAGATCCCAACACGCCACTCTCCCTCGAATAGGAAGCAGTATAAGATGCATAATACAATAAAATAGACTTAGATTATGCATTGCTTGCAAGATAATGAAATTAATATAAAATTATAGAATATTCACCTGAAAGGTCCGTCTCCTCAACTTAATTAAGTTGAGGAGACGGACCTTTCAGGTGAATATTCTACAATTTTATATTAATTTTGAATAAACCTCAACGGAACACATCATGAATCTTATAAAAGATAATGAAACGTTTTAAGAAACATATTGCCCTATCGCATGCACATTTGGTTTCGTCTTGGCTGGCATTTCACTAAACATAAGATCAGATACACGCAATATCAACTACCGATGGACTCTACAATAGGTCCACTTCTTTACTAAATAGTTTATTGCGTCCGTCTTTCTACAGAGCCCGGTATGTATGCAGCTATGTGATACACCCCATCCTTCCCCCCGCGCGCAATCTCATATAGTCTATATCAATACAAGTAAGTGTTCGACATTGTGGAACAGATTCCGCTCTCTGGTCGTAACTAAGTCATAACAAATCCAAAGAAAAGTAGAGATATGACCAATGTAGTTAAAATTACTATATGTAATGTAATAACTAAAGTGTGGTTTCAGATTATAAAAATAAGGAAGAAAATTGAATATTCAAAAAGGTTGCTCAAAATCTCTTCTGGTATGTATTATGTTGATCCTACAACGTGTTTTGTTTGCCCATGTCCTTTCTGAATGTTAAGCAGGTTGCATGTGAGCATTAATTTGACTGCTAGCAATTCTTCCATTTTGTTACCTTTGCGTTTCATGTTAATTCTTATAATGACACGGTCAGAGCATTTCTATTTCAGTATAAACATGCTTGTTATCACGCGAATGCAGTTAGTACCATTGATATATTTTCCATGATATAAGTTGAAAATGTTATTTCTCAAAGCCTTAACTTCAAGTCGACAACCAAAGTACTAAGTTTCGAAGATTAATTATCAGTAAATATGAGCACGACCTAAGGCTGCATATATAGGGGATGCGCTTTTAAAAAATGAGAAGACTCCAAAATAATTGTTGTTCGGCATTCTTTGGAGAGCGCTCGCATATAACTGCAGGTTAGGTTATAATCATTTGAGCACTCCATAGATTAGGGACTTATTTTACGCCCTTTTATATCTTCTTTTTTTCGGAGATTTTCTTAAAATTTTGATTTAAAGATTCGTTTTGTTTGGTAGCACAAATCTGATCGTAAAAAGAGAGGTTACAATTTGCTTGTCCGTATCTTGTCTGCCGGTTGAGAAAACCAGCTATGATGGCTGGGGGACTCGACATGCTGACCACATGTCATCCTTACACTGGCTGATTATCATCTACCTCTGTGGATGTGAGGCCAGCAGCCGGCTGATAGGCTAAGGGCCTTGTAGGCCTGTCGCGCCAGGAGTTTTTTTATCCTGTCTGCCAAGCTTTATTCTGATTCCCGTCGTAGTTGAGTTTCAGTTGGTCGTTTCCTTGATTTGGGTGAAAAAGCTCCAGAGATATTTTGGTTGGATTGTGATTCATTATGATTTATGACATTTGGAGGGGGGGGAGAAATCTTTAGTCTCTCTGCATAATTGCGTCAGTTGTGTCTTGTGTATGTAGTCTCTGTAAATATTATGTGAGTTGTAGGTTTGATAGTACTGTATAGGGAAGAGTGTTTTTTATGAGTTGTGTTAGTGGCCATCGTTGATTTGCTTTATTATCATTCACACTAAAATGTTTTATACTTCCCGTTCGTATCTATAGATGATGACACGTACCAGTAGCATGGCTAATATACGCATGAAGAAAGGTTTAACCACTTAGGCAAAATCTGGCTTCAATAGCCAAATTTTATTAAATATGTAAGTGCAGCATAACCAGTATAATACAGGTAGACAGTATAGGCTATATTTATGGGCATTCTTTTACAATTTGACATTATAATAAGTTAAAAAATATAACTAGTTCCTGAGATAAGTCTTCCTCAACATAAAAATTTATCAAAATTGTAATGATAAGGACGACTGTTATTTACTAATTTTATTTTTGAACTTATTACAATGCAATGTCAACGATGCTTAAGTATGAATTTTAAAAGTATTAAAACTTTATATTAGCGATGAATATTAAAAAGTCGACACATTTTGCTTAAATATCTCATATTTCAGGCTTGAGGTTCTTTTACGCCCCACATCCTTTAAATATACCATGGCTTCACTTCCTTTTCGATTTTATGATTTTTACCTCTCTGAAAAAATATCCTCAGGCGAGCACGACAACCACCAGACCACTGTAAAATATTGAAAACAATTAAGTAAATATCAAATTTTCGAGATTTTTTGTCAATAAATTATAAATTTTTATTAAATTTTTTAAATCTGATTTTGATATAAATAAAAATTGACATATTTTCGTAATATGTTTTTTTAATCCAGCATTTTTCATTAAATGGATATAACTTAACTTTGAAGCAAATATAAACATGTTCAACATTTCTTTGAATTTCTATCACACATCACTTTCTAGTTTCCTTATCTAAGTTTTTAAGCAAACAAGCTTTTTCGGAATTTTATTATAATTAAATCAGATCTCTTTCTTTAAATTGCGAAAATATTTTTTTAATTTCGCATTTTCGCCAAATTCCTTAAAAATCCCTTTTTTTTTAACTTAGCTCTTCAGAGAGTCCAGAGAAGAATGCATTTTTTCATCCATAGATGATGATATTTGGATCTATTTTTGTTAGGACATAGCTAAAGAAATGTACATGGAACTCTAAAAAATTGGCAGAATTACTTACCTTATCATATGTGCCTTTCATAATAAATTTAATCAGAATTAGAAATGGCGAGATCTAAAAAACTTAATTTTTTTATTCATCTGACATCACACAAAGACCATACAACCCATGAACATAGTACGCTGGTTCCACTGTGTCTAATTCATATATTGGATATCCTGCAAATTTCATATTGAATGAAATACTGCACCAATACATGAAATTAATAAAGCATAATCAAACGATTAAAAATTCGCCAGCTAGCAGGCAAAATATCGGGGATTTCAAAACCTCGGCTGACAATTCGTAAAATTATTTCTTAACGTAGTTTCATTTTCTTTTATAACTCTTTAAAAAAAACACTTTATCTACTATTATAACAATGAGTTGCACTTTAGTTCGTAGTTAGTTGGCAACAAATCCTCTACTTTATATTCTAACAAAACACGCTATCAAAACATAAAATACACTTCAATTATTGATTTATCGTGTTTTTTTTTTCCAAAGCCCACATTATTCTTTCTCTGAATATATCGTTTCCGCAATAAATAAATTTCATTATTTTTTTATTACATACAACTTTCCTCATTAGAGGATTGCCTCAAGGACAAAGTGATATAGACAATTAGTTTTCGAAATTGATGAAATACATTTTGTAAATACGTTAAAAAAATTCAAATTGTAATTGAAGTAGGCCTATACATACTATAAAGTAGAAATTTTGTAAAGATGATTTCTTAAAATTGATCCTCTAATGGCAGCGATGGCAATTTTAGAAAGATACACCCTGTCCAAATCTAAGAAATTCCAAAATTTAGCTAACAATCCTGGTATAGTACCTCTTGCCCCGATCATCAATCCTGTGACAGTTATACTATCTAGTTGGTATTTATCTATGTAATAATGAATTGTTGGCTCATATATGACCTTTTTCACAGTCAACTTCCTCAGGTTAGCCACTATGAGTCTCAAAACGGATTGTGGGATCTATTATCATACCAATTGTAGTAGATGTTCTAAATGCAATAATATTTATTCGTCTGTTACTTCCATTAGTCGCCACACCATGAACTTCGTCAATAAACTGTGTATCCATAATCTCGCAAGACTTCTGCGACCATATTTCCAATATTAAATACACAACATATACTAAAATATTCTGAATGTAGATAAAATATTGTAGACAACACGTTACAAAATTAGGTATAGTAAATTCTTTCGGCCGGTGTTATAACTTGATCACATCGTTACTAAACGTAACTAGTTGTCTATATAATTATTGTATTCCACATGTGAAAAAAAAAACATATTTTAATATTATGGATATGTTCAGTTCTTGGTAGGCTATATATTTTTACAGATTTAGCGCATAACGACGATTTTCCTAGTGATAATATATATTTGTTTATATTTACCTTCTGTGGACTTGATGGAAGCTTAGAATGGGCCTTAAATTTACTAGACGGAAAGTTTTCTGCATGAATAAGGTTTTGTGTAAAAATGGCATAATATATTTTAAAATATATCGAATATTGTGTCTGCCAATCATGATGTTGCGGATCATTTTCTACCAACATCGATTGCACGCATTAACAAATTATATCAAATATCTTCAGTTTCCGTTTTGATAGCGCCAGTGAGTTAGTTATAATTTTTTAAACTCTGTAGATACCAAAAAGCGATCAGATACATGGAATAAATTGGAATAATAATTAGTAAATATACTATATTTCGACAAATTTGTACTGTAATTGTCTATGAATCCCTTGATATTGAAAATGTTGAAATATATATATATATATATATATATATATATATATATATATATAGCAATAAAATATTTTTTGTCCGAAACTTGGAAGATATTTGAGTGTAGCATTTATAAACAATTTAAGTTCATGATATAATGGGTGAAACATTACGTTGCATTGAGTGTCTGGAAAACTCTCGAGTTTCCGATATCGCGCTGCATGCTTGGGTGAACTAGGAATAAGGCAGAAAACACGGATTCCTTCTTATGCATCACAAGCTTTTTGTTAACGCTTCCAACTCTTTAATGATGAGAGAGGCAATTATTTTCATTTGTATTTTCCACAAGTACGTATCTTACTTACTTTATTTATTCAAGTCTCTCTGTAACAGTCTCTGTAACATCTGATATAGGTAGCCATAAGGACAAATACTATCAAACTTTAACAAATATTAAAATTTTATACACCGTATATATTTTTTTATTGCAAGTTTGGAGTTTATGCTTAGGGTTTAGATTCTGGTTCATAAGTCTAATAGTAATAGCAAGTTCTTCGGAGTGAAAATGAAATGTTGGTGTGTGTTCAAGCGTTTTTCGTCCTTCGGTTCCTTTGCTAGACAGATATTATGTATTAGATTTTTCTCCATCCGAAGGTGCTAGCAAAAATCGTTAAAAATGTTGGAATTATTTCTCGTACACTCTATCTGGTCTACTACTGTAATAGAGAAAATACTTCTAGTTGGTTTTCATGTGATGCGAATCACAACGTAGGATCTGGTGTCAATTTCCTAATCTTTCAAATTGTTATATTTTTCCTTCCAATTTATTTTGTTTCGAGATATTATTTTTCGTTCTAATTTAGTGCTTCTAACTCTTTAATGATTAGTGAAGCAATTGCCTTTATTTGTCTATTTCACAAGTATCCTATGTTTCCATCTTTATTTAGTTTAGTCTTCCTGTAACATCTACTACAGGCTGACATAAGGACAAACATTACCAAACATAAACAGATGTTAAAATTTATATATATTTTCCCCCCCCCCCAGTTTGGATTCTTCAGATTGAAAATTACAGTATATATTAGATTTTTCTCCAATCCGAAGACGGTACCCAGAAATTCGTAAATATTTCGAGAGGTTCTTCGTATACTCAACATCAAGCCTATTCCTGCAATAGAGAAAAACATTTTTTTTGTGATATTCTATTGTTCCTTCTTAAATCGTTTTCTTTTCTAAGACTACGTAATTACTCTGGTTGTTTTTTACGTGACTCACGTGACGGTAGGGTCTGGGGTCAATTTCCCAATAATGTAAATTATTACATTTTTTATTCCAGTTTTTTCGAGATATTAATTTTCATTTTTATTTATAAACGATTTAAAATTATATCTTGTCTAATTCCATTATTAATTCCATTGTACAGTAAAAGCTCTTAACTCGCGGTTTCCTTATTCGCGGGTTAAAAAATTGAGACACAGTTCCTGTATTCGCGGCTAAAATGTCTTTATTCGCCGTTCAGTCGGTATTAGAAGGATTGGTATCTTTTTTTTTAAGGCATCGGCAACCTTTTTTACTGCAGGCACGTGCCAAGGCGGCTTTTACAAAAAGTGATTCAAACCAAATGGACAAATTAATATCAAAGTAAAACAAACATCATTGTTACTAAGCCTCAAGTTCGTTGTTGAAAGCCACCGCCGCAGTATTTCACGTGCAGCTATATCCGTTGATAAATGCCGCCCTCGCCACGATCGGTGTTTTATTGTTTCAACTTGTCATTCGTTGCAATAATTTTGATTGAATAACACGTGTCTCTTCTGCTTTGTTGCCAATTTATAATGTCGAGTAAAAGGAAAGGAAATTAGTTCCGAAGCGGAAAAAAAGTAGTGTTGCCGCTTAAAGTAAAACATAAAAATGTTTGACCGTTTACGCGTTGGCAAGTCGTCTGCGTCTATATCACGCTGTTTCAATGTTAATGAATCAAGAAATCCGAAGCAAAAAAAAAAAAAAAAAAAAACAGGGAAAAAAATATTAAGTTCTTTAAGCCCTTGCCTAAACCTGATAGTAATAATTAATGGAAATTGTTCAAAATCTCTCATTAATTGATTTTATTTTTATAATTTTTCATTTTATTTTTTTAACCTTGGAACGTATCCCCTATATACCCATACAAATTGCCATTCCATATTCGCGGCATATTTGTGGAACATGTCCCCTCGAATAAGGAGCTTTTACTGTATATATATTCATATGACCTATTGCTGGAAGTGCAGTGATTTGGTTTTAATGGTACAGTAAGATGATTTGTGATTAAATCTGTCATGATAATGCAATTCTAGCCTAGTATCAGTCTTAAATGTGAAAAATCACGTAAGTACCCAAGTCAGATTGCTCGGCTCCGTTATTAAATCCAGAATCTCCTGAATGGCGCGATATCTAATACCTGCCGTGATCGCCTCTGATTTCACAATTCGGCCAGGATTGATTTATTTTCTCAGGGATTAAAAACACCGAGTATGGGTTTCTTCGGAAGATAACTAAATACGTGGTTATGGTTTGGTAGATTTATGACATGCAAAAACCTCAAACCTCAACAAGGACTTCTGAGGAAAATTTGTAGATGCTTTCACGACCTGATTTGAATTGCGATGCTAATGGCCAGAGAGCGGAATCTGTTCCACAATGTCGAAGGCTTGCTTGTATTTATATTGACTATAGGCCTACAACAATGCGCGCGAGGGGATGGGATGTGGTGTATCACATAACTGCATGCCTACCGGGCTATGAAGAGAGCTCTGTTACGTAGAAAGACAGATGCAGCAAACAACTTTTAATTTAGTAAACAAATGGAGTTAATGTAGAGTACGTCGGTAGTTGATCTTATGTGTAGTGAAATGCCATATTTGCCTTAAATCCTTTCATTATCTTGTAAACAAATGCATAATTACCTAAGTATATTTTATTGTATTATGCACCTTATATTGGTCCCACACCCTTTTGTCCGAATGTTTTATAACAGTGCGATCAGTATAGCATTGGACAGCAGTAGCGGGGTTTGTGCTGTGCGTTGTCGAAGCCCTACACGTGTAGACCTGGGACGTGAAATTTGTGCAGACTCCGTAGTATAACCAGCACATACCCCGCATTCACAGTCGCAGCCATATACGTTTTGCTCTCGAGTGGATAAGGTGCTCACTCGCAATCGCTTTTTCTTGTGTACAGAATGGCGAGTGTATAAGTTATTTCAATTTTAAAATGCGTATCTTATAAAACAGGCGTGTATAAGTGTAAACTGAATGACGTGTGTGTAAGTGTAACGTGTAAACTGTATAATGGCTAATTTGGAATTAAGAAATACAACTGGCAATTAAAGAAAAACAAAATTCATATAAACAGTGGCTTCAACAAAGAACAGAAGAATCGAGAAAACAATATGTCGAAAAAAGGAATATAGCAAAACAAATTATTAAGACAGCTCATCAACATTCTTGGAATAATTTTATAAGTGAAATAGAAAATGATATTCATGGCAGACAAAATTTTGCATACAAAGTTATAAAACTTTTAAATAAACCAGAAAAGGATACTGCAAAGATAGATGTTATTAACAAAGAAAGATGGACACTATAAAAAATTATGGTGTAAAGAAGAAAAAGAAGACGAAGAAAAACAAGAATCGTATCCAGATAATGAAACAAGAGAAATTCAAACTGATATGATTACATTTGATGAACTTCAAGAATCCTTAAAAGAAACCAAAAACTGAAAAGCAGCTGGTCCTGATCAGATAAATATGTAGCTTCTAAAATATGGAGGAACATTTCTACATTGGAGAATATTGCATTTGTTTAATGAATGTTGGAGACACTGCAGAATACCAGAAAGTTGGAATATAGCTGAAGTCATATCGTTATTTAAGAAAGGAGATAGAAAAGAATGTAAGAACTATAGAGGAATTAGCCTACTTAATTAAATTTATAAAATATATGCAAGGGTTATAAATAAGACTTAAAATAATCGCAGAAGCATTACTTGAAGAAGAACAAAATGGCTTTAGAACGGGGCGATCAACAACAGATAATTTATTCATATTATAGCAAATATTTGAAAAAAGAAGAGAACACAACCTACAGACGCACGTTGCTTTTATTGATTTTGAGAAGGCGTTTGATCGTGTTGATAGAGATAAGTTATGGAAAATAATAGAAATACATGGCTAACCCGCAAAATTAATTTATGTGATGAAAAGTTTGTATGTAAAGTCTCAAATTATAATACATATAGGCACATCAAAGACCGAAGCTATTTTAATAAATAGAGGTGTAAGACAAGGGTGTAGTTTATCACCTACCCTTTTTAATCTATATATAATGACATCATCCAAAATTGGAAAAGTATTGTTAATATAGGTAGAAGAATGGACCGTTTTCATATTATTATTAAACGTTTTAATGTATGCTGATGATGTGGTTATTATTCTAGAAAATGAAAATAATTTGCAGTATTCCTTACATCAATTAAATCAGTTGTGCCAAGAATATAATTTCAAAATACCAAAAGAAAAAACAAAAATAATGGCATTTTGGGGAAACGATCATATAAGATCAAAAATCGTAATAGACAACAAACCTCTGGAACAAGTAACAAATTTTAATTATTTGGGTTGTAATTTTACTATAGGCCCTAAACACAAAAACTGAAAGAGACATACATATGAAACTGTTGAAATTTCAAATGATATGCGGAAGTATTTATAAAACATTGACAGTTCCTGTATTATTTTATGGGAGCGAAAGTTGGGTAATGACCAAAAAATTGCAAAGTTGAATACAAAGCGCTGAAATGAACTTCCTTAGAAGAACAAAAGCCTGCACAAGATTGGATCGGATAAGGAATGAAGATATAAGAACAGAGTTAAATATATATCCATTGGATGAGAAAATCAGAGAATATAGAGAGAAATGGTTTACACATGTGGAAAGAATGAATGTAACAAGATTACCAAGAGCAGCATTCAACTACAAGCCAAGAGGTTCAAGGAATGCAGGAAGGCCAGTGAAGAGATGGATAGAACAACTGTGAGGCGGAACAGGCAATTAGCCTAGCCCGTGAAGTGAAGAAGAAGATAATGGCTAATAATTTTTCTACTGAACAACGTGTATTTATTTATGATCAATATTTGTTAACTCAGTCTGCCAGCCAAGTACGAAGACTCTTTGGAACACCATTCCCGGGTGTAAAAAATCCGTCACGTTCAACACTCCATAATCTGTACAACAAATTTTATGAAGAGGTGTCAAAAATGTATGGACAACGAAGATGAACAGTTCCAGCACCTGCTTCAATAAAG
Source organism: Diploptera punctata (assembly GCA_030220185.1). Taxonomy (NCBI): domain Eukaryota; kingdom Metazoa; phylum Arthropoda; class Insecta; order Blattodea; family Blaberidae; genus Diploptera; species Diploptera punctata. Next base: position 1,503,658 of record JASPKZ010006047.1, read on the forward strand.
CTGGTAATTACGACAATTTGTAAAATAGTTACGAAAATGTGTGTGGTTGTATCACCGCGATCCTACGCTGTCCGTTTCCCGCCGCGAGTGCGTCAGCAGTATATAATGAAATCCCCGCATCTGCTGTCCAGTGCTATACTGATCGCACTGTATTACGGAAGAGTCGCCCGATAGGTATGCAGATACACCCCCTGCCGATCGCTCCAGTACAGTCAATACCAGTACGAGTAAGTCATCGACATCGTGGAACAAATTCTGCACTCTACGTATGATATTAGCTGTTATGAGCGCCGTTAAATAATACGAAATAGCAACCCACCAATTTCCTCGACGTCTGAGGAAAAATCATCAAATAACTTCACTCAGACATCTATAATATTGCAAATTAATGAAGACTTTGAGTAACCATAAAGACGATTTACAAGTCAGGCCTTTGACGCCAAACTGACTGAAGCATTCACTTCAGAACTGTAAAAAATACGAACTGTCATAAACCTTGGCTAGGAAAGAAACTGCTTAAATCGTTTGGCATCTTTCATCCAATATCTGGTATAAAGAACTGATCCCATAACCTAATCTTAGGTCAGTCCCGATGAGGTAGCACGGTTACCTCTCGTTCTAAGGTTTTAGTGTTCAAACCAGGCCTGGGTCCATGTATTTTTTAGGTTGTAAGTATAGTCGGCCGCAGTGTACTAATGGTTATGCTCCTTGCCTTTGGTCTCGAAGGTGACGGGTTGAAACCTGGCAGTGGTAGACGGATATATTTAGAATGAACAAATCCAAGGAGCAAGTCCTCCGGAAGACTTTAAGCCATGGATCCCGAGTTTGAAAATTTTCAGGCTCGTAAAAGATCCTTCAACCTGCTTAAAAAGTCTTCTAAGCAAAATGTACCGAATTTTCCCATTCTAGTGTTCCCTTGGTTTCCTAGATGCCACTATGAGGCAGAACGCTGACCCCGTGCCATTCAATGACATCTATCCGAAAACAAATGTAACTTAAATTAGTATGGTTGAATTCCTCATACGTGGAGAACGCCTTAGTCTCGTTGAGAGACACAAGAGCTTCAAAAAGAAAATTCTAATGATCAATTCCTTTGGTTTCTTTGAAGCCGTGAGTCCCGTCTCGTCAATTTACGGCACTTAAAGAACCTTAAACACCTAAAATAGCACGAATCTGAGAAAAAAATGTCATTTCCTTGACGCCCAAATTGAATTGCGATGTTAATGATCTGAGACAGATAAAATAAACTATTAACCAATTCTAATCAAGCACCATCAGTACCGGAAAGCTAGTTTATGGATTTCGTCATTGAAAACTATTCTTGAAAATACGCCACTGAGCGAGTCTGTAATCCACCTTTCTTCTAAATTCGGATGCTTCTCTCTCTCCTTAATCCAATTCTTCTCCCTCTCATCTCTGTCGACATCGAACGACAGAGAGAGACAAAACTGAGTTGGATACGAGGGAGGAGACAGAGGGAAGGTAAAGGTGAAAATAAGGATAGTCGGCATCCTATTGAAAATATAGAGCTTATAGAATTCTTACTACATACAGAAAGAGCAGCTTTCATCGTGTGTTTTACGAGCTGGATAGGATTACATTTTCAACAGGTTTATAGCTTTGTATACCTACAATCTCTTAGAATATCAACGGCATTGTAGGGCCTATCTCCTCGAAAATATTCTAAGCTCGATTCAAAGCCTAAATATACATATGACATATAAAAAGAAAAGTATTAGCATATAGACCTAACTTACATATAACATCCATCCATAGTAATTCTGCCCGAGGACAGGTCTTTCACTGCAACCAGAGCATTTTCATCCTAAGCTATGCAGCTAATTCTTTAAAAAAGTAATGCGTTCATAATCACCGATTTTATATCGATGCTATGTATTATTCCCATTGCTCCCCTCCCTTTCGAATATCTTTATTGGATATTTAACGACATGAAACTAAACTCCATGGCGCGACAGGCCTAGAAGGCCCTTGGTCTAAAAGCCGGCTTCTCGCCTCATGTCCACATGTGTTAATCATAGGGATAGACGATTATCTGTCTGGTGTAGGGGTTGACATGCGGTCAGCATTTCAATCATCCAGCCGTTATAGCTGGTTTTATCAACCTGGGGCCGCTACTTATTGCAGCTACCCAAATTCCTCACGATGTCTGATGGGATTCGGTCCCATATTGGTTCGAAATTCTAAAGAGACCATTTTCTTCCTTAATGGAGACTCGGTCCGTATAGCTCTGCGCCAGGGTGTTCTTGACTTAACTCTCGGCTAAGCCACGGGGACATTTTATATATTGATGACTATGTATTATTCTCTATGCCTCCCCTTTTTTCAATTTCTTTATTGAATATTTAACGACATAGTTTATTTTAAAAGCTTTAGGCTACCATTGCAAACGTTCGGTCGATTAACACCGTTTCATTAGTTATTATTGCGGTCTATCTCTCTCTCGCACACTCACACACAAACACTCACACAGGCACATACACACACATACGTACACACACACACACAAATAAATAAATAAATAAATAAATAAATAATATATATATCCATCCATAGTAATTCTGCCCGAGGGCAGGATTTTCACGCAATCATAGCATTTTCATGCTATGCTTTGCAGCTTTACTAGGGAAATTAAAGGTGTGGTAGCTTCCCGTTGCTTTTCACACCGGTGAAGGGTGATGATGATAACGATAAGGATGATAATGATGGCCGGATGATTTCCGGAGACCGTTCGGCCCTAAGCTTCCTGACATTTGTCTTACAGGCGAGGAAAAACCCCGGAAAAACCTCACCTAGGAGCCTGTCCCGACCGGGAATCGAACCTGGGCCCACTGCGTGACAAGGCAGCACGCTACCTCGAGACCACAGCGGTGGATTATTATATATATTAGGGAGGGCAGATCTTTCACTGCAATCATAGCATTTTCATGCTATGCTTGCAGCTTTACTAGGGAATTGTAGGTGTGATAGCTTCCCGTTGCTTTCCACAATATATATATTGAAATACAAACAACAAAAGAGATAAAAGTGTTCAACCACATGTACAATCATTGTATATTATTGTTGGTTGCTTAGAAAGAACCGGAGATGCAGTTTGTCTTTATTTCTACATAAGCATATCATTCCTGCATGACTTTAATTGCATGTTTGGCGCACTGATTACTTCTTGGTATACTTAATGCAGATGGCTGCTTCTTCCAATGATTTTCCAATGAGTGCAGTCCTTTTTTTAAAAGGCCTTAATATGTTTGACAAGTTCCTGAAGTCATTCTTGTTTTGCATCTGGTTACTAAACCAATAGCCTGCTCAGTCAAATGAAATAAACACTTTTCACAGCATCTCTTGTAGTAGGCTTAAGTATAAATGCAAGTGGAGCAAGGATAGCTCTTGAATTACGTCTCGCATTACTAATGTTTGGAATTTTCTGGAACCTAATGAACGGGAAGCGACTTTTTTCCCTCAAACAATATCAAACGCACGTGTTTAGATGGTACAGAAACTGCATGTCATCTATCCACCCCGATGTGTCTAGGATATCTTCTTTTCAGTTCACAAATTGTGATTTTAAGTCTCATACTCATTCACCAGCTTAGATAGAAATTGTTATTCAATGTTTAGAGGCTTGGTATTCTCCAAGTTCTTGATCCATCACTAAACATAGAATTCTGTCCAGAATGTGATGCTGACAACCGATAAATTGAGGTACAGCAACACCCTTTTCTGCTTTTTTTCTGCAATCTGACAACAACACTTTTTTCAAATTGATTGTGTAGGGAGTTTCTGCCTCTTTTAAGAGTGAGTTGTCCCATTTGGTGCTACTTTACGTGTTGAGTAACCAACCTCTCCTTTGCTTTCCAATTGTATTTGGTACAATCTTTTGTCTTCAGTAGATAACCATTGGCCATTTACTTTTGTATATCAAAAAGCTGGTAAAGAGTATCAAACTTTCCCCTACTTACATATCCATCATAAGTCTTCAGTACTTTATGGAGCTTTGTATATATTACTTGGTTTGACACATGGGGAGAATTACGTTTATTTCGCCACAAATTTGTAACTTTTTCAGACGTTTTCGCTACTCTCTCATTTCTTCCTTTGATCTCTGCTCCAAGAAACTGATACCTTCAAATAATTTGAAGTTGAAGAGGAATCTTGCAGTATTCTTCAAGTGAAGAATATACTGTAGACACATTTCGTTTTCTTCTATATAACTGCTGAAATCTTACTAGATTATTCATCCAGGTCCCTTTATTTTTCTGAGTGGCATTATAACTTTTCTTATGTGACATCATGTATTCCCAGTAAATAAAAACAAGCTGTTGTTTCCATTCACTAGTAATCATAGATACTAATGTAATGAGCAACACATCATTATATACCAATACTACACAGTATATTAATTGAGTAGATTAATAGAAATTTTAGAAATATTGTGAAACGGAATATTGATTTGGGGGTGGCCTTTTCTTGAAGATCAGTGAAATTGAGGCCCTTTTCATTTTAATGGTTTTAAGCAAAAGTTCATCCATTATTTACACAGGACTATTTAATTCACAAAAGTTCAAGAAGTTATAACCCTAATATATATGTAGTGTGTGGGAGAGAGAGATCGAGGTTAGCAAGAAAATATTATGTTTTTAAATAAATGATTCGAACAGTTGGGACTAATAAATAAATAAATTTAAATGGTTTCAAATTCTTTGTTCCCTCCATATGTTACCAACATCTGTTTTGAATTTAAGGGAATTTGGATTCTAAGCAGATGTACACTGTCGCTCAAAAGGACTCTTGGTCGTGAAAATGACGCAATTTAGCGTGCGGTTCACAAGATTACAAATTCTACTACACTGTACATGATACGATACCGTAATACCGTATTCTGATGCTGTTTTTTTAGTGAAATACACTCATTTAATGACGCCAGTACTGCGTATCATTTAGCTCCGTGCTAGAGTGCTTAAGGCCTAAGAGTTCGATCCGCGGTCGAATCCTTTTTTTTTTTTTTTGTCTTTCCTGTTTGCATTTATCTTTTTTCTCTAAAAAAACTTTGTTGGTTGTGTGGAATTGTTAATTGCCCTACATCTGAGGGCAATTATGAGGGTGGACTTGACCAATATAAAATAAATGTCATATTTGGAGGTCGAACACAAAAAATAAACGAAAATTAATAAATAAACAAAAAGACTGTGTAACTACTCGTAATATTTGAGACAAGCATATAAGATTAATAAGGCATACATTTGAAATATGCGTCGCCGGTACGAGGACCGTGCTATCTGCACACAATTTTTTCAGAGTTACCAAGGCAAAACGGACGAGAACGCGCGATTGACTTTTATCTAATAAAAGCATCTCTGCTATTTACGGTAGGAACCGAGATACATGTTTTAGCTCTAGAATTAACCACATTTATCCAAGTAACTTTGTACCATCTAAGGAACCATAACTGATTTAATGAGCCATTCGCGATTTCACCTTACTTCGGTTTGCACTTAAACTTTGAAACAAATATATAAAGTATATACATTTGAAAGGTAGACATTTTAAAGATGCGTCGCCGGTACGAGGACCGTGCGATCTGCACACAATGTATTTAGAGATACCAAGGCAAAACGGACGAGAACGCCCGATTGGTTTTGGTCTAATATTACTTGTAATATGTTTTTTACATACTTTTTAGATATGTTACAGCACGCATTCTGGTGTGCACGAGATCCTAGTAAAGTTTTTGATCCAGTGCCACCTTTTCCATGCATCAACAACTATATTCTACAATTCTTCCTGGCTACAATACAGTCCTGGACATTTGGAGCCTAAAGTTGTCTTTCCTCTCGTCCACACGTGTTCTATCGGGATCACAATTAGTGGCACACCTCTCCAGAAACCATCTTTGAACTCTAAGAGCATGGTGTACCGGATGGTTATCCTGTTAGAACACAAATATTGTTTCTGAATAACACTCCCAAGCGGAAGGAATTAATAGCTCTACAATCTCAAAAATATGGAGATAGGCTGTCCTGTTGAACATCCCATAGATTCATTCTAGAACTGCTGCCCCATGGAATGATATCAACCCCCAATACGATTATGCGACTTGACCTCGCAAGTGGATACACATAACAAGAATCGTATGGATAGTCAGCCATGCGGTATAAACGGACATGACTACCGTTCGTAGTCGAGACGGTTCCTTCGTTGGAGAAAATTACATTGCTCCAATCGAAGTCCTCTTGATTAGAAGCGAAGGCTAGATGATCCATAATCTGCTCATCTTCAAACCTAACCTTCCTGACAGCTTAACGGGACTTTATACAATGGTTATTGAGGCGTCTCTAAGCTGTTGCTAAGAAGTCCGAAATGTTGTATCCGGCTATTAATTCAGGGGAATTAAAAATGGTGACACCTATTTCACATAATTCAACTCGCATCCTCTCTCCGGGAAGAAATTCGTGGCCCTCCAGGATATACAAGATTTTTTACTTTTCCGCCCAGGCTAATCCGACTGATCCGCCTTCTTGCTTTGGACGCTGGAATTGCAAGCTCTCTTCCCGCTGCAGCAGCAGAATGAGTTCTAGGGTGTCCCAATAAGAATGCTGGATTTGAATTGGCAGCCATTTTTTTACTATGAGGTTGGCAGCACTCTACCTACACTTTTTGTTTTCTATATTTGTTGCAATTACTGGATATGGGTCGTTACACTGCTGAACAACGAGTTTTGATTGTGAAAACTCATTACCAGTATGGTGAGTGTTAAGCTCAAACTGTTCGAAGGCTTCGTGCGCTCTTAAGGCCGGAATAATGCGCCCAATGAGTCAACTATTCGGCAGCTGATTACGAAATTCGAGGCAACAGGGAACACTGTAAACATTCCAACACCCGAATGCACTCGTCGTATGCGGTCTGTTCAGAACATCGTCATTGTGAGAGATAGCGTTCAAGTGAGTCCGAACAAATCCATTCGTCGACATTCACGGCAGTTAGGTATTTCAAGAAGTTCATTGCAGAGTATTCTCGTGAAAGATCTGCACATGCATGCATTTAAAGTGCAGTTAACCCAAGAACTGAAACCAGCAGACCATTTGCAACGAGAAGAAAGTTCGTTCAGTGAATTCTTGAGAGGCAACATGTAGACCACAACTTTGCCAACAAAATTATCTTTAGTGACGAGGTTCATTTTCATCTTTCAGGCTTCATAAACAAACCGAACTGTCGCATTTGGGGAGCAGAAAACCCTAAAAAATTATTGAAATGGGATTACACCCTCAACGAGTGACTGTTTGGTGTGGACTTTGGGCCGGGGAGTGATAGGGCCTTACGTTTTCGAAGATGACGATGGTAATGCCACAAAAATTAATGAAGAACGTTACCGTAATATGGTTAGGGATTTCTTGTGGCCTTATTTGGATGACATTGATTACGAACAGTCGTGGTTCCAGCAAGATGGTGACACCTCCAACGAGACTATTCATCTGGTGCATGGGAAATTTCCAAACCGAGTCCTTTCGCGCAGAGATGACCAAAACTGGCCACCAAAGTCATGTGACCTGACACCGTGCGACTTCTTTCTTTGGGGGTCTCAAATCACAGGTTTATGAACACAGTCCCCGAACCAAGATCTGAAACAAGGAAATTCGACGTGTCAGCGCCGAACTCCAGGCGCAAGACTGTACAAAAGTAATCATAAATTTCATGGACAGAGTCAATAGCTGCAGAGCATCTCATGGTGGACATATGCCAGATGTAATTTTCCATACTTAAATCGGAACGTATACCCTTTGTGTTCATGTGTAAATATATGTCATTTCTTTCAAATATAGTTTATTTGTGCATTATTAAATGCGGCGTTCTTATTGGGACACCCTTATACACTGCTCAAAAAAATTAGAGGATATTGTAGAATAACCTATTAAAGACTATGTTTTTAGGAACAGTATTAGATGCAATCATTTTCTATTACTCCAAAAGAATGTAAACAAGAGTTTGAGGTCATTACGTAACCTCTGTACCACACCAGATGTCAAAGAGATCCTGATTAGGAATATGGCGAACAAACAAAGTAACATTAACATGGGTGAAAATGTTTCTTTAGTATGGTGTATGGTCTCCTCGAACGGCCAGCACTGCCTCACACCTGTGAGGCATTGATACAATGAGGTTAGCAATGAGTTCTTGGGGGATACGTGGCCACTCTTCCATAAGAGCAATGTGCAGCTCTGGAACAGTTGTGGGAGGTGCTGGTCTGCCTGCAATGCGCCTGCCTAATGCATCCCACACATGCTCAATCGGATTTAATTCCGGGAAGGAAGCTGGCCATTGCATACGCTCGATACCCTCCACTTCCAGCATGTCGTCCACCAAGCCAGTCAGCTCTGTGGCGTCGTGCATTATCGTCCATAAAAAGAAAAGAATCACCTATGGCACCAGCATAAGGCACGACAAAAGGTCGGAGAATCTCATCTCTATACCATTCCGCAGTCAAAGTACCACCTTGGATGACGTAGAGGTCCGTATGTACACCACTACTGACTCCTGCCCACACCATCAATCCACCGCCACCATATGGGGATCTTTCACGTACAAAAGCTGGATTGTTTCGTGTCCCTTTTTCTCTCCAGATGAATACACGCCGACTATCACATTCCACGTTGAATCGCGACTCATCAGAAAAAAGAACTGATCTCCATTCAGCATGCCTCCACCCACGATGTTCCTCCGCCCAGTTTCTGCGATCTCTACGGTGTTGTGGAGTTAACCTGGTACACATCATGGGCCTACGGGCATAGAGACCATTTCCATGCAGTCGATTAGGGACAGTTTGAGTTGACACCCTGCGTCCTGTTGCTGTTTGAAGTGTATTTCGCAGTTGAGTTGCATTCTGCTGTCTATTCCGACGGGCTGTTAACAAGAGGTAACGGTCATCCCTTGCTGTTGTTGCCCTTGGTCGACCTTATCCGGCTCTTCTGTGAACAGTATGTTCTTTGAAAATGATTCCAAAGTCTGGAAATCACGCTTTGAGACACCCCAATGGCTTGTGCCACCTCTTGTTGTGTCTGTCCAGCTTCCATCCTTCCTATGGCCCTCCAAGCCATTGGTTCAGGTAAATCACGTTGTCGAGGCATCACTGTCCCTAAGGCAAGTCATTCACTAACTGAAAACTGGACTGGATTTAAAAACAGCAACAAAACATTCACCTCTACACCATCCTTTCACATCAACAGTACAGACACTGCCCTCTGGTGTGGTACCGAGGTTACGTAACAACTTCAAACTCTTATTTACATTATCTTGGAGTAATAGAAAGTGATTGCATCTAATACTATTCCAAAAAAAAACATAGTCTTAATAGGTTATTCTACAATATCCCCTAATTTTTTTGAGCAGTGCATCTGCAAATGTAGTTCGCCATTCTCAGGAGTTATGATGAAAGTAAACAATGCAGGGAAGGAATTCCAAATGATGTTTGTTATTGCTTATGTACATTTTAAGTCACATCGCCACATTATCACCGGCAATGTTTCTGTAATACTATTTACCAAAACAGGATATGGAACAGGATTCTCCATTCTTTATCATGTAGTCGTGTTATATTCAAAAGTAACATTCTGGATTGTGCAATTTATTCAGGCCCAATTACAAATAGGAATGGCATTATGGGTTATCTTTATTTTTTCTCTGCAGGTAGCAAACCGACCATTTTCTGCTAGTGAATGTTTCCTGTTTCATGTTCCTTTATAGGCCTATTCATTATAAACTGCTAAATATAATGTGTAGACGAATATCTTTCGTACAAGAAAAACTTATAATGTTCTAAATCTATGATGGGAAAGCTGTTTATAAAAAAATATTGCATGACGGGATTCGAAATGGTGACCAATGTAAGTTCTGTGTCTATCGTGGTTCGCAACATAGGCTATGCTGTCGAAACTTTAATAGTTCAGGGTGAATTTCTTAGCTTCTTATTCATATAGCCTTCAAAATAAGTAGTTTTAATAAGTTGAATAGCACTAATAGTGCATTTGATATCTGCAGGAACGGTGGAGGGAGGGGGGTATGAGCGCTCGCGTGTGTATGTGTGTGGGGGTGTGTGTATTTATATATATGTGTATTTTTTCTTTCTTTTTTTTAAATTTGTTTTCTAGCAATTTTTTAAAATTATTAATGTACAGAATGAGACTTTTTTTTATATCTATACGCATGGTCTTTTCATGGATGAGTGTAGATGTGTATTATTATGTATGTAGTGTAGACATAGATTATATATATATATATATATATATATATATATATATATATTCATTGTTTTGATACAGGTGTGTAGCCATGTAGGTATTTGTTTATATTATGATTATTTTTATATATTTTTTAATTCATGGAAAAATAATGCACATATGGCCAAGCAGGACCTTGCGCAAAGTAAATGTATTTTCTTTCTTTTGAAAAAAGAAAGCAAATTCCATTATTAATAGTCAATAGTCAATATAGCCTTCAAAATATTAAACTGACATTATATATATATATATATATATAGTATGTATAAACAGAGAGGAGACCGAGAGAGAGAGAGGAGAAGAGAGAGAGAGAGATGATGGGAGAGAGAGAGAGAGCAGAGAGAGAGAGAGAGAGAGAGAGAGAGAGAGAGAGAGAGAGAGAGAGGTAGTTTCATAATAAGTAGTATAGACTTCTAGAGGTTGTAGAGGGGACTTAGTAGATAAAGTTTTGATTAGGAACCCATGCCCGGAAACGTACCATTTTGATGTACAATAAGTTTGAAGATCGAAACACTAAAGGGCCGATATCGTGTGTCTTGTGTTTCAGAATATGTATTACAGACTTCTAGGAGTTGTACTACACCTGTCGAGTCGGAGGAAGATCTTCTTTCACGAATTCTGGCGGCAACAGAAATTATTTAGCACATCGGGTCTTGTGGAGCGTGTGTAAGAAAACATGCATAGCAGGTAAACTTTGTGCAACCAACTACAGAGTCGCCAGATAGAACCGCACTTGTTGTACAGCCCCTAGAACTCTGTAATACTTATTCTAAAACACAAGACACATGATAGCAGCCCATTGTGTTTCAATCTTCAAACCTATTTGACATCGAAATGGTACGTTTCTGGATATGTATTCCTTTTTATACGCTTTATATTAGCTCGACCTGTATCTATCTGTCTATCTATCTATCTTTGTGACGGAATCTTTCAACGCGATTTTCACCCACTTAAAATAATTGGATCGACTTGAAACTTTCTATACTTGTAAAGGAGCCGTGACAATACAATTATTTCATTTTTTCTAAAATTCTGGCCAGAATCATCAGAAAATAATAAAGTGTCTTTGTATCTATGTAACTAAATCTTTGAACACGATTTTCACCCACTTAGAAACATTGGATCGGCTTGAAACTTTGTATACTTGTAAAGGACCCGTGACAATATAATAATTTCATATTTATTTTCTAAAATCCTGGCCAGAATTATCAGAAAAAAAGTGTCTTTGTATCTATGTAACGGAATCATTGAACACAATTTTCACCCACTTAAGAACATTGGATCGACTTGAAAATTTGTATACTTGTAAAGGACCCGTGACAATACAACAATTTCATATTTTGTTTCTAAAATCCTGGCCAGATTCATCAGAAAATAAAAAAAATGAAAACTGGTATAATTCGTTGCGGACTTGTCGACTTTTTAGTCAATAATTGTGAGAGCTCAGATTGTAGCGCGGTGAACTGTAATGGTGTATAATTTCAGTAATCCGTAGGTCGCTGGTTCAAATCCGGCTGGGAGAATATTTTTTTAGAAGAGTATTACTTTTAGCTCATACTACAATAGTATCGAATTTAAAGATATTTACATTTTTATTTTTATTCTGTAAAATATTAAAACTAAAAAATAAAAAATAAATAATAGTTTTAAAAAAACTAAAACAACACCCTTCATTAGAAAACCGAACTAAAGAATGAAAAATAATTTTAATTTTCTACATGCTTGGGATAAAATTAAAGTGGTCAACAAAATCATCATCTCCAACACATATAGAATACAACTAGAGTTATCAACAAAAAGAAAATAATTTTACCATCAAAAGCGTGGGGTGCTCTATACCAATTAATATATTTGATAATAAACAGATATTGGTAAAAGTAAAATCTCCAAGAAGATAATGTAAAAATCATAAAAAGCACTCCACGCTTTTGATGGTAACATTATTTTCTTTTTGTTCACTCTAATTTTATTCTATATGTGTTGGAGATGTTTTTTTGTTGACCACTTTAATTTTATCCCAAGCATGCTGGAAATTAAAATTATTTTTATCATTCTTTAGTTCGGTTTTCTAATAAAGCGTGTTGTTTTAGATTTTTAAAACTATTATTTATTATGTTTTGAGGCCAAAAGATAAGTAGATTCTCGGACAAGCGTGTACTGCCGTACTGTTCATCCGATTGTAATGGGGATTTTTGCAAAATGTTCAGGATTTTCCCGGGAAGGTTATAGGCTATAGGAGAGTTTTGATGCTCAAGCCCTTCACCCTTAAAAGTCACCTTCTGTAGTGAAAACAAATGTGAAAAAATGTCACATTTTGTAAGCTTAAATGGCTTACGCTGCCTAAACCATAACAAATACACAACATTATTTTACACAGAACTGAATATCTGAAAAACCTCTACAGAACCGTTCGCTAAAGCATATGTTTATCTTTTAAGGATAACTTACAATAACCATTTTTGTCTTTCATTGATGCCAAGAAAATCGGGATAAGTTGATTCCCGGTCAAGCATAGCAACGCACGGCGGGTATTCTTTTATGGATAACTCAAAATAACGAATTTTGTCTTTCAGCTCATTTATGCCAAGTACATCGCGATGCTCAGATTCCCGGGCAATGCCGAGTAATCAGCACGGGTATCTAAGCACGGCGGGTATTCTTTTATGGATAACTCAAAATAACGAATTTTGTTTTTCAGCTCATTTATGCCAAGTACATCGCGATGCTCAGATTCCCGGGCAACGCCGAGTAATCAGCACGGGTATCTAAAAATAATAACGATATAAATTTACATTAATTTTTCGTTTAATTATCCAACTAAATGCAAAAGCACATAATTTATTTTGACGTAGCAGCGCACGCCGCGCGCCGGGTATTAGCTAGTCTAATACCGTTATATAAATGTTTTGTTTGTTTGTTTGTTTGTTTGTTTGTTTGTTTGTTTGTTCGTTCGTACGTACTTTATGCGCGGCAATACCGTTGATCCGATTGTGATGGGGCTTTTTGCAAAATGTTCTGGAGATTCCCGGGATGAACATAGGTTATAAGACAGTTGTGATTATCGACTCCTAGACCCTTAAAAATCGCCGTTTGTAGTGGAAAACGTGAAAACGTAGCTCTATGGACGCTTAAATGGCTTACGCTGCTTAAACCATAACAAATACACAAAATTAATGTACACATAATTGGATATCTCAAGAAGCTCTACAAAAAAGTCCGCGACAGCATATGTTTATCTCTTACGGATAACTCACAATAACCAGTTTTGTCTTTCATTGATGCCAAGAAGTTCGAGACAAGTCCGCAGATTCCATTTTACTTATTCAACTAATCATAAGAAATACATTAATTTTCGTCTTTCAGCTCATTTATGCCAGGAAGATCGGGATGAGTAGATTCCCGGACAACGCCGGGTAAACAGCACGGGGTATCTAAAAATAATTACGATATAATTTTTTCCTTTTACTTATTTAAGTAAACACAAAACACATTTATTTTCGTATTTCAGCTCATTTATGTCAAGAAGATCGGGATAAGTAGATTCCCAGGCAATGCAAAGTAATCAGCACGGTGTATCTAAAAATATAAATATTTATAATTATTTTCCTTTTACTTATTCAAATAATCATAAAAAGCGCATTAATTTTCATTTATTTAGGCGTAGCAGCGCACGCCGGGTATTAGCTAGTATATAATAATATAATACCCGAATATATATACGCGGGAGTGTGCATGTTGTCTGCCAGGCCCAATCTTATGTAGGACGCACAACACTACTTTCCGACACGCCAGTATATTCGGCAGTTCATTTAACTATACCGTTCACTGCAGTGCCAGGATTATGCCTCATAAAATTACAAAATGCATTTAACACCATTTGTTTTTCAACACTCTTTAACAATTTCCCTTTAGGGTGATTTTTTATAATTTTGATCACACATTTTATCATCGAGTTAAGTTACCATAAACTAAACGATAGTCGCCATATTTGTAACTGACATTCAACTTCCTCTCAAGAATCGATCAGTTTCAAACAAATGCGAATTTTTAGTTATTCTCCGACCTTCGAAGAAAGATGTATGTGTATACTGTATTCTGATCAACAATGGTTAACATAAATAGCTTCAAATACATAATTATATTAATAGAATACATTATCTATTTTTTCGCTTCCGCTGAACTGTGCTTGAACGAATCGCAGTAACTGCAGCAGTCATGTGTTTTGGGGATTTCTCGTCCATTTGTTTTCCTCAAGTGTGTTTTGTAGGCTGGGCAGACTATAGTTACAATATAACAAACCACACGACAATAAATTGTAATTAGATAATAATAGGAATTGTTAATTTTATGCTAATTTATTGTAACACAGTTGCTATGAAACTGCACTCTTAAATTGAAAATAAATTATATCAATCATTAGTTATAAATATTTCTCTAAATTCTGCGTAAATAAATGAAATCAGAAGAAATGGAATGGACAATTTCTACAGCCTTAAGTTAAAACAGATATATGATAATGACTGAATATAGAGAATGTAAGCCATATATATATATATATATTTACTTCAGAGAAAACATAATTGATCAAAATAACTGAGCATAGAGAATATAGGCCAAACACATATTTATTCAATAAAATGAGAGTGTAAATTCCTACAATAAACAAATTCTAAGTAAACTGTGAACTGTGAAATGACATAAACAAAGCAATTCTAGTAAATTATATATAAAAATTAATATTATCAATAAAGAAAAAAAATTAACGGTGCAAAATCAAAGAGTAATTAAATGGTTAAAACTGACTGTCTTGTATTAAAAATAATTTATTAGAATAAATGAGAAAACAGTAGGTAATATGTGATGTAGGAAGAGTGAGTAAATTACTGTATTAATAAAAGATTCTCAACCCGTGGACATTGAAAAATCAAATTTTAGTAAACTACACAATTATAAAGTGAACATTATCAGCAAGAATATATAAAAAAATATATAATAAACCAAAATTTGACCAAAAATGTAGCTCAAAATTATAAATAAAGCAATACAAATTGAAGTACAAGGAATATAGAAGACTAATTAATTCAGTAAAATGGCAATCCGAAATAAAATGAAGCCTTATTTTAGAATTCATATTAAATGAAGCAAAACGAATTGTATTAATGTCGTTCTGACTACTGAGGGAGAAATTATAAGTGGAGAAAGAGACGAAATAGTCATATAAATTGATCCGCGACAACCTAGAGAGAACCATACCGAGATCCGCGAACGGCACGAGAGGCATCCACAACACACGCCTCCAACACTCGAGAGAGCAACTTGAAGAATATTGAGACCATCCGGTGGAAAATAGAGACGAAAAACATACCACAGCATTCACTACCCAGACAGCAATTTGAATAATACAGGACCCTTCATGAGACAAGATTCGACAAAATCACAAAGCATTTTCCCCGACTCCCGAGGGATAAAATAGATTAATATCGGGATCCTCCAGTGGGAGAAGAGGCGAAAACATCCCACAACATTTCCCCCGACTCCCGAGGGAGAAACTTGAAGAAAATCGGGATACTCCAGTGGGAGAAGAGGCGAAAACATCCCACAACATTTTCCCCGACTCCCGAGGCTTGAACAATATCGGGATCCTCCAGCGGGAGAAGAGGCGAAAACATCCCACAACATTATCCCCGACTCCCGAGGGAAAAAACGTGAAGAAAACATCCCACAACATTTTCCCCGACTCCCGAGGGACAAAACGTGAAGAAAATCGGGATCCTCAAGTGGGAGAAAAGGCGAAATCATCCCACAACATTTTCCTCGACTCCCGAGGGAAAAACTAGATTAATATCGAGATCCTCCAGTGGGAGTAGAGGCGAAAATATCCCACAACATTTTCCCCGACTCCCGAGGGAAAAAACGTGAAGAAAACATCCCACAACATTTTCCCCGACTCCCGAGGGACAAAACGTGAAGAAAATCGGGATCATCCAGTGGGAGAAGAGGCGAAAACATCCCACAATATTTTCCCCGATTCCCGAGGGAGAAACTAGATTAATATCGGGATCCTCCAGTGGGAGAAGAGGCGAAAACATCCCACAATATTTTCCCCGACTCCCGAGGGAGAAAATAGATTAATATCGGGATCCTCCAGTGGGAGAAGAGGCGAAAACATCCCACAACATTTTCCCCGACTCCCGAGGGAGAAAACGGAGTAATATCGGGATCCTCCAGTGGGAGAAGAGGCGAAAACATCCCACAACATTTTCCCTGACTTCCGAGGGACAAAACGTGAAGAAAATCTGGATCCTCCAGTGGGAGAAGAGGCGAAAACATCCCACAACATTTTCCCCGACTCCCGAGGGACAAAACGTGAAGAAAATCGGGATCCTCAAGTGGGAGAAGAGGCGAAATCATCCCACAACATTTTCCTCGACTCCCGAGGGAGAAACTAGATTAATATCGAGATCCTCCAGTGGGAGTAGAGGCGAAAATATCCCACAACATTTTCCCCGACTCCCGAGGGAGAAACGTGAAGAAAATCGGGATCCTCCAGTGGGAGAAGAGGCGAAAACATCCGACAACATTTTCTCCGAATCCCGAGGGAGGAACTTGAACAATATCGGGATCCTCCAGTGGAAGAAGAGGCGAAAACATCCCACAACATTTTCCCCGACTCCCGAGGGAGAACCTTAACAATATCGGGATCCTCCAGTGGGAGAAGAGGCGAAAACATCCCACAACATTTTCCCCGACTCCCGAGGGACAAAACGTGAAGAAAATCGGGATCCTCCAGTGGGAGAAGAGGCGAAAACATCCCACAACATTTTCCCCGACTCCCGAGGGAGAAACTTGATTAATATCGGGATCCTCCAGTGGGAGAAGAGGCGAAAACATCTCACAACATTTTCCCCGACTCCCGAGGGACAAAACGTGAAGAAAATCGGGATCCTCCAGTGGGAAAAGAGGCGAAAACATCCCACACTATTTTCCCCGATTCCCGAGGGAGAAACTAGATTAATATCGGGATCCTCCAGTGGGAGAAGAGGCGAAAACATCCCACAACATTTCCCCGACTCCCGAGGGAGGAACTAGATTAATATCGGGATCCTCCAGTGGGAGAAGAGGCGAAAACATCCCACAACATTTTCCCCGACTCCCGAGGGACAAAACGTGAAGAAAATCGGGACCCTCCAGTGGGAGAAGAGACGAAATCATCCCACAACATTTTCCCCGACTCCTGAGGGAGAAACTAGATTAATATCGGGATCCTCCAGTGGGAGAAGAGGCGAAAACATCCCACAACATTTTTCCCGACTCCCGAGGGAGGAACTTGAACAATATCGGGGCCTCCAGTGGGAGAAGAGCCGAAAATGTCCCACAATATTCTTCCGGACTCTTGGGGATTAACTTCCATAGGCTATAAAATGGCTCCTCCATTGGTAGGCTAATAGGTGTGAGCTTCTCACAGTATTTTCTCCCACCCACGAGCGTTCTTACTGAAGAATTCTGCATTTCCAGTGACATAAAAATTGAATATTACTAAAGCGCCTAAACCTCTACAATAATCCGGATACTTCTGCAACAATAATGCAGAGTACATGCAATACCTTTTTCTATTTTTAATAGTATACATGTGGCAACAGTTATACATTTGTCTCTGTGACAGTAATTATGTAGAAAGCAGTTCATTTTAATATCAGATATATCTGTATTATCACTAGCATTAGGTCTTTGGTAGATTAGTTCATACATCAGGTCAATACTCACAATTATAAGCAACATCTTCAAATATTGTAAATATATATTCTGTGTGAACTGTGTTCTGTTCATATGTAAACGTAATGCTAATAATTTTAAATAGTAAGTTCAATTCATAAACTTAGTGTGTAAATATGTTTAATTGTATAACTTCCTCCAAGTTAATGTAATTCTTTATAAAGCACATTGTTTAACGTTATGCTATACTAATAATTTCAAGCCACATCTTCAAATAGTGTATGTATACGTTCTGTGATGAACTGTTAGTCGTGTTTATGATTAAACTTAATGCTAATAATTTTAAATAGCAACTTTAACTTGTGTAAATATATCTTAACATATTGTATAGTTAGATTTAATTGTCGTAGTTAATGTAATTCTGGAGAAAGTGAATTCTTTATCATTAATGTTACCTTAGCTTGTAAATATATAAATATTATAAAATACATTTTGTTTGCTTTTATGAAAAATACGAGGGGCAGCATAAGTCAATTAACCGAAAATGAAAATATATTATTTTCTGTAGCTTACAACATCTATATAAAAAAAACTACTGAAATTGTTCAAGCAGTAGTGCTTGAGATTATATTCAGAAGGTCCTGGCACCTCGAGACCACAGCGGTGACTTTTTTATATATAAATGTATAGGCCTATTATTATGTATGTCGGGTATTTCAAAGCCACCCAATGAACTTCTTGTCCTTTGGGTACCGGGGTAGGCGAGTAGATGGAGTTTGGTATTTAATGAGGACATCAGATGTACAATCTATTCTATAGTGTTCTGCCCTAGGGCAGGTCCTTCTCTGCAATTATAGCATTTTCATGCTATTGCAGTTTTACTAGATAATTATAGCAGTTGTAGCTTTCCGTTGCTTTCGACACCAGTGAAATGATAATAATGATGATGATAAGAATGCTTATTATGGCCAGATGATGTTCGGGGACCTTTTGGGGCTCAAATCTACCCGACTTTTATCTTGCAAGTGAGGAAAAACCCGGGAAAAAAACTCACCCAGGAGGCTTGACCCGACCGGGAATCGAACCCAGGCCCTCTGCATGACAAGGCAGCGCGCTACCTCGAGACGACAGCGGTGGACATGTACAATCTAGGGATTAAAAATTGTTCGCCGCAATTCCTCCAAGAACTGAGATTTAAAAAAATTAAAATGTTCAACCTAGCATCGGGAACAGCCAGTAGCTTATGAAAATTAATTTTAATCTAACATAACGTTGTTAAGTTATGTAGTTGATAGCTAAAATGTATATAATTCTTAAAAGTCCAGGAAACTATAGGTCTATCAAGCGTTACAAATAAGTTTGTTTAAAGAATTTATAAAATTTAAAATTCTATTCATAAATTGTCTTTTTCTCCTTCTTCTTTACAAAATTATACTACGCTTACAGCCTGTTCAGTCTTAAAACCAAGAACCTTCCAAATATTATTTGGTTTCAAGGTGACCTCTTTCCATCTGATGTTAAGTCATCTGTTGATATTGTGCCTCGTTCCATTCTAGATAGACATGGAAATTCCATTCATATTTTCTCTTATTTACCTATTACATTTATGTTTAGCTGTCTCAATATTTCATTATTTCTAATTTGTGTAGAATTTTCCTTCCTGTATTCATCTCATGTGTTTGGTTCATTCAGAATAAGCTCAAGTCTCTGAGGCATAGGCAGTATTGACCGTATCACTGCTATATGAATTTATTTTTTACATTTTCATTTCCTTATTTAAATATTTATTCTTCCAAATTCATTCAAACAGTCTGCTATTCTGGTTGCCTTATTAGCTTGGTATATAAGCCTATCTTCCTTTTTAGTTATCTCAATTTTCAGATACCGATACTTAATAAATACTAGTTTTAAAAAACTCTTCATTAGAAAACCGAAGTAAAAAATGAAAAATAATTTTAATTTCCAACACGCTTGGGATAAAATTAATGTGGTCAACAAAATATAATCTCCAACACATTTAGAATAAAACTACAGTTATCTAAAAAAAAATAATTTTACCATCAAAAGCGTGGGGTGCTTTTTATGGTTTTTACATTTTCTTCTTAGAGACTTTACTTTTACCAATATCTGTTTATTATCAAATATATTAATTGATATAGAGCACCCCACGCTTTTGATGGTAAAATTATATTTTTGTAGATAACTCTAGTTTTATTCTATATGTGTTGGAGATTATTTTTTTGTTGACCACATTAATTTTATCCCAAGCGTGATGGAAATTAAAATTATTTTTCATTTTTTAGTTTGGTTTTCTAATAAAGCGCGTTGTTTTAGTTTTTTAAAACTATTATTTATTGTCTACTAAGTCCCCTTACAACCCCTAACAGTCTGTAATACTTGTTCTGGAACACCCTGTATATAAAATCTTCAATTGACATTACGTTTTTTCAGAGTCTCAGCATACACTATTCGTCTGATATGTTACACATCTTAGACCACTGAAACAAATAAGTGAATTTAAGCTATTTAAAAAGTCAGTCACGCAGGAACTGCGTTATCTAAACGAATTCCTTAGCAAGGCGAATATATGTTCCGATTTTGCTGGTTTACGAAATATATTTCTTTCGTTTAATTGGAGAAACTCAAATTATGATGCCAAATTATTTATAACTGTCAGACTGCAGTGAAAAAAAACATGCATAACCGTAAGTTATAACCTATTTCAATTCTATAATTTGGCACATATTTAAATAATATCTAGTGATTAAATTGACCATAACTTTATTAAATATTTAAATACTTTATTAAATACTTAATTTTTTTTTATTATTCCGGCTTTTACAATGAATATACATTTTTCCGGTACCCATGTTCACAGTTAACTACACAATTGTTTCAACACATTTTTCCATTCTTGTCTGTTCATCCATATATCTTCTTCTATTTCCAATTCCCTCTTAGTTTCATTGATTCCCTGAATCCACTTAATATTTGATCTACCCTTCTTTTTCCTTCCCTGTGGTTCCCAATCCATGATTATCTTAGGTAGTCTTCCTTCTTCCATCCATCTAATGTGTCCGTACCAATTTAATTGTTTCTTCTTTATAAAATCTAATATTGAATATTGTACCTGCATTTTTTCTTTTATATATGATTTCTGATTTTATCCTTCCTGGATATTCGTGCAGCACGTCTCCAGTAGTCCATTTCAGTGGCGAGTAATTTTTTTTTCATTTGTGCATTTAAAGCCCACACATCAGCTCCATAGGTAATAATGCTTCTGATTATTGTATTAAAAATAGGTTTTTTTTTTGTTTCTTTGAAGATATGTTTGTCCCATACTATTCCATTTAGGCAGATATAGCATACTTTATTGATATTAAAAATATCAAATAAATTAAACCAATATATATTCAAGGATAAATTGCCAATTTAAGGATTAAATAAATCGTGTGGTATACATAGTTAACAAGCAAACGTGATGGTTGCTAGAATGAATTTTTAATTTCGGGTTTGTGGTAAACTCGCACTTCTAATGGACGGATTTCGTTGGTTTATGGAGAACACTTTCTGCGTTTTGTTCGAACACCATATATTGAGTTTTGTTTGAAACATAAAATATTGCGACTGCTAAAGAGATTTTTAAATTTTCGTTTCAGATGAGCGTCTACGCCTAATGGTCCGATTTTGCTGTATAACAAACTAGATCTTATTTTTTTTAATTGATTGCTATATCAGTACTTTAAAATTCATACGAAACATCATTGAGGTCACTGTAAAATTTAAAAAATAAAATTTGTATCTTACATATGTCATTCTCAACTAGGTAAAAGTTCTTTAAAACATATTCTGAAAAGCTTACAAGGTATTTCGAAGAAATCTTGCCGGATTCCGAATGGCCTACAATATCATGTCCACCTTATAACAAATTGATATATATAAAGACGTGAAATGAAATAAATATTTGTTACTAATTTTATGCACGGAAAAATAATGTTACTTTATTCTATAGTAAAGTAAAGTGATTCCACAACAGGCCCGGAGGCCCTTGGGGTAGTAGGAGGTTAAGGCTCCCACTTTTTCTAGACAATCGGCACTTTATGTCAGCCGGGTTGTCAGCCCTACGTGACGGCCGCCTTTACCCCCAGAACAAGCATCTGGTACTCATTTCCGTTAGAGGCTGAGTCGACCCCAGGGCCATAGTGCCGCCAGAGGGTTTGGGTCGATCCCCGGTCGGGGCAGTTTTTCTGGGTGAGGTTTTTATCGGGGTTTTTCCTCACCTGTAAGACAAATGTCAGGAAAACTTTAAGGCCCAAACGGTCCCCGAAATCATATGGTCATCATCATCATGATCATCCTTATCATTATCATCATCATCATCATCATCATCATCCTTCACCGGTGTGGAAAGTAACGGGAAGCTACCACACCTACACAATTCCCTAGTAAAGCTGCAAGCATAGCATTTTCATGCTATGCTTGCAGTGAAGGATCTGCCTTCGGGCAGAATTACTATGGGTGGATGGATGGAGAGAGAGCGATATAGAGAGATAGAGAGAGATAGGTAGAGAGAGATAGATAGAGAGAGATAGAGACAGAGTTTAAGAGAGAGATAGAGAGAGAGAGAGATTGAGAAAAATTGAGAGAGAGTGAGAGATTGAGGTAGAGAGAGAGATTGAGAGAGAGAGAGGGAGGGGTGAGAGGGATGAGAGATTGAGAGGAAGGGGTGAGAGGGGGGATAGGGAGGGAGGGGAGAGAGGGAGAGATAAACTAAAGAAAAGGTAAAGTCACTATTTTGTAGACAAATGTCATAATCAAGACATAACAAAATTATTATAGATGGACGAAAATATTAGAAAGCTCATATAGAAAGAATGTAAGACAACCGACTTGCGAAAAGAGCTAAAGAAGATAGACCAATGGATGGGAAAAGAACAAGAGGAAGACCAGCCAATATGTGGATAGACGCCTTCCTCCGAGGAGTGATTTTGGAAATAAATAGGATGAAAATCCTACAAATGATGAATAAGAAGAACTATTTTGTCGAAATGGGGTTTGAAGTGTCATTAGATACTCAGTAGAAAGCACTTCCATTCATAAGTGTGAAACAATAAAATACACAGTTTAAAATATATCCTACAGTTTGACATACATGTAAGGAAGTATGGATATTTTATAACTAAATGTACGTTTTCTAGTTTTTTAAGAAAAAGTGACTTCTAGTATTTTCCCAGTATCCTTCATTTGCTAATCCAGTTTGTCTGTCTTATGTCAACACGTGCGAGAGTTGCGTGAGTTTATCTTATTTCCGTTAAGATGTTAGCGAATAACAAATGGTTAGCTCAATACCTTAAACATAGGCCTACACCTAGTAGGCATATAAGATGTTACTTTGATGGAAAAGGTTGATTAAATTTTGCTCAGAGGCTCTGAGTTAGATTTGATATTATTTTACAAACACGAAATTCTTCAGGATTTATACTTTGAATTTTTCCAACCTAAAAATATCTAATCACCCCGGGCCGGTTTGATCCCCTGACCTCCGGGACCAGAGGCAAGAAACTTAACTACTACACTACTGGTGTTAATAATCAATCGAGCACTCTATTAAAATTAAATAGGAATAGATTTACAAGATGAGTGGAAATATATCAGGCCTTGATTAGAGATTTGTTAAATCCATACTATTAGTAACTGTAAAAAATATTTTCAAAATTTAACTTTCAAAGTATTACTCACGTAGGCGTGTGATCTGTCATATTTCTTTCCTGAAGTCACAAATAAAGGAACATATAATAGCAAGATGGAACATTGTGGGTACCACAGGTACATTAACAAGACACTGTTCTTTCCAAGTATTTATGACAGAATAAAATGTAAACACATTGTTTCAAATTTTATATTAACACAATTCCTCACTGGGCACGGAAAATTTGGCCAATACCTACAGAGATTCAACATCATAGAAAATGCAAGCTGTAATTGTGGTATTAGCAACCAAAGTGTAGAACAAATAATATTTGATTGCCCATTGTTCTGGAACGAAAGATTCGAAATTGCATGTCTTCTGAGCAACATCGCCGTTTAAGTAAACCACCCATTAGAGAAGTGCTGATGACAGAAAAGAAGTACAGACTTTTTAATGTTTTTATAAGTAAAATTCATAAAAAAAATTAGAAAAAAATTATATAATGACAAAAATTTTACAAAATAACCCTAGATGAAATAGGGTTTATACGTTTAAACTCCTGGCGCGACAGGCCTAGAAGGCCCTTAGCCTACCATCCGGCGGCTGGCCTCACACCCACATGTGTTAATCACAGAGGTAGATAATCATCTAGACAGTTTAGGGGTGACATGTGGTCAGCATGTTGGGTCCTCCAGCCGCTATAGCTGGTTTTCTCAACCTGGGTTTATACGTTTAGGATATTTAAAAAAAAGTACTACTCACTATTCGCCAACAATTTTACGTATAATGTTAAAGTTAAAATTTAATTCATAACAGTTGGATTCCATTCAATCCCAAATTAAACTCCCAAGTCATCTTCTACCATTCCATATGCCTATTTCATTTTCATATTGGACTATGAACATCAAATATAAAAAACGATTAAGAAATTACATCTCAGATATATTTTATCTGAGATCAACTTTAACAATTGACATCTCAGATATATATATATATATATATATATATATATATATATTTTACCTGAGATCGTGGATTCATCATCTCAAATGATTTGCAATACATTTCCACAACGAGGTAAATTTCTTGGGTTTAATTAGTTTATCAATCCTGTCTCTATCTTACTCCACAAAGTGCCAGGAACGCATCTGAAGAACATTTTATTCTACTCAGAAGCTTCACAAAAATAGACCGGACGGGCAAAAAATAGAAGACCAGTTCCATTATACGGATATGAAATTTGGACCTGACACAAAATGACATTAACAAATTGCAGGCTATAGAAAAGAGGTTTTTGAGGTCAGTTAATGGTTGTACTAGATTGGATAAATTTAAAAATGAGGATATAAGAAAATAATGAAATACAGTATCATTAGAAGAAAGGATCCATCATTATAGAGAGCAATGGATTGAGCACCTAGAAAGAATGAGTTACAATCGTATTTCCAGAAGAATTCCTGATTATAAACCTGAAGGAAGGAAAACATTTGGGAAGACCACGGAAACATTGGCTGGAGAATATGTGAAGCTGGAACAGGTTTAATAGTCTAATCCCTTATTGAAGAAGAAGAATTAGGTTATATGCTGTATTTGATAAACTGTGGGTATTAGCTAGACATTGTTTTATACTCATGGACCTAAACATTACGCCACTGGCCACCACAGAATAACTGGTATAAGAAGTGAGTCATTCTGGATAGAGAGAAGGTTTTAGTCTGAGGACATTGGACAGAGATGACGCAAAGGGAGTTTGGGGTGACATTGACATTGAAAGAAAATGAAGTGGCAGGAGATTGGAAGAGGCAAGAGAGATTGATAGGAAAGTGTGTGGATATACTGTGGAACAAAAATAGACAGAGCACAAGCTCGGAGATTCTGAATGAGGTACAAGCTTTCCATCAGAATGGCTGGACGTCCGAATGCAACTCCTCTTCATCAAATTACAGCTAAAATACAAAGCCTTAGAGAAAGGAACTTACTTGAACACTAATTGCTCCTTCTTTCACGTTCTACCTTGTTACTGTTACAATACGATGACATCATTATCTTTACATAAGTGTTTATCTGTCCTTATTTTTAGTTGGTGGCAATAATATTTTTCATGTCTTGTTCTATGGATAGCAATATAGATACTTAATCATTTATTTATATTACCTCATGGAGTCCAGGAAGCCATCTCTTACATTTCACAAGGGTTAAATTATACAAAAATAATTATGAATTATCTACAACTTGATTAATAATACGCTATAGACATAGGTTACAAAATGATAAGGAAAACAAAAAAATAAAAAAAAAATAACTAGCTGATACCCGGCGTGCGCTGCTACGACTAAATAAATGAAAATTAATGTGCTTTTATGTTTAGTTGAATAAGTGAAAGGAAAAATAATTATAAATGTATATCGTAATTATTTTAAGATTCCCCGTGCAGATTACCCGGTGTAGCCCGGGAATCAACTTATCTCGATCTTCTTGGCATAATTGAGCTAAAAGACAAAATTCGTTATTGTGAGTTATCCGTAAAAGAATACCCGCCATGTGTTGCTATGCTTGCACATAAATCTACGTACTTGTCTCGATCTTCTTGGCATCAATGAATGACAAAAAAGGTTATTGTGAGTTATCCGTAAGAGATAAACATATGCCGTCGTGGAATTATTTTGTAGAGCTTTTTTAGATATTTAATTCTGTGTACATTAATTTTGTGTATTTGTTATGGTTTAGGCAGCGTAAGCCATTTAAGTGTCCAAAGAGCTACTTTTTTCACGTTTTTCACTACAAAGGGGGATTTTAAGGGTGCAGGAGTTGAGTATCACAACTCTCTTATAGCCTATGTTCATCCCGGGAATCTCCTGAACATTTTGCAAAAGCACCATCTCAATTGGATCAACGGTATGGCCGCGTATAAAGTCCGAACAAACAAACAAACATTCATTTTTATATTAGATAATAATACACAAAATTTGATTAAATGATCGGCTTGGTAAAGAAAGTGGAAAATATAAAAGAGTAATAAAAATATATCTACACATGGCTGTAGACTATATTATCTAAGGAAACATTAGTTGAGATTTTTTAAACTTTTTTGAGTCGGGCAGTCCATGATATAAGAGGGGAGGGAATTCCAGAATTGGGTAGCTGAAACAAGGAAGAATGCGGATTGGTCAGATGTTCGATGTACATGTACAACTAGAATTAACTTTTACCTCGAACGTGTGTTTAAGTTATGTCGGGAAGATAGTGAATCAAAACGAGTAAAAATATAAAGGAGTGATGAGGTGGACAAAGTATTGTATATCAAGGGAAGAAAATAAGCTAAAATGTTTTAAAAAATTGGCTTTAAGTCGAATGTTCGGCCTCATAAGGAATGAAGGATGAAAAATGGAGGAAACTTCACAACGAGAAACTCCATAATTTATATAATTTTTCTTATACAGTAATCTCCAAGCCGCCACAGACCTATAATCTCTTGGCTTACCATCCGATTGCTGATATCAAATCCGCACGTTTTATTCACAGAAGAGTGCAATCTTCAGCCAGTACAGGAGTGACGTAGTCAACATGACGGATATCCAATATTTATAACTAGTTTACTCAACCTGGAGTCACTATTTATTTTAGTTACGCAATTTCCTCATGATGCTGGGTGGAACCGGTCCCATACATTGATCGAAATTCCTTGATTTTTTTTTCTTTCATGAAGACTCGAACCAGAGCTCCTCTAAGACCTTTGCTCTAAACCTTGATGACTTAGATCGGTCGACCACGGTGTAGAACTATCCTAATATTGGCAGGTTATTAAGCCTAGAATATTTAGATGGGCTGGTCTTGTAGCTATATAAAACACTTTTATTAGGAAATAATTGGGCGAAAAAATATTAGAAAGACCTAGACGTAGGTGAGAGGATAATGTTCGGATGGATTTTAAAGAATTGAATATAGGTGATACGAATTGGATTCATTTGGGTGAGGGTAAGCAACATAGAAGGCCTGTAGGGAAGGTAACTTAAAATGTTCCTAGAATATGTATGTAATTATTATAATATTCATAAAGGTTCCGGTTGCTCTAGAATTTCTATAAAAGTTTTATCTTTAAGGGGGGTAGAATTTAAGTAGTGAATGCGACATTGAACCAGCGAGTTCTTTAAGCCTTATATATATTGTGATGCATCGTAATGACGACATTTAAATTACCGGGCAGGGCGAGGATATTGGTCTCGAATTGGTTGGAATAGATTTGCGAGTCGAAAGACCCGCGCAGATCATTGAAACGTTTGGGTTCTCATTCCAGAGATCTCCATGTATTTACCCCTCCCTTTCGGGAAAGATCGGTGGCTAGAAAGTTCCTCGTTTGGAAGTGTCCTGACCTCAAGCCTAGAAAGTTCCTCCCCGCTTATATATTTATTTGTGGCGAGTCTTTGTTTGATAGCGATAGTAGTCAGTTGTGCATTGGCTGGCAATGAACGAGGTGAAGAGTAAGAAAAATTGAAGTGAGCGGATTCATCAGACACTGTAAGATGTGAGATAATTAAAACCAGAATAATTGTTAAAGTAAATTCTGAGTGATTTTTAACTGATTATTTAACCCATGCCCCAAATGAGAGTCAATTACCAATCACGTTTCAATGAATTTTGTTTTACTACCAATCACAGTCGTGATTCACCTCGATATCTATCTATTTATGTTTATCATATTAATGAAAGCTTCTCACTTTTAATATTCTCAACAGGTCAGAGTATTATTTTAGCAGTGACTGACTCTTAAACAAATACGTTGAATATAGCAAATAATGAACTTCGAAATACACATTTGATAATTGTGTGTTCAATGATTGTGTTTTTAAATAATGATTTTACGGAGTTGTTTGCTAAAAAATAAGTAATAACCTATAATGGTGGTTACAATATACAGTTTGATGTTTTTAATTTTTTCTCCTCTAGATTGCATTCCCACAATATTGCGATCCTATTTGGCAATAAATAATATGATCTACTCGTATTTGCAGTGGATGAACAAAATAAGTTTAACTAAACATTTATCATTTGTTTTCAAACAACGCCGTTAACATTAGGCCTATATATGTAAATATTTTAAAATAACTATATTTAAATAATGATTTGTGAGTAAACTGGTTAATATCATTCGTTTAAATAGTCCTAACAAATGCCACTCTTGATTTCCAAATCTTCTAGATAAATTGGAAATCACTCGTGGCATTACTTAAGATAATTTGTAGAAGTAAATAAAGTGATCTGTGAAATATTACACGATATCTGCGTGAATTATTTACGCCGAAACTGCGTGAAGACGAAACCCCACGCGAGTGCTACAATGTATATCATCATCATCCGGTATCATGGCAGCTGCCGCTGTCTTCCGGAAACCAAACGCCATTCCTCTCTGCCCATCCATTGATCTTCCTCCAATCCTCTGATATTCATAACTGCTTGTACCCCTTCTATCCAAGTTTTCTTCGGTCTTCCTCCTTTCTATTGGGATCCATTCCATAACAATTTTAGGCAATCTTTGCTCTGGCATTCTTTTGACATGGCCATACCACTGTAATCTTTTCTTTTCTATAATGTATATGATGGCCGGCTCCTCTTGTACACCCATAATTTCCCTTATTTCTATATTTCGTATTCTATCCATTCTAGATTTTCCAGCTGATCTTCTTAAAACATCCATTACTGTACTAAAAATTCTTTTCACTTCCCTGGTAGGAATTTGCCAGACTTAAGCACCATATGTTAAAATGCTCTGAATTATGTTTGATATATTTGTACATAACAATGAACTACATGGTCTTTATAGGAAGCCAGATATAATAAGGACAGTTAAGTCTCGTAGACTGCGATGGGCAGGACATGTGGCACGAATGGGGAATGAAAGATGTGCATGGAAGCTTTTTGTAGGAAAACCAGAGGAAAACGCCCAGTTGGTAGACCAAGAATGAGGTGGGAGAACAACATTAACTATGATTTGAGGGAATTAGATTATACAGGGAATGATTGGAAAGCATTAGCTCAGGATATGGATGTATGAGAGCTTATGTCCGCGCGGCCATGAACCTACGGGTTCGATAGTGCCAGTGAATAAGTAAGTAAGTAAGTAAGTATATTTGTAATTTTATATTTGTTGTAATATTTTTGCTCCACCAATGTGTGTATGTAACTAGAAGTATCGCGTCTTGATGCTCATAACGACTATTGTTGTGTCTGCTCTGTGAAGTTAGACGTTCTCTCTCATCCTAGAGACGCCTAGCGTCCCAACTGCAATGCTCTGTCAGTATTAAGACATTGGTGTGGTAAACGGTGATTTTATCTTCAGTGAGAAGTGCTGTCTATTATTCCTCCAGCGAATATCACGCCATCTGGACTCCTACACCTATCGGTAACACCGTATCTGAGTTGAACATTTGCAAAATCCAGTTAAATAAATGTGATACTGCCACACTCAATAACACGATTCACTGCTAGGCAATGACAGCAACCACTTGACTTCTTCGGTCATATGCTACTTATTTACTGAAAATGAACGGGAAGTGGAAAAAACATATTGATATAGCATTATTTAAAGGGAGGGGACAACTTAACAGTGTACTCGGTATTCTGGGTCGAGTGCCTGATATTCCAGTCAGCACATTAGAAAAAATGTAGTCAGGCCAGTAATGCACTATGGTAGTGAGATTTGGGGTTTCCAAAGAACGCAAATACTAAATAAGGTATATACGCATTTTCTAAAATATATTACAGGACTTAGTAAGGCCGTTTCTAACTGTGGAATTTTATATGAATTCGGGACATTCCAGGACGATATAACTGTAAAATTCGTGTACTCAAATACTAGTTGCGAGTAATCCAAAGTGAACAATCTATGCTTAGAGCAATTTGTTACGGCCATCAAATTAAAAACATATATGTTAAATTTTGGGCAGACGAGGTTAGGAGAGAACTCCAAAAGATTGGGATGGGCTGGATATGGGAAAAAGGGACTGAAAATCGCAAGAACGTGTGGAGAAAAATAAGGAGGAGGGACTTAGATATAAACCAACAAGATACTTTCGCCGAATGAACAGGAAAACGCTCACTGTGTTTACAAAGAGACCTAAAACACGTCTGGGGAAAAGAATCGTATATACTCAACCTAGGATTTAAGGAGAGATCAGGGCTTGCTTGGTTTAGGCTAGGGGCATGGAAATTTCTAAAAATTAGCGACGATCACGATATACGAATATGTCCAATGTGCGGGAACTTTGAAGATGAGATACATAATATTAGGAAAATGTAATGATTTAGAATATTGGAGACGTCAGTTACTACCGGAAAGATTTCTAAATTCAAATCGGTAAAGATTGGCATGCTACAAGTTATTGGTAAATCCAGAAAATTGGATAAACCTCGGTATTTCTGGAAAAAAACGCGGAAAATAAGGACAACACTCATTCATGAATAAATTTATGTTATCAAAATGCAATACCATTAATTCTTAACAATTATATATAAATTAATTAGTGTATAATGCTATTGTGTTATTATTTAATTGTAATATTATTGTGTTTTCTTTATGTAATTGTAATGTTATTGCTTGTTTGTTGTTTATTTTTCTTACACTAGTACCAATTATTACTTTATTGTAACGGACTGTCAACAGCACATACGGCTTACTGCCCGTGCGACCCATATTTGTAAATAATATTGTAAATATCTTACTTTTTGTCTAATAAAGTCCCTACTACTACTACTACTACTACAACTACATAATTACTTATTTTAAAATAATAAAACCATCAAAGTTTTATATAATTTTCATAAATGTTTATTTCATTTAACATTCGAAGCAGCTGTTTGAATACGCCATATCTTCATCAGTCAAATGTCATAAATTAAATTTTTCTTACTTAATACTTAATACAAGCTTTCCACTTTACAGCAGTTCGCCCTTATTCCTGCTTTACAGAGATTCCTATCTTCCCATTGTCCTTCTTCCATACCCCTCTTCATCATGACTTCATATATTCCCTCATTCCATGTTCTTCTACTTCTCCCCCTCTTCCTTCTGCCTGGTACCATCCAATCTAGCACCTGTTTAGGCCACTGGTCTTCCTACATCCGTTGTAAATGTCCATACCTCTGTAAAGCTCTCTTTGTTATCCTATCGATAACAGTTTCTTGTGCATCCATTTTCTTGTCTGATATATGTATTTCTAATATGTTGTAGCCTGGATATTCTCATACTTCTCCGTAATCCATCTATTTCTGTCGCCAAGATTCTTTTCTGCGTCCTTTCATTTATTGTCCAGCTTTCTAATCCATATGTAAGTATACTTTCTATTATGGTCTGCATATTTTTTTTCTAGTCAATTTCTATTCCATAAAAGACCATTCAGGGATCTAATCGCCTTCATTCCACAATTTACGCTGTTAATAATATCTCTTTCACAAGTACCAGATTTATCTATTATAGATTCAAGATATTTAAATTCTTCAACACGTTTAATTATTATATTATTTATTTGTAGGTCTTCTGAATTTCCTCCTATTACCATATATTCTGTTTTAATGTAATTTATCTTCGGTCCATCTTCCTCAAATGCATCTACCAACTTCCTAATAACATATTCTGTAAGTTCTTTATCTTGTCCTATTATTATATGGTCATCAGCGAATAATAAATTGTGCAGTAAACGGTCATTAATGTTGATTCCTATTCCCCTACATGACTTATTCCATTTCGTTAATACATCTTCTAAATATATCTTAAACAATGTTGGTGACATCTCGAACCCTTGTCTTAATTCTTTTGTTGTATCAAATTCTGAGTCATACTCTATTGCCAAACTCTTTTATTAATACTTGCTTTACAATCATACATTCTTTTCATATAAATGTATACGAGATTTAGGTATTCCAAACTTCTCCATTTGACAACCAAAGCTTATTGAGGGGTTACAGAGTCATATGCCTTTTCCAGATCTATAAATCTCATATGAATTTATTTTCCTTTAGCCAACATCTTTTCTGTAATCTGCCTAATCAGAAAGTATATTATTCAGTGGCATGATTTACCTGCTATAAAACCTGTTTGTTCTCCTGATATTTTATTTTGTATTAGTTCCTCCAATTTAATTTTAATAATTGTACTTAACATTCTACTAATTGCTGCCATAACACTGATTCCTCTATAATTTGCTGGATCTCTTTTATTCCCTTTATTTTTGTATATTGCACTAACATACACGATAACTTCCACTGTCATCAGTGCCAATAGGATCTCATTCTATCACTCGGTTAAACAGTTCCGTTAAAAATTCTTATTAATTCCTGAACCACCATATTTAATTAGTTCCGTGATTATTCCTCCTGGACCTGCCGCTTTTCCATGCTTTTGCTGTTCTCAACACGTTTCTTACTTCCTCTTCTGCTATAGGTTATATTAAGTCACCCTTTCAATTATCCAGTGTAGCATAGTCTATAATTTTTTTTTCTAGTTTCTGTTAAAATCATTTTAAAATATCTCTGAAACGTTTTCATTTGTACTAAATTAAAACTCTATTTTTTATATTAAAATTACGCATGTCTTTAATTGTCCTCCATGCTTGGACTGACTTTGAACAGCCTACTGTATGCTCAATTTCTCCACATACCCTATTCCACATTTCTTTATTATGTTTCCTGACTTCTGTTTTAATCTTTCTTTTAAGTATACTATAACTTTGATAATCTTCATCTTTCTTGGAACATAAATATCTTTGATATGCATTTTTCTTTTCTGTTATGATAAGTATTTCCTTATTCACCCAATATTTTTTATGGTGGTTATCATTTTCCAGACCAAGTGCTTCTCTTGCTGCTTCATGTATATATTTTTTCAGATGTTCATAAATAACGACAGATTAATTTTTCTACTATTGTTAAAAATAAGTAGAAAAAATGTATTTATGACATTCGTTTGATGAAGGTACAATATATCGAAATAGCTATTACGAATGTTAAATAAAATAAATATTTATGGAAAACATATACGTAAAAATTTGATGGTTTTATTTATTAAATGCATAATTGATATTCATCAAGTAAACACCAAATCAATTGATTGTATAATTATTTGGTGAAGAGTTGTAGGATTTGCTGTAGCGTACATATTGATTGGTTAACAGCACACGATGGTTATTCTCATCGTCTCTTGAGTGTCATGGGATTAAGAAATCATGCTAATATATGAGAGGGAAATATATTCATCGTTATAGGAGGTGGGAAATTGTGATAGACTATTTAACTCATGCCACAAATGCTAGTCAATGACCAATCACGTTTCAATGAATGTTGTTTTACAACCAATGACAGTCGTGATTCACTTCGCTCTTTATCGATTTCTCTTTATCAGCTCCTGCTTTTGTGATAAACAAAGCTCCTCCTTTTTAATGTTCTGAACAGGTCAAAAGTATTATTTTTCTCCAACAAATACATTGAACATAGCAAATAATGAAAAGATTCCTTGATTTTACTGAGTTGTTTACTAAAAAAATAAATGAATAACCCGTAATGTTAATTATGATATATAGTTTGATGTGTTACATTATTTCTCCACTTGGGTGCACTCTTACAATATTGCGATCTTATTTGGCAATAAATAATATGATCAAGCAGCAGTGAATGAACATAACCTCACATTTCTGATTTGTTTTCAAACATCGCGTTTACATTAAATATATAAATATTTTAAAATAACTATAGTTAAACAATGATTTGTGAGTAAACAGCTTAATTTTATTCGTTAAATAGTCCTAACAAATGCCACTCTTGGTTTACAAATTCCCTAGATAAATTGGAAATCACTCGTGGCATTACTTATGATAAACGTCGAATGAAGACTAGTGATATGTATGTACACTATATTATGACTTGAATAAAATAAAGTAGTACCATATATCGCTGAAATCCATTATAGTGTTTGCATTTCCACAAATTCTCAAGTCACTGTTATTCACATTATTTCTTTCAAGTGATATTTATTTTAACGTGGCATTTTTTATTTACACACACAAAAATACTATAAATATATTCTCAAGCTATCACCCAAGTCAAATTATAATTGATTGTGCCTCCGTATTAGCGGCAGAAGTAAATTACACTCGCTTTCACTTCGTTTCAAGCTTCTGAATTCCTATACTCCTAGTTACCTGGCGTCCAGATTTCAGTAGTTAAATATTGACACTAGGTCACAAGATAAATCTGCTAACAATCCCTCTTCATAGCACTTCCTCTTATTCTACTTCTTTCACAGTAGCCTCTGCCCGCTCCTGGAATTGTTTCCCTCAAGATATTAGGTGTTGCTGCACGCTTGGCACTTTTAAGTCACGATTAGACAATTATTATCTGTTGTTAAATAATTACTTTTTTTTGAGATATAAATCTATTCCATGTAATTTGTTTTCTCATTTTTCTATCTTGTACATTTTATATTTCATTCGTTAAATCTAGATTAAATTAAACTACAGTATTTTGTAAATAATAATTATATTGTACTGAAGCATAATCTTTCACTCAGACTCCTAAATTAAGAAATTAAAAATAAATAATTAATTAGGACGAGTATTATTATCATACATATGTTAAATCTCTATAGGACGAAATAATCATCGTAGATATAGGAAATGTATATGCAATCAAATCGTGAGAACTCGAGGGATTTGATTTTTATATAATTAAATAAAAATAAATTGATTTAAAGAAGTTGATAGAATCCCGAATAAACGACCAGTTAGTCTTTTACGGAAATAATTTAGCAAGTACATGGTACCGCTATTGTCAAGCGACAGATACTTCAAGCGGGGACAAAAGAGTTAACATTTGAGGAAATTCATTGTACTAGCGGATTACCGGACATTTCTTTGTAGACCAGCAATCTAAGATCTTAAACCGAGCTTCGCTGACAGGTTATGAATAAAGAATTGATGTAGGGCTTGGAAACTTCAGCATGAAGTAAACAACTCATTATAAGGAACCAGACAAGCTGCTAGAGCATGCCAACCGAGCAAACAAGCGGGAAAAAAGTCACTGACCTAAACGAAGTTATATAATAAATTTAGACCGGAATTCCCCAGTTGTTCGAACTTTTGGTAGAACTGTATTTTAGAATGGAAGTATTCGGCCAGGGAACATGGTGGATCCTTGTCCAATTAAAAAAACGGCGATCCTTCCTGGGACCTAAGGAATCGTTGTCAGCCAAGTTATATCACGACTAGGTAATGACCTCATGACGACACAATTACAGGGAGAGGGTAAACGAAGTTTTCCTTATACCCAACAAAATTATGTTAAGTTAGTCCTGCGGAACCCACCGAGGCGGGAGTCGGAACAGATTCACCGACCTAGTTGTTAGTCGGCACAATGGTCATCAATTAGCAAAATACATAACTTCAGGATTTTCACACTTATAAATTACTCGGCCGTGATAGATCCTCAGAGATTCCATCTTAGATTGTAAATGCGTTCCTGTAGTCAATACCTTGTCCGACATTAAATGTGTCTACAATCATACGTGTGACCAGTGTCCAGTTGAATTAATAAATAAACCACATTTATTAAAATTCATCTAGCGTAGTCTTGCGCCGGCCAGCTCCTTGCTTATCCCTGTAGAAAGAACCTCAGCTCTACCAATTTCCAATATGAGCAACCCAAATTCTCATACACGGAGAAATCCTTTCGATACTCCTGGCGCCCAAACATCCCTTATTAGCCTAAAAACAGAATTACCCTTAATTTACCCTCCCTTAGTACATATACTATGTAATTTTTTTGTTTATTGTAATTTAGATGTAAGAAAAACTTTGTATTATATTTTAACCTGGTTGAGTGATAGACAACGCCTTAAGCCTTAACTCTGCCAGTTAAAATAAAGTTATTATTATTATTATTATTATTATTATTATTATTATGATCTTGAAGAAGATTTCCGGGCTGTAGGCCGTGGTCTTGAGGCTTGAAGTTCCCCGACGTTTCGCCAGAGTCTGAGTCTAGCATCCTCAAGGGTTGTCTTGAGACAGGCAATTTCGCCTGGAGAGTAGTGATTGTGAAAAGCCCTGCGGCCAGCCAAGTTAATGATTGGCGGTGAGCAATTCCTTTTGGTTCTCCTTGGAAGTCCTGAATAGGATAACCCCGGGTTCCTGCTATAGTATTTGTCCCGGTGTAATTTTTAGAGATACGAAAGTTACCGTATGAATTTAAAATAACAAAATAAATCATTCTAACCTGCATGGTAGCAGCTGTGAGCGTGTTTTGAACTGTGTTTATGCAGTAGGTTTTGCAGCACTTAAATGTTTTGGAGTTATGTGTTAGTAGTTATGATTTGATGTGCGTGTGGATCCGTTGAAGCTCGCGCTCTGGAGGTTTTTTTTTTTTTTTTTGTAGAAGTGCCGAAGGATAGAAGGTCCGTAGAACCAGCCCCAGTTCAGAAATGAGGTCTAATGTTAATCCTCTTTACCCCACTCGATGAAAAATTTGGGAGATTGAATTTACTGGTGGGAAATAGGGGACTACTCCGGCATTTGCCTTGTCGCTAGAAGAAACCACCAGAAATCTTTAGCAGAGTAGTTGTTGAAAAATGTATATTGTTTTATACTTACCTATGACACCCGTAGTACCTCGTGTCATTGGTATATATTTTATTAAATATTCATGGCACGTGGTGAACCCAGCGGTCACCCGTAGTGCCTCACATCATAAATATTGTGATTAAGTAAATTTTATGTAAATTTATTGTAATTTATAATTTAGTTAAGTTGCCCTTTGGAATTTTGAATTTGGAATAGTATTGGGGATTAGATAATTTACTGGTGGGAGTCTAGGGGATCGTTCCGGCATTTGCCTTGACGTTAAGGGAACCCAACGAAACCTTAACAGAACGATTGTGAATTTATTAGTGAGATTTTCGAAAGTGGCCAAAATTGTCCAGGACCTTGAGTTTCGGCTTTTGTGGTATAGCCGGCGGAACACCTTGTCTTCTTCTTCTGTGATGTCTATTATCTCAGTCTCTGAAACAGGTGTGAACATTCAGGTGTATATAAAATGAAAGATTGATGCACTTTGAAACATGTATTTATTCAAGTGTTGATCAGGATCCATTTTGGTATTTTATGTTTATCGTGTATAATGTCACATGTGCCTACTTGAGATACTAGAGGATTTTCATGTAGCTAACAGTTGTCGTAAAAATTGTAGGACATTCTTTTGATGAATTCCTCGATGGTTTCGATTTTTAGTTATTCGTGGAGTGTGGTGGCTGGTACTACTCTTGGTAGTCTTTAACTGTTATATATGAATCTATTCTGAAGCGTTTGTAATTTTTTATGTGGCAACGGGCTTCATGTCCCCAGACTGGACAAGCATAAGTGATTTGGTCTTACGAGTGATTTGTATATAGTTGTAGGTACTTTAGCTTTAGTGTGTTGTGGTTGTTTATTATGGGCAAAAGAGCTTTTAATTTACCATATTCTCTGCCAATCGTTGAGTCGATGTGTCTTTTAAATAGCAGTTTTTTTGTGTCTAGGATCATACCTAGATATTTGGCCTCTTCTCTCCAGTTAATCATTTGCCCCTTTAATCGCAATTCTGAAGGCATTGTTCTGAAGTGTTTAGAACGTTTGCTGAAGAGGACTGCTTGACATTTGTTTATGTTTAATTATAGACATCATTTTTGGAGCCATGTGGCCACTTCGTTCAAATTATTTTGGACGTAGGTGGCTGCCAGATGTGGTTGTGTGGATTGGCCGGTTATTAACGTGTCATCCGCATAAATGTGTAGGTGACTATTGTTGTATTTTCATGTGGTATGTCATTTATGTAAATGTTGAAAAGGGTAGGTCCTAAAATGCTGCCTTGGGGGACACTGCTATATATAGGCATTTCCCTTGTTTCTGAGTTCCCTATTCGGACAGTGAAGTATCTGTTCTTCAGGTAATTGGATATCAGATGGATAATTCCATCGTCAATTCCATTGTCAATAAATTTTCTAATTAGGCCATTGTGCCAGACCTTATCGAATGCTAGTTTAAGGTCGCAATTTTGTCCACTGTCTGTCCTATTTATATCGTTCACCGCGATGTGTTTTCTGTGCGGTCCGTTCCTTCGTAAGTTATATCTGCCTTCTGATTGGTCAGCGGTAGGGACTTCCATTGCTCCATTATTATTATTATTATTATTATTATTATTATTATTATTATTATTATTATTATTATTATTATTATTATTATTATTATTATTATTATTATTATTATTATTATTATTATTATTATTATTACTACTACTACTACATTACAAGGATTCAACATAGACTGCAAACTTTCTGGGAAGTTACTAGTATAGTCCAATCAATTAATTCATTTTGATCCTCTATGGAGCAATAGTGACGTTGTATTTTCATTATTATCTAACAATTTTATAACCTACTTAGTTGGAAACCACGCCCCCACGTTTCTAATTTGAAGTTGGACATGATGTAATTAGTTTAGATTCGGTTAGTACTCCTCTTGTATATAGAATATTCCACTAAACAAGATTTCTAATTTCCGTATTTAGTTATTTTGGTGTCCATTGTTTCTTACATTCGCGGAAAAATAAATACTTTTACTTATCTTATTATATTAGGTATAATATTACATGAAGTCAATAAAGTGCATCTGTTGCTGTGGGAAGAACGTAAGCTTTAAATTCTTAATATAGTTTTATTTTGCGAGATTGGTACTTCTGGCTTGAATGATGTAATTAATTTGTAGAGAGAAATATACTTTATGTATGTGGATCATTCCATGGTAACGAAAGTTACATTTTAAGTAAATTGTTGACACTATCGAGCCCGGGGGTTTATGGCATTGCGGGTATAGTAAAGCGCTCCATGTATCCTTACCCTGAACTAATATATTCCACATTCTCTATAAATTACAACTCACTCAAATCAGGCCTATGTTATTAATATTTTACTTAAATTTTTTCATATATTAGACTTTATAAAGGTAGGGTTAAAAAATCCTTCACGCAGAACTGGGTAAACTAAACTAATTTCTCAGTAAGTCGAATTTATGGTACCATTTTGCTGGTTTGCGGAATATATATATTTGTTTCGTTAAATTGGAGGAACTCAATTTCTTATGCCATTTATTTAAAAATGTTGAACTGCAGTGAAAACATATGTTGCATAAATAAGTTATTATCTATTTGCATGTTGTTGTATAATTTTATAACAGTTTTAAATAATATTTTCATATTACTTTTCCCATTACCGTACTTTATTAAAAATAATAAATACTTTGATGTAGCTTATAGGATACATTACAAATTTAAGGGTTAATCGGACTGTGTGATATATATGGGATGAATTGAACATGGCGATTGGTAGAGAGAATTTTTAATTTCGGGTTTCTGGTAATCCTCCACTTCTAATGGAGGATTTCGCTGATTATTGGAGAATACATTCCTCATTTTATTTTACTAATATATACTGAGTTTCGATGTGAAACATAGAAAATTGCTGCCGCTAGGAAAGTTAACGGATTCACACACACACACACACACACACACACACACACACACACACACACACACACCACACACACACACACACACATACACACACACACACACACACACATATATATATATATATTTGGTCACGGTAATTTTAGTTGTATACTAGATATGATCGGTGAAGATCTTTAAATTTTTTTCAAACATTTTTTCATGAGAACAACCTCAATAGCTTCATTCCTTTGGAAAAAGCTAAAAATCACATTTTTAAGATAAATGAGCAGACACGTACTGAAACCCGAAATTAAATATCCATTCTGTTGTAAAGTATAAATATCTCTGAAATCTCATAAAATATTGCAATGTAAATTTAGATAAGAAGTTGAACGATTTGTTACATTATAGTAACAGTTGGTAATTATGATTTATCATAGATAAATATTATCATCATTGAAATAAAATGAATAGCACACGTTGCGATTGGTTATACATGTTACCAATGTAAAACATTAAAAAATGCACTGGGAAGTTAACAATCGCAATGAAAAAGTGGATAATTTTTGTTTTAAAATTTCACTCTACTGTAAACTGATATGGTGTACACCAGCGGTTCCCAACCTTTTTCGACTCGCGAACCCCTTTCATAACGATCTGAATTGGGTGAACCACTGACTTTTAAATATACATACAATAGGCATGAATAAAATTTAATTCAAAAAGGTTTAATAACCATAAATTAACTTAACTCTTAACGGTTAAAACCTAAAGTTACTCTAGTTACGGCTTAAAAGTTACACAACGTGTACGCCTATTTGTAGAGAAATCAAATGCATTCCTAACGTTGTTACATAACTGTAAATCAGGCATTCGCGGTACATATTAATTTATTCTGGAAATAATGTGATAAATCCCCGATGTTACATATAGGCTATGTAATAAGGAGCACTAAGTTAATTTAATTAAAAATAATAATTATTAATGCTATTATTACACAAGTCTGCATTTAAAAAATTTTTCTCAGATTATTTATTTAAAATAGGTGTTTTTAAATCAATTTCTTATACTAATTCCAAAAATTATTTCAATTTTTGTCTATCACGTCAGCTTTTTACACAAAATGAGAATATACATTTTCACGATTTTAACTACAAATTTATTAAAATTAATTATAAATTTATTAAGCACAAATATATTCTAGCTTAATTTCACACTAGAAAAGTTTTTGTTAAAAATACACGTTAAAAGTACTGTAAAGAACTGCCCTAATAATTTTGTGACTACCTTGTAACAAAACAGAAAGCAAATGGTGTTGCATTAATTTTGAAACCTTCTCTTCTTTGACTTCCTTGAAGTCCCTCCATTTTTATTCTCCCTCTTCAACATCCAACAGTAGTTTTATTCCATGTTCCCTTGTACCTCCTCTCTATCTCTTTAATATCCTGATGAAAACGTTCATCTTGCTCTTCACTACAATGTCCCAGATTTTCGGGAAAGTAGTCGATATGGGAATATAGAAAGTGAACTTTCACACTCATGTTACAATTAAACTTTTTGAAATTTTCAAACATATTTTCCATAATTGCCTTGCAATTAGGATCTTTGTTATTCCCTAGAAAGTTTTCATTAACAGATCGTAAAGCCATCCATGCTTCTTTTTCTCTCTCATTCATTGCCTTGTTTTTTTTTTTTCAAAATCTTCATACTTCATCAGTTTCTTTATTTGCAGACCAACAAAAATTATAGCTTTCAATTTTTCTTGTCTGATGGATGGAAATTTCTTATAAAAGTACTTGAAGCAAGACCCATCCTGTGATAGAGCCCTTACAAACTGCTTCATCAAGCCCAATTTGATTTGTAGTGGTGGATGCAGGACTTTTTGAGGGTCTGCAAGTGGTTCTTGCAGGATGATTTTAGTTCCAGGTACAAAATGTCTCTGCTCTGGCCAAACTTTCACACTCTTAATGTTTTTTCTTTGCCCGACTATTCCATTCACATAGAAAGCATGACATTTTTGCGAAACCATATTGCTGCCTTAATAGTATTTCTAAAACTTTAAAGTCACCCTAGATTAGCCATCTGTGTTCCTCATACTGGATACATGTTAATAGCAACTTAACTTCATGTTCTCGAATGTCTCCTTCATCTGAACTGAATGGGCAATAGGAATGGACCAGTACACATTCCCATTATGCAGTAATACACATTTGACTTCTCTTTGATGAGTCTATAAAAAGTCTCCACTGAGTAGGATCATACTCAATGTCATAGAAGTGGATTAACTCATTTATGTTATTGCAGTAAACCAAGCAATCATTATGTGAGAATAAACAAACTAGTTTCTATTATCTGTGTCTGTACCATGAGTAATGTGTTCCTGGTTCCAGAAGATTCTTAATTTTAAGCTGTGAGGCAAGCAGTTCTGCAGATTCTTTTGGCAAATTCAGATCACGAACTAGATCATTAAGGTCATTTTGTGAGAACCGTTGTGGAGTAAAGTCGTCTTCAGGCTGATATATATTATCAGTATCATCGTCAGTGATTTCATCAAGATCACCTTCAACATCATCTTGTCAAGTTCTCTAAAACAGCTGGAGGAAGAGGAACAGGCAGCTCTTCTCCATGTGAATCTGGCCTAATGGCTGAAGGGATGCTTGGATATACAATTTGGATCTTATTTTCTTAATTGCACCCCTGAACATTAAGCAAACAGAAGTAACAGTCATTAAGGTGGTCTTTAGGCTCCCTCCACACCAACGGTATGCACGTTTTCTTCCCTTTTGTCCACAATCATAACCTCTCAACGCAATAGCGGCAAACTTTCTTTGGCGCCCACACCTTATTCTGGTCACCAAGTTTCACTTTAAAATAAGCATAGTAAGCTTTTTATTAGCAAAGTCTGTAATATCCGTTCTTTGCTTAAGCACTGTATGATTTCCACAAATATGGCAGAAAAGTTAGGATTGTTCACACACTTGCGTGTAGACATTGTCATACTTGCAGTCACACTAGAGAAATAAAATTAGAACAGCATTCATAATGCAAGTATCTGAGATGAACATCACTTCCAAGGTCACCCAATAACAACCTCAGCAGTAATTGTGTCAACTGAAAGAATTTAGAGGTCTGAATTGACAAATTTCTCTCCAACAATACTCGTTACCTTGAGGCATATTTTGTGCTCTTACCAATAAATATTTGAAAATAGATAAGTCCATTATGAAAAAAACTGTACGTGATAGAAGAAAACTAAGAATAGTAATGGAATCAGCATAAAAAAGTGAACTAATACTACTTATTAGTTTCCAGTCATCTGATATCATGCAGACTAGGGTTATTATTATTCTTATTATTATTATTATTATTATTATTATTATTATTATTATTATTATTATTATTATTATTATTATTATCATCATTATCATTAATGCAATGCTGCAGAAATTAAGAAAACAATAATGGACCTAGCCTCGAAATCCGCCATTACGGAAAAGTTTTGGCGAACTCCTCGAAATATTTGGCTGATCCCTTGGTGGTCGCGAACCACAGGTTGGGAAACGATGGTGTACTCTAACTTGCCCACATCTAAACCTAACTAATTAAATTCTACACGCCTGTAAATTAACCGCCGGGCCAGAGCTATTAGAATGGCCATGACCCCTTCGAAAATATATCCTTTCTGTCAACAGGGCCATGAAAAAATTTTATGTCATTCAATGAGCAATGCAGACAAGAAATAATCCAATTTCTTTTCCATATTTACAGATAAAATGAGTTTATAATAATTAAATCTCAAACCATATATATATATATATATATATATATATATAATATTGTTTTCTATAAATATTAGTTACATTAAACTTGTGCTTATGTGCATATATATATATATATATATATATATATATTATATATATATATATGTGTGTGTGTGTGTGTGTCTGAAGATATTACAGAAAATACCCAAAAATTGAGTGATATATATATATATATATATATATTTATATATATA
Organism: Diploptera punctata; assembly: GCA_030220185.1. Taxonomy (NCBI): domain Eukaryota; kingdom Metazoa; phylum Arthropoda; class Insecta; order Blattodea; family Blaberidae; genus Diploptera; species Diploptera punctata. Next base: position 1,547,882 of record JASPKZ010006047.1, read on the forward strand.
GAGAGAGAGAGAGAGAGAGAGAGAGAGAGAGAGAGAAGAGAGAGAGAGAGAGAGAGCATATTTCACAATTTTTCACAACTTGTTTTTGAGCCCAATTAATCTCCTGCCATTCACCTACACATCTGTCTGTCGATCCCCATGATCCAATTATCAAGTGGCACTCATTCTTCTTGGGAATCTCTCTTCTGTAATATATATATATATATATATATATATATATATATATATATATATAATCTCCACCCATAGTCCATAGTAATTCTGCCCGAGGACAGGTCTTTCACTGCAATCATCGAATTTTCATGCTACGCTTTGCAGCTTTACTTTCACTGCAATCATAGCATTTTCATGCTACACTTTGCAGCTTTACTGGGGAATTGTAGGTGTGGTAGCTTCCCGTAGATTTCCACACCGATGAAGGATGATGATGATGCTAATGATAAGGATGATGATGACCGGATGGTTTTTGGGGACCGTTGGGCCCTAAGCTTCCTGACATTTTTCTTACAGGCGAGGAAAAATCCCGAAAAAACTCACCCAGGAGCCTGTCCCGACCGGGAATCGAATCCGGGTCCGCTGCGTGACAAGGCAGCATGCTTCCGGGAGACCACAGCGGTGGACACACACATATATATATATATATATATATATATATGTGTGTGTGTGTGTGTGTGTGTGTGTGTGTATTGCTCAGATTGTTTTTCACATTCTGCTACAATAATTTGTGCTTTTTTAATATTATCTTGAATTGTTTTTACGTTACTTGCACTAGAACATCCGTGGATATTTATACACTGCGTACTTTATTAAGACAATTAGCTGTGACCATTCTTGCTATGGACATTTTAACCTGGCAGCGAATTCACTGTTTTCTTTGCTTGTAGCATTTGAGATACAACTTGCGGGTGGGTTGAAAGCCGCACTTTATATTTTAAAGTAAGGTAAGAACAGAGGAAAAAAAGAAGTGGAAAGAAGACAAATCTGCGTGGTGGTTTGATTACGCCAGGGTGAAGTGGCAGACACCACGAACAGAGATAAATAAAGTAAGTGACATTGAAAGATCAGCCAAGGATCAGAGACAAGTACTAGACCACAGTAGAAAAGAAAATTAAGATTAAGATAACACATAACAGGGGTGAATAACTTCTCTTGCAGACATTTAGTTATAAATCATTACAAATGAAGTATAGAATGTTTGAGAGATTTTAAGTTTTATTAACTCAAGAATGAATGAACATGTTGGAAGGATAGAAGATACCAAACTCCCAAAAATAGCTTATTAATTTGACCCTAAAGGAAAGAGAGACGTGAGGAGGCCGAGTAGGAGATTGAAGGAGACACTGTGATGATGGAACAGGCTGTTAGCCCAATCCATGAAGTGGAGAAGAAGAAGAAGATTAACATTTTGGTGAAATTAGAATCTTGCAACACTGGCACTATCGAACTCGTAGGTTCATGGGTGCGCGGAGATAAGCTCTCCGCACATCCTTATCCTGAGCTAATGTTTTTCCTGTATAATCTAATTCCTCAAATCATGGTTAATGTTATTCTCCTACTTCATTCTTGGTCTATCAACTGGGCGTTTTCCCTTTGGATTTCCTACAAGAAGCTTCCATTCCCTTATTTCATTCCCATTCGTACCACATGTCCTGCCCATTGTAGTCTGCGAGACCTAATTGTTCTTATTATATCTGCTATTCTATAATACAGGGTTCGGCATATGTCAGTTAACCACTGCACATGGTTGCATGAAAAAAATCAGATAGGTTGAAACTGGTGTTTGAATACGGGACCTTTAGAATATAATCTCAAACACTACTAAGAAGTATTCAAACCCCAGTTTTAACCAATCTGATTGTTTTTCCTTGCAACCATGTGCTGTGTGGTTAACTGACTTATGCCACATCCTGTATATATAACTATATCAAATTAAAATTCAACAATTACAATACAGTATTAGTTAATAGTTCACTGCTGTGGCCTCGAGGTAGCGTGCTGCCTTGTCACGCAGCGGGCCGGGTTCGATTCCCGGTCGGGACAGGCTCCTGGGAGAGGTATTTTCGTGGGTTTTCCTCGCCTGTAAGGCAAATGTCAGGAAGCTTAGGGTCCAACGGTCCCCGAAAATCAACCGGCCATCATCATCCTTGTCATTATCACCATTATCCTTCACCGGTGTGAAAAGCAACGGGAAGCTACCACACTTATAATTCCCTAGTAAAGCTGCAAAGCATAGCATGAAAATGCTATGATTGCAGTGAAAGACCCGCCCTCGGGCAGAATTACTAATGGATGGATGAATTAGTTAATATTTAAGTAAAATTGGAACATTTAGTTAATATAATTAAAGATAAAATATTCTTTCTGAACTGGAATTTGATCCAAGGTATCAATCTTTACGCGCTGATGTAAAACGAATTGTGATATTAACTATTGCACGCGAATAGTTGCCTCTGTACATTAAATTCAATATTACGTTCGTAATTAACTGATATGGCGCGGAATAAATCCCATCAAATATCTTCTTACAAGGAACTGGCGACCATTGCAGGCCGAAACCTACCTTGAAATTTTCCCAGAGAAACGTTGTAATGAACCAAGGTCACGTCCTTAAAATAACCTGCCACTTTTAACTCCAAGGTACTAAAGTCAAGCGCCTAATTTCTCATTTAAACTACAAAGAATAATACAACTCCTGACTTGGGGAATCACAACCTGTTATTGCTGAATTCTAGCTTCTATTTATAAGCCTTGAAGTTAAAAACAGCAGATAATCTTTTGGGCATGGACTGGGTACATCATAAGTAAGGCTAGGATTTGTATGTAATTACATATTCTTTCCCTTTGCTTATACATGGGTAAAATTGTTAAGTGTCCATGTTAAGGCCCGTCTCCTGTTAAGTGGTAGCAAGTTGTTTTTTATAGGCCGAGTACAATAAATGAGACGGACCCAGCATTAAATCAAGGTCAGGATTTACCTAAATTTGCAAAGGATAGCAAAACTAAGGAATTAAAGGTAGTCACATAAATAAAGTAAATCTAAAACGAAAATATATATTTAACAAATTAAAAATAAGAGAAAAGTGAAACATATTAAATTGTAGACTTTAATCATTTACACAGGTTATAAAGAGAGCTGATGCAAACTTATTTCTACTAAGAGCTTTTCTTTAAAATAATGCGAAGTTATATCCTGAGTTTCGGAGGCCTATCTAAATCTATGACAGATACTACTCTATGAATAAATATAAACAAGTACGAAGGCTACGTTCGACCAAGATAGGTGATCTCGGAGTCAAGGACGCTCGCTGCAACCAGCTACATGGGGTCAGAGCCATCTCTCCTGACGTGAAAGCGTTAAGAATAACTCTTTGTGCCGATACGTGATTGGTACACGTCACCCAGATATGCATTTATATTAAATAAACTGTCTAAAAATCCCTAATAATTATAATAACCAAATATTTATAGGGGAATAATTAATTTTTAATAAAGCCTATAAACTGTGGGTTATAACAGTCCACGAATTAAAAACTTGCCTATCATATATGAAAATTTATCATTACATATTTTAAAGGGTTTTATGTAAATTTACTTATTATGCCTCTTAATATAAACAAATCATAGGTGGAAAATAATTTAAAACAATATTTGTTTACATTAAAAAACTCATATATCTGATTGTGCACTGAAACTTTTTTTTCCAACCTATACAAAAGTTACTGAGAAACAGTCGAAGAATAATTCCATTTACTAAACACGATAAACATAGATACAGGAAAAACTCTGAAGATTTCACTATAGGGTTCCACATAGCAAGCTCTCTTTTAAAACGTGAACGATCTACTCTGTTTATGAATGAAATAGTAGAAATATAAGTTATAGGGGGCACACCGTGATGTAGTTGATTAAGGCAATATCTACAAGCTGGAAAATCGAGAGTCGAGGTCCAATGCGGTCAGAATTTTTAAACTGCTTAATCTTCTAGGGTCAACTCAGCCTATAAAACATTAGTACCATACTATGTTGTGAGAGTAAAGACAGCTATCACACACGGCTGAAATCTCTTGCCGATTATCTAAAAAGATGGAAGCCTTAACCTCACAATATCCCTAAGACCCGTAGTGGGATCAGTTTATGATAGAAACATGACAATGCCCTTCTTATCATGATGTCAAGTATTTAACTGCCCCATTTCTCCAAATTTGATCTATCTTAAAGTTAACCGTTTTATATAAATTAATATAAAATTAAATTTTAATGTATTTATTACATATTTTAAGGAATTTTTATGTAATCTTACACATTTTACATAATGTTATAACATAAATATGAACGCATTTGGATATTAATATTACATAAGAATCCTAGCCTTAATCATAACGTTTCTATGGGAGAAATTTGAAGTTAAGTTTCGGCATGCAATGTTTGACAGTTCCATTGTTAGTAGAAGCAACCTTGTTGTAATGTGAAAATAATTTCAATACTAGAAGTACACGGGATTTCATCATAATCATAGTTCATTCACGAATTTAGGCCATTTGTTGACCTGTTTCGGCCTCAATAGAAACACCATCTAAAAGTCTTTTGAGTGGACGTATTGGTCTTCTTCTTCATGCAGGTTGATAGCTTATCATCTGCTTGGGTATCCTGTGATGCTCCATTCGATAAACATGTTGCAATAATCTTGACTTATAATCTGAAATTTTGTTTTCTAAAGGTTCCAAGTGTTATTCTTCTAACATGTCTTCATGTTTTATAATCTAGTAGTGTGTATCCTGAAGTCCTTCGAATATATTTCATTTCAGCAGATCTCCATAGTAATTCTGCCCGAAGGCAGGTCCTTCACTACAACCATAGCATTTTCATGCAATGCTTGTAGCTTTACTAGGGAATTGTAGGTGTGGTAGCTGCCCGTTGCTTTCCACACCGGTGAAGGATGATGATAATGATAAGGATGATGATGATGATGAGATGATGATGGCCATATGATTTCGGGAACCCTTTGGGCCTTAAAGTTTTCCTGACATTTTGTCTTACAGGTGAGGAAAAAACCCGATAAAAACCTCACCCAGAAAAACTGCCCCGACTGGGGATCGAACCCGGGTCCGCTGCCTGACAAGGCAGCACGCTACCTCGAGAGCACAGCAGTAGACTCAGCAGATCTAAGTCTCTGTATATCCTTCAGCTTCAATGTCCATACTTCGCTACCATACAAAAGATTTGGATCAGCCAGTGTCATATATACTTTCAGTCTTGAACTAGCTGTGGCTTGAAGATGCAATTTGTTAACCCTAAAATCCTTTAAAAAAATGATATTTTTGTAGTTACATCCTTTTCTTGATCATATAAGATACTGCATCCTAGATATATAAAAGTATTAATACCTTCCAAAATGTTATTATCAATTTCAAATAGAGAAAAAAATTGTCTCTCCTCCTGAATTGCCTGAGAAGCAAAATTTATTAGTGCACCAGTGCGTAAAGCTGGATATCTTGGATGGAAATCTTGGTTCAGGTACACATTTTTCTCTTTGGTTATATAACTTTTTTTTGTTACGGACATATTAGATCATCATCTAATAATAAGTGGAGGCTTAAATGCCAGAGTTGGCAATATCCCTATACCTAATATAATAGGATATAATGGAGAAATAACAATAAATGATAATGAACAGGATTAAAAATAATGAATACCTATTTCCGAAAAAAGGACATACATAAATATACAAGAAGTGGATATAACTCAAGATCAATAACAACAAGCTTGGAGCCTTGGTAACAGATGTGAGAGTACATAGAGGCAGCGATATATACTCTGATTACTATCTCGTGATAAGTAAAATAAACATAATAGCTAAATGGCGGAAAATAACATAAAGAACAAAAGAAACTAAGAAGAAGTATATAAAGTATATTTATTACAAGATCAAAGTATTAGACAACATTATGAAAGCAGAATGAATAAATATATATCAGAGATAGCGACAACAGAAGATATAAATATTGAATGGAAAAATATATCAAATGTAATACACAAAACAGCAAATGAGATATTAGGGAAGAAAAATAGAATAAGAAATAGGAAGGGCTTGAGAACTTGGAATGCGAATATACAAAATGCAGTGAATGAAAAACAAAAAGCATATCATGCATATTTACGACTGAAAACAGAAGAATCTTACGAAGAATATAAAATGAAAAGGAGAATTGCTAAAAGCATTATAAGAAAAGCCCATCAGGAGTCATGGGATACATTTATAAGCTCAGTAGAACATGATATGTATGGAAGGCAAGAAATAGGTTATAAATTAGTGAAACATCTAAATCAAACTGAGAAAGATTCTGCCAGATTGAATATAATCCCCGAACAAGAATGGATACAACATTATGAAAAACTTTGGAGAAAGGAGGAAATTGAAGGAAAAGAGAACAACGAGGAAGAAATAAAAGTGGAAAATATTGATGTAATAGACATAAATGAATTAGAAATGGCTCTGAAAAACCACTAAGAATAGGAAAGCAACAGGATTAGATAATATAAATATGGAGTTAGTCAAATATAGTGGAATATTGTGTAAACTACGAATACTTCATTTAATTAATATATGTTGGCACACCTATGAGATTCGAACCACTTGGAAAACAGCAACTGTGAAGAATATATTTAACAGAGGAGACCGGAGAAATTGCGAGAATTACAGAGGGATTAGCTTAATGAATACTGGCTACAAGATATATACGAAAATAATAAATAATAGATTGAGAAACATAACAGAAGTAATAATAAATGAAAATCAAAGCGGATTAGAAAGGGAAGGTCATGTATAGACAATGTCTTTACACTGAAACAACTCATAGAAAAGAGAAGAGAACATAACTTAGAAACTCACATAGGATTTATAGATTTGGATAAGGCCTTCGATCGAATAAACAGACAAAAATTTTGGGAAATATTACGAATGAAATGATACCCGCTGTGCCTTGTTGAAACAATAAAGAAATTATATGAAGACACAAATATAATTATAGATACCGGATTCAAAAGAACAGATACAATCAAAACAAATACTGGATTACGGCAAGGATGTAGTTTATCACCCTCTTTGTTTAATATATATAGACTATATTTTAAATAAATGGAAAGTTTTACTGAAACCAGGATTAAGAATAGATAACAAAGTGTGCGTAAATAATCTTCTATTTGCTGACGATGTAATCATAATACCGAAAAATGAAGACGACTTACATAAATCTATGCATGCATTATATTAAATATGTAAATTATATGATCTAAATATTTCTGTGAGGAAAACGAAGACCATGGCTTTTAGAGGAAGAGATCCAGTGAGATCCAAAATTATTTTAGAAAATCAAAGTATAGAACAGGTGTCTAGTTTCAAATATTTGGGCTGTGATGTTGGCTACAATGTGGAAAGAGATATTGACTCCAAAATAAATAAATTTATACAGAAACATTCAAAAATAAAATTAGAAAAGAAACAAAGATAAAAATGTATAATGTTATGGCGGTTCCCACAATATTGTATGGATTTGAAACTTGGGCACCAATGAAAAAACAGAAGAATAGAATACAGACGGCGGAGATGAGGTTCCTAAGACAAGTTAAAGGATGTACAAGACTTGATAGAATTAGAAATGAGGACATAAGGGAAGAATTGGAAGTACAGCCTTTATTGGATAAGGTTACGAATTACAGACAGAAATGAATTGATCATATGGATGGAATGAGTAAGGAGAGATATCCATTGTTAGCAAGAAATTATCAAGCAAGAGGAAGGCGTGATGTTGGAAGACCTAGAAGACGTTGGGCTGATGCATTATGAAGTCGGAACGGGCAATTGCCTAATCCCTGGAGTGATGATGATGATGACATTTTCAATATATAATAAGTATAATTGAAGAAGATTTAATTAAAAAAATATTTTCATGAGAACAGCAACAATAGATATATTCCTTTGGTTTTCGCTAATTCACGTATCTTGCACATACTGAATTTTAGTAGTGGGCAGCAAACATTTCAGTCAAACAAGGTAGTTACACTCTCGTCACATTGAAATGATTTTTTTTAACAATGCCGTATATTAAACACACATACACATATGCACCAGTGGCGGCTCGTGGCTTCGAAGTTAGGTGAAGAGCTAGTAAGAAAAATTATTTGTACACATGCTTATCTTAATAATGTTTCTTTAGTTTTGGCAACAATAGTGTGGAATCCAAATAAAACTAGGGTTGACAATTGTTTACTGCACGTGTAGTTTCAGTACCTCCCCTACGTCCGAGCATATGAACTCATCTTTCCCCCTCCTCTCCTCACGTAACAATGATCCGAAAGTTATCAGTTTAGATCTAGGCGTCGCAGTATAACGTAGTACAATGTTTTCAAAGCAGGAGCAAAGAATCTGGTTAAAGATTGAATGTATTAGAGGCAGAAACGTACTACAGTGTCATCAAGGATTGCGAGTGGCTTGTGGTGGAGATACATTGCCGTACCGAACAGTGGCAAGGTGGGTTCAAGCCTTTAAAGGAGGATACGAAAATGCGTCACATATGCCTAGATCTGGTCATCCACCGGTTAGTGAGAATAACGTGCAGATAGTGTCCACATTAGTGGAAGCGGATCGGAATTACACTATTCGAGAGTTAGCCACAGATACTGGATTGGCACCTTCGACTCTGCATCGAATCCTTAAGTTCAGCCTTAGGAAGCGAAAAATTGCTTCACGATGGGTCCCACATGAATTATCGGAGATGCAGAAATTTCTGAGATATGAAGCTGCTCGTACGCACTGGGAGCGCTATGAGAGGGAAGGGGAGCACTTCTTACGACATATCATCATCATTGATGAGACCTGGGCCAAAAGTTATGAACCACAGTTGAAACGTCAGTCGTCCGAATGGCGTCGTATAGAGTCACTGCGAAAAACAATAGTTCGGCAGACCGCTACAAATGTGAAAACGATGCTAATCCTAGCATACGATTGGGATGTTGTCTTAAAACATATCGTTCCCCCATGGCAGACCGCCAATGCAGAGTACTATTGTAAGTTTCTGCAAAACAATCTGCGAGCAGCGTTGAGAAGAACTCGACGACATTTCATGAATATTTCACCCATAATTCTGCGTGACAATGCAAGGGCGCATGTAGCAGGAGCGGTGTCTGATTTGTTCAATCGCTGGGGTTTGGAGGTGCCCTACCACCCTCCATATTCTCCGGACATAAGTCTCTGCGACTTCGACCTCATTCCTAAGCTCAAGGAACCACTACGCGGGAAGAGGTTCAGAACAGTGGACGACATTCTGAGTGCTGTTAATCAGTCTCTGCGTACCATCCAGAGATTAGATAGTGCCGACGGCATTCAACGGCTATTACCACATCGCTGGGAACACATTGTAAGCAATGTTGGTGGCTACATCGAAGGCCTCTAAAACTTAAAACCATGTATGTATGCTATGTTTCCATAAAATAAATAGTTGCCAAAAACTTAAGAAACAACCTATTTATTATTAAACTCACTTATTTCTTGAATATCAATCAAATCAATTCTTCGGTCCTTTAAGGCTGCAAACGTCTCGGTGATATCTCATGGATTGGGCGTGTCTTCGTTAACTGCAGTAGAAGTTCTTTCTGAATTGTAATATTCCCCAAAGAAGAAAGTCTCTTCTTCCTCAGGTATGTTTTTATATGACACAGACAAGAAAATCGTCTTTCCACAGATGCTGTTGTAGAGGTCCAAGAGCACAACCATGGAAATCCCTTAAAACACTACAGTTTGAAAGTAAGATTGTAGCGTTTAACTGAAAGTTTAGATTATTTTGTAATGCATATTTTAGAGATACAGTAGGGCGACCACAATTTTAAACTTCCTTTTATCTTCATCTTTCCAACGTGCAAATATATTTCCAATTAAACTCATAATTAATCATAAATTCGATTTATACTGTATTTAAACCACCAGAACAATAGCCGAATAGCACGATACGAAAGAATTTCATACACAAAGCCTTGAAGCAGATGGCTTCGCTACTTCACTTGGAGGATTTTGTAACGCTAAACCTCAGCGGGCGACGTGACGATTTTCATAGCGACCAGCGATCTAAGCTACACCTCGGAGGTCGAGCAGCTACAAATAAAAATCGTTCACTTGAGCGCTGACCGTAGACCAGAATGGCAAGAGTTCTGTGTCGCAACAATAAGTCTCCCCTCGTAAAATAATACAGAAATATGATAAGGAAAATAATGTTTAAAAATAATTCTGGTAAAATAAGGTGAAGTGTTACTTCGCCTACTACCTGAATATCTATCTGCCCGACACACACACACACACACACACACACACACACATTGTAAGGATTCTTTAACCATTACTAAAGATGCAACACTAAAACTTATTTAAACAAACCGAAAATTTGTACGTGACTATTTCAAATTCGAAGTAACTAGCTTCAGTTTGATTTATTCTTTATAATAGATATGTTTGTGATAGTTATATTAATAATCACGAAGGCCGAGGGTTCGAGTCCCAGTGGGGTCAGGGTTTTTAAAGTGGCGGAACCATGATCCTGGGGTCGATTCAGCTTCTAAATGAAATGAGTACCAGACATTTGTTCTGGGAATAAAGACAGCCGTCATGTAGGGCTGACAACCCGACTGACATCTCGTGCCGATTGTCTAGGACCTTCTCAGGTATATAGTTGTAGCCAGCTCATACGTTCTGCAACCATTTTGCAGCACCCAGCTCATGAATATAAGTGCTATTTACTTTCCTTTGCCCGGGCCCATCAGAGGCAATGATTGATTCATCTTTCTTATGTTGTTTGTATAACATATATTAACTATTACCAAGAAATCTTAAATACTCTGTAGTAATTTATATACGTAGTTCGTATCTAACTCTGTATAATATTTCAATCATGAAAGCTAGAAGGGAAAGGGGAGCTAATGTGACTTAAGAAAGCTTATGTATAGGAATGAATATGAAGCAGCAATTTCATAACTAGTTAAATAGTAATTAAACATTCTTTTTACTAAAATTGAATTTAATGTTTAAATTGTTAGTCTGATCTTGAAATACAAAATTAATTAAACAGAAATGACTTTTGACCATTATATGAATTTAAAGAAAATGTGAATACATAAATTGTATTGTGTTGTTAGCCTATGTTTTCCCTTTACAGAGATTTAGCCGCTCTCCCCTACAGGGAAGAATTTGAACCATACTAATTTAGTTACACTTGTTTTCGTATAGATGTCATTTTGAGTGGTACGTGGTCAGCGTTCCAACTCATACTGACATCTAGGAAACTAATGTAGTACTAGTACGGGAAAATTCGGTACATTTTGCTTAGAGGCCTTTTCATTCAGGCTTAAGGATTTTTTACGAGCCTGAAAATCTTCAGACTCGGGACCCACGGCTTAAAGTACCTCCCGGAGGACTTGCTTCTTGGATTTGTCCGTCCTAAAAAATCCATCGATCCCACCGGGTTTGAACCCGCCACCCTTGGGACCAGAGGTAAGGAGCATGACCACTATTCCACCGCGGCGGGTCACATAAATAATATAAAAAATATAAATTAATTATCCTGGTCATCATATAGATTCCAGTTTTATAGAATTTACAAAACAAAATAATGAGAATAATAATAATAATCACCCATACATGCACACAAGCACTCCTTAGTCCAGCCGAGGGTTAGGGTCCACACCCTGGATGCCCTACCCTGGTTTACAGGACCAAAACAAAACAACTCAGCTCCACTCGAGCTAACAAATGTGATGCAGATGATAATAAATATGATGATGACACTGTTTGTAACTTGTATCACGTATTTGAGTGTTCCGAGGAAGAGGGAAAGTTGCGCAACTATACACAGCGCAGAGGGAAGGGGAGGGGAGGTAAGTAGTAGAAAGCACAAAGAAGAAGGAATCTCACTGTTCAAGGATCTCACTGTAGAGGAAAGATACACTAACATAGATATTACGTACCGAAAATGCACTTTCGGTACATAGTGGGACAACTTTATTTAGATTTTACCTTTAGATCCTAATCTACGTAAGTACATAACTATATAAATTAATTAGTAGTAGTAGTAGGACTTCATTAGACAAAAAGTAAGATATCTACAATATTATTTACAAATATGGGTCGCACGGGCAGTAAGCCGTACGTGCTGTTGACAGTCCGTTACAATAAAGTAATAATTGGTACTAGTGTAAAGAAAAATAAACAACAAAAACAGCAATAACATTACAATTACATAAAGAAAACACAATAATAATATTACAACTAAATAATAACACAATAGCATTATACACTAAAAACATTAACATTACAATTACATAAAGAAAACACAATAATATTACAATTAAGTAATAACACAATAGCATTATACACTAAAAAACATTAACATTACAATTACATAAAGAAAACACATTAATATTACAATTAAATAATAACACAATAGCATTATACACTAATTAATTTATATATAATTGTTAATAATTAATGGTATTGCATTTTGATAACATATATTTATTCATGAATGAGTGTTGTCCTTATTTTTCGCGTTTTTGTCCAGAAATTTACCGAGGTTTATCCAATTTTCTGGATTTACCAATAACTCGTAGCATGCCAATCTTTCCCGATTTGAATTTATAAATCTTTTACTGACGTCTCCAATATTCTATAATATCCCACTTAAATTTTCTCGATTATTACTTATCTCATCTTCAAAGTTCCTACGCACTCTCGACACATAGTCGCACATGCGCGATGTTCGTCGCTAATTTTTAGAAATTTCCATGCCCCTAGCCTAAACCAAGCAAGCCCTGATCTCTCCTTAAATCCTAGGTTGAGTATATACGATTCTTTTCCCCAGACGTGTTTTAGGTCTCTTTGTAAACACAGTGAGCGTTTTTCCTGTACATTCGGCGAAAGTATCTTGTTGGTTTATATCTAAGTACCTCCTCCTTATTTTTCTCCACACGTTCTTGCGATTTTCAGTCCCTTTTTCCCATATCCAGCCCATCCCAATCTTTTGGAGTTCTCTCCTAACCTTGTCTGCCCAAAATTTAACATCTATGTTTTTAATTTGGTGGTCGTAACAAATTGCTCTAAGCATTGTTTGTTCACCTTGGATTACTCGCAACCAGTATTTGAGTACACGAATTTTACAGTTAATGTCGTCCTGGAATGACCCGAATTCATATAAAATTCCACAGTTAGAAACGGCCTTACTAAGTCCTATAATATACTTTAGGAAATGCGTATATACCTTATTTAGTATTTCCGTTCTTTGGAAACCCCAAATCTCACTACCATAGTGCATTACTGGCCTGACCATGGCTCCATACATTTTTTCTAATGTGCTGACTGGAATATCAGGCACTCGACCCAGAATACCGAGTACACTGTTAAGTTGTCCCCTCCCTTTAAATAATGCTATATCAATATGTTTTTTCCACTTTCCGTTCATTTTCAACGTCGTACCAAGATATTCAAAATGTTTCACGTTTTGAAGTACTTGATCTCTGTATTTCCATTCCTCTGCTCTACCATAAACCGTCCCATATTTAAAGGTCATTGTTTTTGTCTTACTAACATTTACAGTCAATCCCCAATTCCTACAGTATGGCAATGGAGAGTAAGGAGTAAAATACCCCTAACACCCCTAAAGGGCTGAGAAAGGAATTGAAATGGATAAATTATCGCCAACGATCTGTATATGTTCCAGCATAACCCAGGAACGCCGGGAGTAAATTCAACTAAACTTGGTACGCATATAACTTACAATATGAACAAAAAAACATGGGGATTGAGACCTCTAACTCTCTCATGATGGTGATGAGGTGGGGTGACATCTATAAACATTAAAAACAAATATATATTAGTGTCGAATTAATTGTTTTTGAGATCGCTAAGCCTATTAGTAGCAGTCCCAGTGACATTTAAATCCAAAATTTACTCCTAGCACGCTTAAGAGGGGGAGGGGGTGATAAACGGCGAAAACTAAAGAGACAAAAAGAGATTAGTGTCGAATCCAGTTTTCTGTATCGGTAAGATAATTGATGACAATCCAGATGGTATTTAAGCCTCAGTTTGACCCTAGCACTCCTATAGGGGTGAAGGAGGGTGAAAATGTGTGTAAAAAATAAGTTTTAATGTGAGCGAGATTTGTGTTCAGTCCAAAGGGCCGCTAAGCCGATTGATGAAAGTCCTGAAATAATTTAAGCTCTAGTTTGACACTTGCGCTCTTTAACGGGTGAGAAGAGGTGGATAATAAAATGTTCAAAATGCCCGAAATTAGTGTCAAAAGCATGGTTTTCGGGATGCTTATATGATTAGTGGCAGTCTCGATAACATTTTGTTCATATTTGACATCTAGCACTCAAAAAAGGAGGATAGGTTGAGAAGAGTTGAAAAATAAAATTTCAATATGTGGCCGATATTATTGTCAAATCCACAGTGTTCGGTATCGCTATGGTAAATATGTGCTAAATAGAGTGGGTGAAGGAAGAATAAGGCTGGAACTCCTAAAGAAGAGGAAAATAAATTGGATTGGCCACTAGCTAAAAAGAAACTGCCTGACGACGGATGCCCTAGAAGGAATGGTCAACGGAAAGAAGGTTAGAGGCAGATAAAGACATGAGATGATAGGCAGTATTAAAACAAATGGTTTGTATGCGGATAAAATTAGGAAAGCTGCATTAAGGAAAGTGTGGAGAATGCAGAGAATGCAGAGAATGCAGAGAATGCAGAGTTTGCAGTGAAAGACCTGCTCTTGGGCAGGAAAAATGTGTGTGTGTGTGTGTGGTAATAGGTCACAATTCCAAAGACATTTAAGCACATGCTTGACCCTAGCATCACAAAGAGATATGGGAAGGGGCGAAAATAGAAATGACAACGGCGAAAAACATAATTTTTCGGGGTTTCTAAGCTGATAGTTGAATTTCCAGGTGTCATGTAAGCCCAGGTTTTAACCCCTATCGCACCTGGGGATTAGAGGAGTGAAAAGTGTGTAAACAAATTGCCGAAATTAGTGTCCAATTGACCAATGTTTTCGAGGTCGCTAAGCTCATTGGTGACAGTACAGATGACATTATGCCGAAGTTTGAACCTTAGAATCCCTATGAGGTGAAAATGAGTGAAAAATAATACGCCTAAAATTATCGTGAATAGTGCCTATTCCATAGTTTTTGGGTTAGCGACAGTCCAGATGGTATTTAAACCTAAGTTTGATCCTAGCACTCCTAAGGGATGAAAGGGAGGTGAGAAGGAGTGAAAAATAAGATGTCAAAAAAGGTAAATTTTAGTGTCGAATCCATAGTTCGGGGTCGGTAAGACGATTGGTGATAGTCCAGATGACACGTAAGTTCGTCATATCTAGGGGATTCGGAGTGAAAAATAATATAGGCCTATCTAAAATGGCCGTTATTAGTGTCTAATCCATAGTTTTCGGAATCGTAGATAATTCTTCACATTGGTGACATTTAAGCACAAGTTTGAACCCTAGCATCCCTGAGGGAGTTGACGGGATGAGAAGTGGTAAATAGCATATTACGGTGCGAGGTTGAGAAGTGCGTTTTGCAGAATCCAGGAAAATGTTTAAAAACCGAGCGATAGCGAACTTTTTAATTTCCGAGATTCTGTAAAACACTTCACAAACGTGCGTTGTACATTATTTTTTGCGCGATGCTGTTTTCAAAATGATAAACAAAAGTAAAATAATAACATCTTTGTTGGAAATATTTGCGTTCATTATAAAAAACTGACTAACATTAAAAGTGTGGTCAATGTTTATTAGTTGAAACAACAAGATGCCTGAGACCAAACTATGATAAAATAACAGGAGACCGTGAGACCAATTGGCGATAAAATAACAGGAGACCGTGAGATCAATTAGCGATAAAACGGCGGCAAGTACGTATCTATTGTTTTATATTGTTTCAAATCAAGTTCAGTTCATTTAAAATTCAGTGATTTGTTTCGTATAAAGTATATTAACGCTACCTTTTGGATATATTTTGTATATAGTCCTACATTGTATGTAGTATACATAGAGGGCAGTGGTTTTATTTCCCACACGCTTGTTTGTAATATGTAATATCGCAGAATAGTTATTTTATTACATTATAGTTATTTTGGTTAGCAACCCCGAAATATAAGAAGTTGAACTTTGAATTATGGTCGCCATTGCTGTAAGTGCGACAAAACGTACTGTGGGGCAAAAAATAAAATTCCAGAATGTAACTGAGATTAGTGTCAAAAAACGTGTACCTTATATATTTTTTGTATGAAAATAATTATCAATATTAATAAATCTATCACTGTGGTCTCGGGGTAGCGTCGCTGTCTCATAGGAGACAGGAGGGGTTGTATCCCCGGTCGGGACAATTTTCCTGGGTGATTTTTTTCGGGATTTTTCCTCACCCTGAAGTCTGGTCATCGTAATGACAATAGCATAATCACCATGTTTAGTATATGTGTGTGTGTGTTGTCTGGGAGGAGCCCTGACGTTGAGCTGCAGCCTTCCATGTCCTTGTGTTGTCAAAAAGTACCTGTATGTGTATGATCGATAATTTAAAATCCCTCTCAGGACTGGTCCTCCTACTTTAAAGCTCGGGTGACGTGGGGTATGTAAAAGTGTCTGTAAGGTGAGAGGTTAAACTAAGTTAATGGAACGGAATTAATTAATAAACACGATTAGTGAAGTAATTATTAGTTTGTTATTAAGTAACTTTGGAAGTGTTTTTAATTATGTAATCGTTTGACCCTCTCAGACATAGAGAGGAAATGAATTCCAAGTTCTGGTAGGTGAAGATGAAATATGTTATTAACAGTGTGATGAGGAGGTACGGTAAATCACAATATGCTGATTGATTAATGTATCTTAACACTGGCTACACGATATTTATTGGAGGACATTCAAACAAAATGAACCACATTAATTCGGACATCTTTAGAATATGCCTATGGAGTAACTCAGGAAGCCAAAAAAATATTATGAACTGATTACCTGATTGAGATGACCAGCTTAAATGGCTAGGGAATCGAAATTATGACAATTTCCTATATACACTGCTCAAAACAATTAGAGGAACACTATGAAATATGCAAATATTTTTTCATTGGATAAAGGTACAAACATGAAATTAATAAAGTACATTATTTGTGGTTATTTATTTACTTATTTATTGCTCATGTCAGTAAAAACAAATGAATAACGCTGACAATTAACTTTTCAAATAATTCCGCTAAGTAAGCAATTGAATCTTGTGCTTATTTTTCAAAGTTAAACACTCGTTATATAGAGTTAGTATCGTGTATGGCCTCCACGACATTCGATGGCAGTTTGGCACCTTCGTGGCAAGCTCCCAATAAGATTCTGGATTTCCTCTTGCGGGATATTCTCCCATTCCTCCTTCAGAGCATCTCCAAGTTGCTGCAGAGTTTGTGGAGCTTGATGTCGGTTCCTGACCTTCCTGTCTAGAAGATCCAAGTGTTCAATAGCGTTGAGGTCTGGGCTGACCGCTGGCCACTCCATTACCTTAATTTCATTCCTCCTCAGGAAATCCCTGGTGACAGCCGCAGAATGTGCCCTGGCATTATCCTGCATAAACAGAAATCCAGGGCCTACTCCAATGGCAGCAGGTACTACATGCTCTTCCAGAATGTGCTCGATATACCGGACAGCATTCAGTCGCTGGGGAACAAGTACAAGGTCCGTACGATTGTTGTACATAACTCCGGCCCACACCATTATGGAACCTCCTCCGAATCTATCAATTTCCTGTACAGCCTCTGCAGAAAATCTTTCTCCTGGCCGTCCCCACACCCTCAATCGACCATCACAACGTGTAAGACGATACCTGGATTCGTCCGAGAAGAGCACAGACTCCCACTGGTTCAGGTTCCAATCACCATGGTTTTCAGCATACGTACGTCTTGCTGTCTTATGCCCATTTGTTAAGCGTGTTTTTTTAACGGGCCTTTTTGGACGAATATTGTCTTTCCTTAATCTGTTCCTTATGGTTTGGTCTGAAACCCGGATTCCGGAAGCCATATGAAGGTCATTCTGCAGGTCTTTTGCAGTTTTTGTACGCTGTCGAAGAGCAGAAAGAACAACGTATCTGTCATCCTGGGGGCTTGTTTTAGATTTACGGCCCTGGCCATCCCCTCTTTACAAAAAAAAAGAGGTAAATGTTAAAATAATAAAACTGAAAATGATAACAAATTTATTCTCAGTTTTTGATCCATAATAAAATAATAATTATAGATGTAAAAAGATTACCAAAGTAACTTGTACGGAATACTGATTCTACGCTTGCTACAATACTGACCTGTCTCTCTGTGCCTGTTGCGTAACCTGGACACCACGGAAGGAGAAACCCCAAGCTCTCTAGCCACTTGTCGCAGAGATTGACCTTGTCGTAAAAGATGTAGAGCATGATACACTTCAAACTCATTTAAATGCCTTATTTTGTCAGAGACTTCAATAAACAAGGCAAATAATCAACATTCGTCACTATAGCAACACCAGGAAGCTTACCAATTAGAAGTGACCAGTGCCTTCCAAAATAAAAAAAAATTCTCTATATTTGTTATTTGAGGTAATTTCTCTGTATTTAGGCCATGGATCTTTAAAATTTGTATCCAATGATAAAATTAATAATTCAATTTACATATTGTCCAACTTTCAGCATCACAGCTTTAAGAAACAATTACTTATTCAATTTATTACAAGGGTTCCTCTAATTGTTTTGAGCAGTGTAATTCTTTGGAACATTTTTGAACCAAAGAGAAACGAACAAACAGGTGCATGGAGAAGACTACCCAACAGTGAGCTAACTAACTAACTCACTGGCACTATCGAACTCGTAGGTTCAAGGCCGCGCGGGCATACGATATCCATACATCCCTATCCTGTGCTAATGTTTTCCAATCATTCCCTGTATAATCTACTTCCCTCAAATCATAGTTAATGTTATTCTCCCACCTCATTCTTGGTCTACCATCTGGGCGATTTCCCTCAGGTTTTCCTACAAGAACCTTCCAAGCACGTCTTTCATTCCTCATACGTGCCACATGTCCTGCCCATCGCAATCTACGAGACTTAACTGTTCTTATTACACGCTTTATATTAGATTGGCCGGCATCGTTGTAACAGAATCTTCCCACACGATTTTCACCCACTTAAAAACATTGGATCGACTTGAAACTTTGTATACTTGTAAAGGGCCGATGACAATACAATAATTTCATAATTTTTTTCTAGGATCCTGGCCAGGATCATCAGGACATCAAAAAATTAAAGACCGGTATAATAGGTTCCGGACTTATCGACTTTTTAGTCCATTGTTGTAAGACATTAATATTATATCCTCTGATAGGTCAGTTGGTAGAGCGGTGGACTGTAGGGTATATAATTTCAGTAATACATAGGTCGCTGGTTGAAATCTGAGCCGGAGGATTTTTTTAGAAGAGTATTACTTTTAGCTCATACTACAAAAAATCGAATTTTAAAATATTTACATTTTTATGTTATTCTGTAAAATATTAATGACAATTTTGTAAACTTACAGGTATAATAGGTTCCGGACTTATTGACGTTTTAGTCCATTGTTGTAAGACATTAATATTATATCCTCTGATAGCTCAGTTGGTAGAGCGGTGAACTGTAGGGTATATAATTTCAGTAATACATAGGTCGCTGGTTGAAATCTGAGCCGGAGGATTTTTTTAGAAGAGTATTACTTTTAGCTCATACTACAAAAAATCGAATTTTAAAATATTTACATTTTTATGTTATTCTGTAAAATATTAATGACAGTTTTGTAAACTTACCACACTGCAGTTTATCCAGAAAATATGAGGAGGATACGATTAACTGTAACTATTTATCTATATTAAAATATTCAAAAATGTTATAATAATGTTAGATAATAATAATTAAAAGATATAAAACTACATTCGTGCCTAGACTCTAAAAATATCGTAATCAATTAAATTTTCATGGAATTCCGGTTTATGACAATCAATTAAAGTAAAAAAAAATAGTTTAAAAACACTAAAACAATACACTTTATTAGAAAACCAAACTAAAAAATAAATAAGAGTTTTAAGAAACTAAAACAACACGCTTTATTAGAAAACCGAACTAAAAATGAAAAATAATTTTAATTTCCAACACGCTTGGGACAAAATTAAAATGATCAACAAAAAAATCATCTCCAACACATTTAGAATAAAACCAGAGTTCCTACAAAAAAAAAATACCATCAAAAGCGTGGGGTGCTTTTTATGATTTTTTCGTGTTCTTCTTAGAGACTTTACTTTTACCAATATCTGTTTATTATCAAATACATTAATTGATATAGAGCACCCCACGCTTTTGATGGTAAAATTATTTTTTTTGTAGATAACGCTAGTTTTATTCTATATGTGTTGGAGATGATTTTTTTTGTTGACCACTTTAATTTTATCCCAAGCGTGATGAAAATTAAAATTATTTTTCAGTTCGGTTTTCTAATAAAGCGTGTTGTTTTTGTTTTTTTAAACTATTATCTATTATATCTGGCTTCCTATAAAGCCAGTAGTACTTCACTGTTATGTAGTAGTCTTCTCCATTCACCTGTCTGTTCATCTCTCTTTGGTGAACTACATGATCTTAATAGGAAATCATATGTAATAAGAACAGTTAAGTCTCATATATTTCGTTGGACGGGACATGTGGCACGAATAGGGAATGAAAGTGAAGTATGGAAATTCCTTGTAGGAAAACCAGAGGGAATGCACTCAGTACGTAAGTCAAGAGTGAGGTGGGAGAGTAACATTAACCGGATTAGAGGGAGATAAATTATATATGGGATGAATGGAATAATTTGGCTTTGAATAGGGATGTATGGAGAGCTTATGTCCGTGTGGCCATGTGTCAGAGAATTAGTTAATAGTACCGGTATATTTTATAGTTCTTTCCTATGTCAATCTTAACCAAACTATTTTCTTTACAACTGAAACGTTATACAATGTTTTATATTTGTATTACAGACTTGTCATTGAATTGTTGAATGCATTGAATTGCTAATATTTACTATATATTAGATTTGCTTACCGCGGATTTTTCAAATTAATTTAATTGAATGGAAGACTGTTCGCCATTGTTATTGGTGAATATGAGGCCGACAGCAACCAGATAGGCCAATGACCTTGTAAGGCTATTGCGCGATAGAGTTTAGTTCAAAACCTAAGCAGATAAGAAAACTATAGTAAAGAAGATAAAAGAGGAAGAGGAAGACCGAGGAAATGTTACGTTGATATAATGATATATCAAGAAGAAATAGGAAGGTGGTAAGAATTGAAGAAAGTGCCAATAGGTGGAGTAGGGTTTAGGAAACGGATTGAGATAGTCCCAATGCTATAATGACTGAATGGAAAAGAGGAATAACAAGAAATATCAAATCTAAATCCATAGTAAATCAATCTTTACATATATACAAACGAGTGTGTCTGTTTGTCTGGCTGTCTGTCCTTTATGACTAAAAAATTAAGTTACTTGGCCGATTTGAATGATTTTTTTTTCCCATCATTTAGAGAATTTTTCTGAGACAATTCAGTGCCTCATTGCCATAGGTGCCTAACCCACAATTTAAAAAAAAATGCCTTTCCGTGTAATTGCACTGGAAATAATCATCTCGCATCTGCCTATAACATTTTTGTGTTAATTTTAACTCATCCATAATGTTGTAGGCAGATGTGGCTCTGAGAGAGATGATTATTTCCAGTGCAATGAAGGGAAAAGCATCATTTTTTGAGTTGTGGGTTAGGCACCTATGGCAATGAGGCACTCAATTAACGTATATAAAGAATTACCCTACATATTATAGGGCCGAAACTAAAAAAAAAAAACATCGGTGCACTAAAAATAGTGTTATTGGGCGCTTAAATGGCTTGCGCTTCTTAAACCCCAAACAAATACACCAAATTAATATGTACACGCTTGAATATCTAAAAAAAAAAAAAATCTACAAACAAGTACGTGACAGCATATGTCTGTCTTTTACGGATAACTCACAAAAACCATTGTTGTCTTTCAGCACATTGATGGCAAGAAGATCGGGATAAAGTAGATTCCGGGCAAGGCCAGGTATTTATCACGGGGTACTTAAAAATAATTACGATATAAATTGGTATTTTTCTATTTACTTATTCAATTATCATCCCATTTCCAGTATCTATCCTCAAACCATAACTTAAACACAAGATCAAAACATAGTCTCTTGCTTAATATACCGCAACATAGGACATCACATCACTCCATGTCATATACCATCTTCACTTCTCGCAACTGAAATTCCCTACCACAACAAATAAGGGGCTGCCGGACATTGGCAACTTTTAATTACCCAGTGTTAGGTATATTTATATTAATTGGTGTTTCTCGTATAATTTATCTTATCTATATTATTATTTTATTATAATTATTATTATCATTATTATATTATATTATTATTATCATTATTATTATTGCTATTATTATTAACGTAAGTATTATTATTGTTATTATCGTATAAAATGTTGTTTGTACATGAAATTTACATTGCTACATTTAATGTATCTTTAACTGTTTATAATTAGTATAGTGTATATCTATATTTGTCAAATATTGATTTGTATTTGTGCTGGTTGAGTGCAAGAGAAGACCTTATGGCCTTAACTCTGCCAGAATAAATAAAGCATTATTATTATTATTATTATTATTATTATTATTATTATTATTATTATTATTATTATTATTATTATTATTATTATTATTATTACAAACATAAAAACACAATTTATTTAGGCGTAGCAGTGCACGCGGTAATAGCTAGTAAATAAATATATAAATACATATTCTTTTTCTTCTCTTAATCCTGGTTTACAACCTGTTTAGAAGTGCGTTTCTTCTATATTTGTTGTGGTCTTCCTGGGGACCACCTACCAGTTGAAATATTATCTCGTTCGACTTCTAAAACCTGTCATCATGCATTCTTGTGATATGGTTATTCTATTCTTGTCTCCTCTTTCATACCTATTAATTTAATGGCCGAATTTTACATATATTCATTCCCGTTTGTTACATATTTTGCTTTCCTTATTATTTTTCTAATGTAATTTCCTCTTGTGTTTTCAACTTTTGTTTTGTTTTGGATGTGTCGGCCCTTGTTTCAGAAGATAATTGAGGATGTATAAATTCTTAAGAATTATAAAACAGTACCTGCTATCTCAGTCGTCTTCAATAATTTGCAGTGTTGTTTTATAGGAGACATTTCGATAACTTAAGTGTCATCTTCTGCTTTCATATTGGTACTGACTGTTGTTGGTAATTATTTTGTACAGAGGGTTTATTTTGCTGGGTGCATTTTCATTCAATAGGTGTTTATTTGTGGTTTCCTTGATGATTTCTAGTTCTTCGAGAACGTTGATTTTCGATGTATCGTTTTCTCCATTTAGGATCGACAATATATTGTCTATTGTGTTGAATTGATATCCTGATTCTATTATGTGTTTTGAAAAACTGGATTTACTCTCATTTTTCAGGAAATCTCTGAAATATTCGTTAAACCTTGTCGTGAAGTCTCCAGTAGTTCTTCCAATATAAAACTTGTCACAGCTATTGTAATTTAATTTATAAACTCCTTTATTTTTTATATATTCGTTTCTTCTATTTTATTTGAAATTATATTATTTAGTTTGTTACATGATAAAAACATAAAAATTGCCTACAGAACAAATAACAAACTAAATAATATAATTTCAAATAAAATAGAAGAAACAAACATATAAAAAATAAAGGAGTTTATAAATTAAATTACAATAGCTGTGGCAAATTTTATATTGGAAGAACTACTAGGAACTTCACGACAAGATTTAACGAACATTTCAGAGATTTCCTGAAAAATGAGGGTAAATCTAGTTTTTCAAAACACATAATAGAAGCAGGATATCAATTCAACACAATAAACAATGTAATGTCGATCCTGCATAGAGAAAACGATACATCGAAAATAAACGTTCTCGAAGAATTAGAAATCATCAAGGAAACAAGGAAACCACAAATAAACACCTGCTGAATGAAAACATAGCCAGCAACATAAACCCTCTGTACAAAATAATTACCAACAACAGTCAGTACCAAAATGAAAGCAGAAGATGATACATAATTTATCGAAAGGCCCCCTATAAAACAACATTGCAAATTATTGAGGACGACTGAGATATCAGGTACTGTTTTATAATTCTTAAAACTTTAACACAGTGACCTCAATGGAGTTTCGTAATGTATCTTAAAAATCTTGATATATAAATCCGTACTTTAGTTTCTGTTTTCTGCAAATAACTTCGTTCATTGATCACACAATCCTTGCTGCTTTATTAGTTTGTTTCGTTATTTCTTATGGTAAACTCCCATTGCTCGTAATTTATGTGTCCAAATATATAAATTTATAGTCTGATTTATAAAATAAATAAATAAACATTTGAACCAATTAATGTTTGGCTGTAGATGACATGACATTCTGTAACATCAATGCCAGCGTTAAAATACAGGTTATAAAACTTAATATTTCCTTTCAGCTTATTGACTGTCGAGAATTTTGTTTACTTTTCTAAAGATGCGATTAGGCAGATACGACGATCAGGGCAATGTACGTTGTTAGAGAGAGAAAGAAACATTCCTGTTGCTTGTACCATTCACAGGCAAAGGATGGGGATGAATGGGTCGCTGGGGCTCAGAATCCGGGGTCCAGGACCTCCTCTCTTTCTGTCCCGCTCCATCGATCCATCCGCCATCATGACTCACAGACGCTATCTTCCGGTGACTTTGCAAACTACCATATTAGTAGACTGTGTTGAATTCTTCGCAGTAAAAAAGAGAAGGGAAAAAATGTAATGCGTAGTATAAATCAAAATTCGGGTAATATAGTACAGGGGTGGTAAATTTTTCCGATGTGGTTAGTTTATGATACCCAAAAGTGTACTTAATTCCGTATACAAGTTAGGTATCACATAAAGCAACAATTCTCAGCTACTGGAGTGCTGATAAAGTTATCAAGAGGGAATTTTGCACTTCCCTTCTTTGGATTAATATTTACATTCAAACGATTACAGAGATTGGGTATCAGCAAACTCAGTCTTTGTAAGTAAAGATAATGTAAACAAATGCAATAGTTCATGCAACTTCATTTTATAATATTGCAGTTTTTAACACATAGAAATTAACGAAATAAAACATAAAATTGGAATTCTGATTTCGTTAATTTTAGTTTGTTAAAAAACATCATAAATAATGCCAGGAGTGATTTCCAAATTATCTAGACAATTTTGAAATCAAAAGTGTCATTTGTTAGGACTATTTAACGAATAAAATTAAGCTGTTTACTCACAAATCATTATTTAAATATAGTTAATGTAAACGGCGATATTTGAAAACAAATGAGAAACGTTTGTTATGTTTCATTTGTTCATCATTGCAACCAGATCATATTATGTGTTGCCACATAGGATCACAATATTGTAAAAATGCACCCTAGTGGAGAAAATATGAAACACATTAAACTGTTTATAACATTATATGTTATTAATTACTATCTGGTGTCCTATGATATAAACTGGTGGAAAGCAACGGGAAGCTACCACCCCTATAATTTCCTAGTAAAGCTGCAAAGCATAGCATGAAAATGCTATGATTACAGTGAAAGTCCTGCCCTCGGGCAGAATTACTATGGAATGGATAATATAAATATGTCAATTATATTTTTCTGGAATGTAAATACCTGGGAAATAATACGTTCAAGAAAGTGCGAACAGTGGTTTCTTTTTATTGTGGTATAATCAATTGTTGCAATTTTGTTTCTATTATATGTCGCAAGCGGTACCTGGTCACATTCATGCACTGTATATATATATATATATATATATATATACATATATATCTGGGAGCCACATGCATTATAGGATTCTTATATATAAATTGCTACACTCAACGTATTTGTTAGAGAGTCAGTGACTGTAAAATAATGATATGACTTGTTCAGAATATTAAAAAGAAAGAGCTTTCATTAATATGACTATTTAACTCGTGCCCCAAATGGGAGTCAATGACCAATCACGTTTCAATGATTTCTGTTTTACAACCAATCAGAGTCGTGTTTCACGAAATATTTATCAGTGCTATATTTACCATATTAAAGATAGCTCCTCCTTTTTAATATTCTGAACAGGTCTGACCATTATTTTGCAGTGACTGAGCCTATAAGAAATACGGCTACCAGATTGTATATATAGTGAATAGATGTCAACACATAGCGCTTACAGGAGTTAATATAAAAACATTTGTAGGAATTGATTATACCACCAAAAAAAGAAACCACTGTTTGCACTTTCTTAAATGTATTTTTTTTCCCAGGTAATAATCCAGAAAAATATAATTGTCATATTTACATCGTACGACATTAGAAATGAATTAATATACAGTTTGATGTGTTTCATTTTTTCTCCACTAGAGAGCATTCTTACAATATTGCGTTCCTTTGGCAATAAATAGTATGATCTGGTTGCAGTGATAAACAAAAGAAGCAGATGAAGCGTACATATCGTTTCTCATTTGTTTTCAAACATCGCCGTTTACATTAAATATATAAATATTTTAAAATAACTATAGTTAAATAATGATTTGTGAGTAAACAGCTTAATTTTATTCGTTAAATAGTCCTAACAAATGCCACTCTTGATTTCCAAATTCTCTAGATAAATTGGAAATCACTCGTGGCATTACTTATGATAAATTTGGGTAATAAATATCGGGGTGAAACACGACTGTGATAGGTTGTAAAACAAAATTAATTGAAACGTGATTGGTCATTGACTGCCATTTTGGGCATGAGTTAAATAGTCTTGGTAATGATATCTATGTTGCATACTAAATGGATAAATATGAAAATTTGTCTAATGAAATAATCGAAAAGGCAACGATGGCTACAGAGAAATTACTATTCATAAACCTTAAGGAGAGTTTCTGTAAGGAGTATGATTTATTTGTGCATTGGATAGAAGAGAAATTTGTGAAAAGTATAAAAGATACAACTACAAATATTGAATCTCTAATTATTGCTGAAATGTCGATTTCACAGGATCTTTTAATGCAGACAATTTATTATTTCAATAGTAAGTATTAACGTCTCGAGAATTATCTCACATAAGGAGATCAAAACGTCGACAAATTCTTAAATAAATATAACTTTGACTGAGAAAACAAATTTGATATTATTAATTCAATTTATAATCCTTCATAGAGAAATCTATTAGTGAGCTTGCAATTACACTGGTCTACATGATTTTTGTCTCGAGAGTACCAATAGTTGACTGAATGCAGTTTTTTATCGAGTTTTCAAATATGTATTCGGAATTTCTCCATCATCCACAGTTTATGTTTTATTTCAATTTCAATTAATGGATTTAAGTAATTATTTTTTTAATAAACGCTTTTTCGTCATTTTTCCATTGTAAAATAAAACCAAATGAGCTAACTTAGGAGATTTCAGCTATGGAAAAGAGATATCAAGGCAAATGGAATCCTAATATGCTGGCCGATTATTGTTGGATCATCAAGAGGGATGCTCCACAGACTAAATATAGTAGAAAATCGTCATTTATTACTTTTTAGGTGAGTCCGAATGTTAGAATATTGTGTTGTTACGAATGTAGAAATATTAAAGTGTTTGAAATTATAAATTCCTGTCTCTCGGAAACCTTGCGTGATGGAGAAAACCCGATATCATATTTGAATTCAGCAGAAAAAATACTATCAGAATCACATATTTTTCTTTCTGAGACAAAAATAAAGCTTCTTTTTTTGTTGCTCAGAGTGTTATTTGCAACTAAGTTTGCAAACGTTGAGGACTCTAGGGTAGAATACAGTGGTTTTAGGTTAATTATTCCCTTGATAGAATGAGCATGTCAACAGCTAAGTACTGTGAACAACAGGAGGTAAAATATGATTAAATTATTTGTCACCATTACTTTAGACTTTTAAACACGTATCAGTCATAGCTGAGGGCACTTGTTTAAATAGCCTACCTAGAATATTAACTTTTTATATACACTTGGCTATTCCGATACATAATCGCACAGTCGTAACTTGGTTTGAAACAGATCTGACTGTAGAAAACAAGACACCTCAGTAGAATTCCAAAATATCAAGAAAAATAAATGTACAGAAGCTGAAAGAATCTGAACAAGAAATCGAATTCATAAAATCGAACATAAGACAAAATAAGATAACAGAAGCAATGGAAAATATCGAGCAGTTAATCAAAACAACAACACAAAGGACCCAGAGAAAAGCAAAACCTTGATTCGACGCAGCATGCTACACAGAGAACCGAAACACTCAAAGCACTACATCAAACAAAAAAAAGACGAACAAGAACCAGGATCTAGAGCATTATGCGGAGTGCAGAAGAAAGTACACGCTGCTCCTTAGGCAAAAACAAAACGAATAAATCGAGAAAATCGGCATAGAGACATCTGAAACAGCAGAGATAGATCCGTTTATTGCACTGAAAAGAAAGAAAACAATGCATACTCCAAGTATACAAATGAAGTCATGGCAAACACATTTCCAGTCAATTTTAAACAAAAAAACAAGCCTATGACAAAATAAAACCACCCACAGATGAAATACCACAACAAATCACAACTCAAGAAGTCCTCAGGACGATAGACAAGCTCAAGAATAACAAAGCAGCAGGACCTGATTGAATCTTTAATGAATTCCTCAAAGAATCAACAGCAGAAATAAAAACGACATGGGTAAAGCTTTTAAACAAATGTCTGGAGATACGAGAAATCCCAAACGCATGGAGGCAGGCCACAATAAAGGTGCTTTACAAAGGAAAAGGACCCACAAACGACCCTAACTCAAGGGATCGCCCTAGAAAACAACCCTTTAAACTCTTGACGAACATCCTAAACACACGACTTACAAATAAAATAGGCAGAAACATACCAGACCAACAGTTCGGATTTAGAAAAAAGCCGCTCTACTCTACAGGCAATAGACAACCTACTTAAAGACATACACAAGCACTGACCGAAGCAGAAGTTCTATGCTGTATTCGTAGACTACTGCAAATCTTTTGACAATGTAGACAATAAACTACTGATCTCCAAGTTGAGAAGCATGAATGAACTGGACGAACATACCCTAACACTTATCCATAACATACTAGCTCAAAATTTCTTAAATATAGACGATGCAGTTCAGCAATCAGAGGAAGTCATTCAAATCACAGGAGTTCTTCAAGGGGACCCTTTAAGCCCTCTCCTCTTCAATGTGATGAAGCAGACATAACCCAGATATGCCGCCCATCTATACATGTACGCAGACGATATGGTACTCGGAGTGACAGATAACGAAGAACTGCAAGAAACAATACACAATCTCGCATCGTGTGCCGACAAAAATGGCTTCGATATAAACCTATCAAAAAACGGTACAAATGGTATTCAGAAAGGGTGGTCGACTGGTAGATGGTGACCACATACAGCTCCAGGGTAAGCTGTTGTAAATCACAAACACCTTCAAATATCTAGGAGTAACACTCCAAACTACAGTCAAATCCTTCAGAATGCATACGAAAGAGAGAGCGGCAGCTACTATAGTTGCCATATACGACATAGGAAACATAATACAACTGTCACTTGTAACAGCCATGAAATTTTTGAGGCCAAAATACTTCCCATCTTAACGTATGGAATAGAAATCATATGGACTGACAGTTACGGATACTTAGACACCTTAGAAAAAGTGAAAGCAAGATTCCTAAAAGCAGCAATGGGGATCTCGAAATTTGCTCCATCTAGACTTGCATATGAACTAATATGGGGAACTTTCCTCGTGGAAGATCTACGCACAAAGTTTATGCTACCAGCTACTAAACATAAAACTACATTGAAGGAAATAAGACAAAAGAAGAGAAAAGAAAAACCGGACGATTTTTACGCAACAGATGCAATGATCAATCGAGACTGGACTGGACCAAACAACAAGATACGCAGTGCAATACTAAGGCTGGCAGTGCATGGATACCACCACAATCTCTACAGAATATCAAACTATCACGATCCGTCAGTGATCTGCGTGTGTAAGCTCTGTGATAGACCGAGTGAAATACATCATTTCAATGTCTGTTTAAAGAGAAGAAAATCGTTGCTGGCATACAGCAGAGACCTAAACTAATGCTCATTTATGCGCGCTTCGACTATTATTATTAATGAAAGACAAAAATGGTTATTGTGAGTTATCCGTAAGAGATAAACATATGCTGTCGCGGACTTTTTTGTAGAGCTTTTTGAGATATTCAATTCTATGTACATTAATATTGTGTATTTGTTATGATTTAGGTAGCGTAAGCCAATTAAGCGTCCAAAGAGTTAAAGTATCACAGCTCTCTTATAGCCTATGTTCATCCCGGGAATCTCCTGAACATTTTGCAAAAAGTCAATCACAATCGGACCAACAGTATGGCCATTCATAAAGTATGAACAAACAAATAAACATTCATTTTTATATATTAGATGATTCCGGATTCAGTCTGCGATGGGTTAGAGGGTTTTTATGATTCCAGCTTTTATTGGCATGTGTTCCTGTGTTGTCTTTGAGGACTATTTTTGTTTTGCTACAGAAACATCAATCTGTTCTTTACATTAATCTTACAGAATTATCATTGAATTGTTAATATTTACTATATATTAATACAGCTTACCGCTTATTATTCAAATTTATTTAACTTAATTTATGCAACATGGAGGATTACTTTCATTTGATTGTACATATTAATTAATCTTTGTTATTTTAAACCCCACGTATTAACTATAACTAACTAACTAACTAACATACACTACCAAACTTGGAGGTTCGTGGCTCCGCGGATATAAGCTTTCAACACATTCCTAAGCTGTTGTTTCTATGGACGAGTGGATAGTGCGCGGGGCTACCTCAACCAGGGTCTCTGGTTTGAGTCCTGGCGGTTCTGGAGGGTTATTGGTGGTGGGCAAGGCATGAGATTTTTCCGGGTTTTCTCGGGATTCTCCCGTTTCCCGAATTTCATCCAACCAACTCTCCATTGCTTTCCTCTCCCCTGTCATATATTGTATTTTCCATTCATTCATTTCATATCACATTTTACCTCATCTAATGTTAGAAAAAAATAATCTGCTTTGGCAAAATATATAGTTCTGGTGATATAATTGGGCCCACCCATATATTTCCTCATGACTCCGAGCCTATGTGTCAACTTAGGCAGAATAGGGCCAAATAGAGGGCTGTAAGCCCCTCCTCGAGGCCTTGGACCCAGCCCGAATTAATGGCGGTAAGAACTATGTGTGCGAATACTTGATATGTCGAACCGCGATACTCTAACAGGCCACATATCAGCGTAGAGTAGATTCCATCATTCATTTCATAAAGTAGAGATGGGTAAACTATAATAAACCTAGAAGAAGGTAGCGTGTTAAGATATTAAAAACCCCACACCCACCTTTATTATTCTAATCGTATTCTAATCTATATCCCTGTGCTCTACTAATATTTTCAATCATTCCTGTATAATTCACCTCCTTGAAATAGTGTTTAATATTATTATTCCACCTGATTCTTGGCCTGCCACCGGACATTTTCCCTCCGATTTTCCTGCACTGTGTTTCCGTTCCTCTCTTTCATTCCTCATTCGCGTCCTATACCTTGCTCATTGAGGTGTACAACACTTAACTGTTCTTATTACATCTGATTTGGCATAAAGATCATAAACGCTCATTTACGAGAAGAGTGACATAGTAAAATTTGCCGATTTTGAGTTACTGGCATTACATGAAAGACAAAACTCAGATATTCTGGAAGAAGTCCACCGTTGTGGTCTCGAGGTAGCGTGCTGCCTTGTCATGCAACCGGCTCGGGTTCAAGAATCCTAGGTGAGTTTTTTCGGAGTTTTTCCTCACTTATAAGATAAATGTCAGGAAACGTTAAGGTCCAAACGATCCTCGAACACCATCTGGTCATCATTATCATCAATATATTCGCCTAATTAGCTTAAGTTTAGTTTAAGACCTCTTCTGGCTCATCATTACCATCATCATCAACTCTCATATCATCGGGGCAGCGTAACCACGCCTTCCAGGCTCCCCAACCTCAGAAATGGGTTACAAGTACGCAATGCCAGGAGAGAACACCAGAAATATCGAAATGACAACCTGGGGCATTTGGAAAATAAATTTTCCAGAATATATATATATATATATATATATATAACTTATATATATATATATATATATATATTCTGGAAAAATGACATACGCTACTGTATACAATGTGTTGGTATAGTAAATTGATATTTATGACAAATAGAGGCGACGTTCTATTGATTTTAAACCTTTAAATGCATCTCCTGAAAAACTATTTTTTTAGTCATGTCACTTTTCTCGCAAATGTACGACATTGCTCGCTATTGTGTAATATCCTCCATTCATTGGTCTGTTCGTCTCTATTTGGTCCACAAATTGTCATAAGTACATTATTCTCTAATGCTCGTAAATACTAAACATTAGTAAAAGGAACTGTACTAGAGATCGCTTACTAGCAGAATTACTGCATTTCCCGTGAAACAGCGAAGTACGGTCCAAGCCGCTTTATAATTATTTCAAGTCTTCACGCTGGAGCCTTCCGGCTCGAAATCTGATTCACTTCTCTAAGTGACACAACAACTGCTTGCCGGGAGCACGCCGAAAGGTAGTTGGTTGTGGAAATGCGTTAAAATCCGGAAAGTAGAGTCAGGAATTTTAAACTGGCTCAAATCTTCTGGCGGCACCATGGTTCTAAGGTCGACTCAGCCTCTAATTGGAATGAGTACCAGACGCTTATTATGGGGGGTAAAAGTGGTTATCACGCAGGGCTGAAAACCTGGCTTACATCATGTATTAATTGTCTAGAAAATTGGGGGTCTTAACCTCCTACTACCGGAAGGGCCTCCTAAGCCTGTAGTGGTATGACTTTACCTTTAACAATTTCTTTTTATATAAACATAGTATAGAGGAAGGAAATATATAATAATAATAATAATAATAATAATAATAATAATAATAATAATAATAATAATAATAATAATAATAATAATAATAATCCATCCATAGTAATTCTGCTCGAGGGCAGGTCTTTCACTGCAATCATAGCTTTTTCATGATATGTTTTGCAGCTTCGCTAGGGAATTATAGGTGTGGTAGCTTCCCGTTGCTTTCCACACCGGTGAAGGATGATGATGATAATGATGGCCGGATGATTTTCGGGGACCCTTGGGCCCTAAGCTTCTTGTCTTACAGGTGAGGAATAACCCCGAAAAAAACCTCACCCAGGAGCCTGTCCCGACCGGGAATCGCTACCTCGAGACCACAGCTGTGGACAATAATAATAATAATAATAATAATAATAATAATAATAATAATAATAATAATAGCAATAATAATAATAATAGCAATAATAATAATAATAGCAATAATAATAATAGCAATAATAATAATAGCAATAATAATAATAATAGCAATAATAATAATAATAATAACAATAATAATAACAATAATAATAATAATAATAACAATAATAATATTAATAATTATAATATAATAATATTATAATAATAATAATAGCAATAATAATAACAATAATAATAACAATAATAGTATTAATAATAATAATAATAATAATAATAATAATAAAGAGAGTAATGTATAAAGTATTTAGTTTATTTATATTTATACTCGTCTAAGACACCTCACTTCAGTAAATATGTTTTATAGATCTTAAGCTTCATAACTGCAAGACTAGGGTATATTTATTTTCTGGAACGCAAAGGCTTGTATTTTATTTTGAATATAAAAAAGTGTGACATTGATTTATTCTGCATAACGCTGTGTAAAATTCTACATGCTGTTATTATCGAATGTACAAAAACTCAAGGTGAGTTTAAGGAAACGTATAATCACCAGTGCAAATCGATATAAAAAGTAATTTAAGTAGTGAATGTTAACTGTGTTTCTAGACATCAAAAGAGTTTACACATTATGAACTATGTTTTATTTAGTATATAAACAATATTTCCCTCCATGGTATCTTTACCTTGTCGTGGTGGAGTGGCTTGCGTGCTTAAATGATCCTGAGAGCTATGCCGGCGGTAGCATTGCTGCCGATAGGGTTACCCATGCCGGACTGGTCGAAGGTGATAAGCCAGACGAAAAAAAGTACCTTGGTCGAAAGAGTGACGATCTTTCACCGTAAAAATAGAACCGTCAAGAAATGCGGACATGGGTTCAACTGGGGTAAAATTTTCCGGAGGTCAAATAGTCCCCCATTCGGTTCTCCGGGCGGGGACTACTTCAGGGAACCCATGCCAAAGGCTCAAACACATGGGACATGTTCCTAGGAAACATGGAATGTTAGGACTTTATACAATAGCGGGGCACTAGAGAGAGATATTAACGTCGGAATTAGATAAATCGCCCTTGGATATAGTCGCTTTACAGGAAGTTAGGTGGCCAGGAGAAGGTAGTCAGGAATCAGGAAGATTTGCATTATACTACGGGGGTGCAGAAAGACCTGCATTTGGAATGGGTTTTTTAGACAGAAGGAGGATCCTATCCGCTATCCGAGATATTAAATTTGTTAGTGATAGGATATCATACATAGTTCTAAAGGGTAAACGACATGATTTTATAATTGTAAATGTACATGTCCCCACAGAAGATAAAGATGACAAGATCAAGGATGAGTTCTATGAAGAATTAGAATGCTTATTTCTATTATATATATTTCAATATATCATATGAAAATTTCTTAGGAGATTTTAATGCAAAAGTTGGGCGGGAACATATATTCAAACCAACAATAGGCAAATTCAGTCTTCATGAAGATAGTAACGACAACAGGATTAGATTAGTCACATTTGCCAAATCAAAGAATCTCATTGTTAAGAGCACAACATTTCAGCATAAGGATATTCATAAATACACCTGGACGTCTCCAGATGGAGAAACTCGGAACCAGATAGATCATGTATTAGTGGATAAACGCTAGCACAGTAGCATCATCGATGTTAGATCAGTTAGAGGGACAGACTGCAATTCGGATCATCATCTGGTCAGAGTGAAAATCAGACAAAGGTTATCACTTATGAGAGGAAGAAACGCTAAAGATGATTCTGTAAAATTTGAATTAAAAAAACTTGAAAAATGATGAAATGCGGCAAGAATACCAAATCAAAATTGCTAATAGATTTGAAGTGCTGGAATCTTCAGATGACAATGTGGCAAACGATGAAGAAACTGATATAAATAAAGAATGGGAGGCTATAAGAGATACTATTAAATTGTCAGCATCAGAAAGCATTGGTTGTTTAAAAAAGAGGCAAAACAAGAAATGGTTTGATGAGGAATGTGTCTACATTGTAAAGAAAAGAAAGCTAGTAAAACTTAAATGGATACACGAGCCAAATGAGGTAAATTTAGAGTAATTGGGTAGAATTAGACGGGAAACCACCAAGTTACTAATGAGTAAAAAGAGGGAATATTTGAGAGAGAAGATTAATGATCTTGAAATGAATGCAAGAAATAGGAACATTAGAGAATTATATCAGGGAGTAGTATAGAGAAGAAAGGGTTTCAGGCTAGAACAAACATAATTCGGAATAAAAATGGGGATATGATTGCAGGTTCGAGAAGTATATTAAATAGATGGAAAAGTTACTTTGATCGGCTATTAAATATACATACAGAACAGGACATTGAGGAGGATAATTTACAGACAGCAGAAATGCTAGTCGCAGAACCAAATGCATTAGAGGTCGAAATGGCGATTGAAAAATTGAAGATGTATAAAGCATCAGGTTCAGATGAGATCCCAGCAGAACTGATAAAATCAGGGGGTGCAAAATTGATGGACAAGATACGCTGGTTGCTTAGTATGATTTGGGAAAAAGAAGCTCTTCCGGATGAAAGGAAGGAATGAATTATCATACCAATTTATAAGAAAGGAGATAAAACTGATTGCAACAACTACAGGGGCATCTCATTACTTTCAACTTCGCAAAAAATTCTAACAAAAAAAAAAATAGTAAGCAGACTTACTCCCTATATTGATGACATTCTAGGAGATCATCAATGTGCATTTAGAAGAAACAGGTCTACAACAGATCAGATTTTTAGTATAAGACAGATTCTAGAAAAGAAATGGGAATATAATGGTACTGTACATCAACTATATGTAGACTTCAAAAAAGCATATGATTCAATTAAAAGGGAGAAGTTATAAAGTATCCTGCAGGAGTTCGGAATTCCTAAAAAGTTAGTTAGACTTATACGAATGTGTCTAAATGGCACAAAGAGTTGGGTGCGTGTAGGCAAACAGTTTTCGGACACTTTTGAAATCCAGAATGGGTTGAAGCAAGGAGATAGAACTATCTCCTCTGCTATTTAATTTTGTACTAGCATTAAATCTTTAGAGAATGAGGAAGGCTTACAACTCAATGGTATTAATAAGCTGTTAGTTTATGTTGATGATAGTTATTGGCCGATAGCGAGGAGATACTAAAGGACAACACGCACACACTATTGAGTAACACTAAGAAATTAGGACTGGAAGTAAATATCAATAAAACTAAATATATGGTCACACGTAGAAATACATTATATAATGGAAATGGACAGCTAATGACAAATGAGGGAAATTTTGAGGATGTGGCTGAATTCAAATACCTAGGAACAATAATCACAAATAGGAATGAGATGCACAAAGAAATTAAACATAGGCTCAATTCTGGAAATGCGTGCTATTATGCATTGCAGAGACTCTTGATGTCCCAACTCCTTTCAAAAAACGTTAAACTGAAAATATATAAAACTATTATTCTACCAGTTATATTATATGGGTGCGAAACATGGACTCTTATTTTAAGGGAGGAAAGGAGATTACAAGTATTTGAGAATAAAGTACTTAGGACAATTTTTGGACCAAATAGAGATGAACAGACAGGTGAATGGAGAAGACTACATAACAATGAACTACATGGTCTTTATAGGAAGTCAGATATAATAAGAACAGTTAAGTCTTGTAGACTGCGATGGGCAGGACATGTTGCACGTATAGGGAATGAAAGAGTTGCATGGAAGCTGCTTGTAGGAAAGCCAGAGGGAAAACACCCATTTGGTAGATCAAGAATGAGGTGGGAGAATAACATTAACTATGATATGAGGGAAGTAGATTATACTGGGAATGAGGGAAAGCATTAGCTCAGGATAAGGATATATGGAGAGCTGATGTCCGTGCGGCCATGAACCTACGGGTTCGATAGTGCCAGTGAGTAAGTAAGTATATAAACAATATTTGTTTTATCTCTAAACAATGAGAAATATATGAGTACCATTAATTACACAAAGGATATTAAAAAAATCCATTTATAGTTACAGAAACTAAGAATACCAAAAGATGATGATGATAATAATAATTATTATAATAATGATAATAATAATAATAATAATTATTACTATTATTATTATAAAAGAAGAAGAGAATGACCAAAAATAGCGTGGATTGGTGGTGTTTTGAGCAGCATGAAGGGAAAAAGGATTGGACGATAGGGATTGGAATGATAGAAAGATGTAGAGGAGAACGACAATAGATTGTCGGCAGGAAGATGATGTGAAACATTATGAAACTTGCTAAATAAATAAAATAATATCAATACAATAATAATAAATGAATACATATTTGTCTAATATTTAATCATCTTATTTGATGGTAATATGTATCAATTTTACCATCAGTGAATAATATATGTTTTTAAAGAAATAAAATAAAGATCAAAAATATACAAAATCATAAAAACATGGAAGATCTGGTATATATATATATATATATATATATATACACACAGTTAGTGCAGAAAATATTGATACACTTAAAAATAACACAGGCAGAAATAAATAATTTCATTATTTCTTCACTATATAAAACAACAACAAAAACATATACCTTTAAAATGAACTGTATGAAGTTAAATGCACGCAGTTTCCTCTGTTTTATCATCACAATTAACGAATAAAAAATAATTTGTACATGTAGAACAAAATTTAACAAACAAAACATATTGATACAGTATTAATATTTCGTCAACAGAAAGTTCACATGAAGTCGAGTGGGGGTGGGTCTGGTAGTGTTGTTATTCACTCTGGTCTTGAGTACTTTGCCGTATAGTTGTGTGTGTTCTGGCTGCAGATTAACGCTGGAATGGGGCACAAATGTAGAAAGACTACAGTAGAAGGAAGGGAATTAATTATTGGTTCGCATAATCAGTGTAAACCACTAAATGAAATTAGCGAAATAATTGGAAGTCCAAGACCAAACATTCAGCATATAATTGATAGAGTTAGCGAACGAAAATCTTTCGAAAATAGCCACAGATTAGAACGTCCTAGAAAAATGTATGTTAACGTTGATAAAGCATTAATGAGGAAAGTAAAGCAAAAACTTAAACGCAGTGCCCTCTAAATTAGCAGCTAGTATCAAAACTGACTCTAATGTTAGTATTTCTGCTAGCAATGTTCGTAACTGTCTATATGCTAACGAAATACATGGAAAAACAGCCCGTAGAAAATGCTTAGTAAGTGAAGAAAACTGAAAGAACAATTTGAACTTCGCTAAAACACACATAAACAGTCCAAAGAATTTTGTAAAAAGTAATTTATACTGACGAACCTAAAATCAAAATTTCCTGTTCAGATGGAAGATGAAAAGTCTGGAGGAATTAAAATACAGAGCTACAAAAGCAAAATCTGCAACCCACTGTGAAACATAGTTGTGGTTCTTTATTATTATGGGGATACATGGGTACCTCTGGAGTCTGGACCTTGCATTTTATCGATGGTGTGATGGAACACAAACAGTATATGAACGTACTGAAGACCAATCGTTATACTGTACTTCTGTAGAGAAAATGGGGATTAAACAAGATTTTGTATTTATGCAAGATAATGGTCCCAAGCACACCGGTTTCAATAGGGCCTACGCGTTTATGGATTTTGTGTAACACACCAAGTACATGGAAACGCCTCCGTAGTCTCCGGACATAAACCCATTGAGAATTTGAGAACATCTGAAAAGGACAATTAGTTCAAGGCAGGTTTCCAACAAACAAGACCTGAGAAACGCTTTGGAAGAAGAATGGAGAAATATACCATCTTCAGTAACTTCAAATTTAGTCTGATCGATGCTACGTCATCCTCAAGCCATCTTGGAATCAAAAGGGCTCCCAACCAAGTATTGAACTCAAAAAGTAAAGACTCAAAACAGCCATAATATGAGGCTGTATCAATACTTTTTGTGTGCTAATTTTTGTTGTTCGTGTATAAATTATTTTTTTACTCGTTAATTGTTATGTTAAAACATAGGAAACTGCGTTTATTCAACTTTATAGAGTGTAATGTAAATATGTACAATTTTGTTTTTGTATATAGTGAAGAAATAATTAAATTACTTATTTCTCTCTGCGTTATTTTTAAGTGCATCAATACTTTCTGCACTAACTGTATATATATATATATATATCTAATATATAAAAATGAATGTTTGTTTGTTTCTTTGTTCGTACTTTATGCACGGCCATACCGTAGATCCGATTGTGATGGGGCTTTTTGAAAAATGTTTAGGAGATTCCCGGGATGAACATAGGCAAAAGAAAGTTGTGATACTCAAATCCTACACCATTAAAAATCGGCCTTTGTAGAGGAAAACGTGAAAAAAGTAGCTCATT
Organism: Diploptera punctata; assembly: GCA_030220185.1. Taxonomy (NCBI): domain Eukaryota; kingdom Metazoa; phylum Arthropoda; class Insecta; order Blattodea; family Blaberidae; genus Diploptera; species Diploptera punctata. The sequence continues at coordinate 1,587,788 of JASPKZ010006047.1, forward strand.
GGACGCTTAAATGGCTTATACTGCCTAAACCATAACAAATACACAAAATTAATGTATACAGAATTGAATATCTCAAAAAGCTCTATAAAAAGTCCCCGACAGCATATGTTTATCTCTTACGTATAACTCACAATAACCATTTTTTCATTTCATTGATGCCAGAAGATCGAGACAAATACGTAGATTCCTGTGCAAGCATAGCAGCACATGGCGGGTATTCTTTTACGGATAACTCACAATAACGAATTTTGTCTTTTAGCTCATTTATGCCAAGAAGATCGAGATGAGTAGATTCACGGGCAACACCGGGTAATCAGCACGGGAAATCTTAAAATAATTACGATATACATTTATAATCATTTTTAATTTTACTTATTTAACTAATCATAAGAAGTACATTAATTTTTATCTTTCAGCTTAATTATGCCAAGAAGATCGGGATGAGTAGATTCCCGGGCAACGCCGGCTAACAGCACGGGGTATCCAAAAATAATTACGATATAATTTTTCCTATTACTTATATAACTAAACATAAAATCATTAATTTTTGTATTTCAACTCATTTATGACAAGAAGAACGTAATAAGTAGATTCCCGGGCAACGCGGGTAATAAGCACGGGGTATCTAAAAATATAAATTTGTAATTGTTTTTTTCCTTTTACTTATTCAACTAAACATAAAAGCACATTCCATTCCGTAGTGCTCTGCCATAAGGCAGGTCTTTCACTGCAATCATAGCATTTTCGTGCTATGCTTTGAAGCTTTACTAGGAAATTATAGGTGCGGTAGCTTCCCGTTGCTTTCCACACCGGTGGAGGATGTTGATGATAATGATAAGGATGATAATCATGACCGGATGATTTTCGGGGACCGTTGGGCCCTAAGCTTCCTGATATTTGTCTTACAGGTGAGGAAAAACTCCGAAGAAAACCTCACCCAGGAGCCTGTCCCGACCGGGAATCGAACCCGGGCCCGCTGCGTGACAAGGCAGTACGCTACCTCGGGACCACAGCGTCCACTGCAGTGGAGTAAAGCACATTAATTTCCATTTATTTAGGCGTAGCAGCGCACGCCCAGTATTAGCTAGTACATATATATATATCTCCATCCATAATAATTCTGCCCGAAGTCAGGTCCTTCACTGCAATCATAGCATTTTCATGCTATGCTTGCAGCTTTACTAGGGAATTGTAGTTGTGGTAGCTTCCCGTTGCTTTCCATACCGGTGAAGGATGATGGTGATAGCCATATGATTTCGGGGACCGTTTGGCCCATAACGTTTTCCTGACATTTGTCTTACAGTTGAGGAAAATCCCCGATAAAAACCTCCCAGGAAAACTGCCCCGACCGGGGATCGAACCCGGGCCAGCTGCGTGACAAGGCAGCACGCTACCTCGAGACCACAGCGGTGGACTTTATATATATTATATATATATATTACAACCAATCACAGTCGTGTTTCGCCTAAAATTTGCCAACTAAAGTTTATCATCACCTCCTTTTTAACATTCTGAATATGTCATTGCATTATTTTGCAGTGACTCACCGTCGAAGATGTACTGACTGACTGTTTTGTGGCAATGACTAGCATTGCCCAGTGTGCCGCTTTTTGGGAACCAGTTGAGGTCCCTTGGCGGCCAAACACCATTGTATTTATTCAGTAGGGGTTTTGTTCCTTAGCCTTGCTGTCTCGCGGCTTATGTGTTCATTACCGTAGCAGGTATGGATGATATGAGGATGGTCCCTCACCAGAGCAGGGTCATCATAAACCATAGTCGCCGGACAAGCAGAGAGTCCGAAAGTCGGCGACATGGAGTGAGCCACACTCTCTAGCTGGAATCCAGCACACATATCATGGAAGTGGACCGTCATCGGGGTCTCTGGTGAATATATTTCGGTGTACAGCACGTTGCTGTAGCATATGCCCTATATTGCGAACAATTGGATTCTCATGATTTTCTATATGTTGCAACATGTGCACAACCCTTTTTTCAATTGTATCGGCAATATAGGGCATCTGTGCTTGGTCGTGAAGTACTGAGATCCTAGTGCGTAGTGGAGCTGAAAGTATTATTTTTAAGCATTTATTCTGGATTATTTGAACTTTTTTCTTATGTCCAGCAGCTAGGATACTCCAGGCTTCACAACCGTAAGCAACATGCTGCGGATCGCAACTTGATATAAAGTAAGTTTGATCCTGGTAGATAGCATAGGCGACTTGAAAATGGATATAAAAGTGCAATGGCAGCGTTTGCTTTATGTTTTAGATTTTCAATATGAATTTTGAACGTAAGCTTGGAATCCAAATGGATTCCAAGATACTTGGCTGAAGTCTCTGGACGGAGTCTAAGAGTTCCTAAGGTGAGTCGGGCAGGAGTGCGTTTGTGGGTTTTTGCAAATACAACGAATTTTGTTTTATTTGCATTTTGTTTTATATTCCACAGACGCATATAGGATTGGACTGTGTTTAGGGCAGTTTGGACCACACGAATGTGGAACGGTACGGAACGAAAACGTGCCTGATAAAACAGACACGTATCATCAGCAAAGGATGCGATATTTACGCTAGAAAGGTAGGGAAGTCGGAAACATAAAGGCTATATAGGATAGGTGAGAGTACTGCACCTTGAGGAACTCCCGCCAAAGGGTCTTGCAGTCAGAATTATACCCACTAACCGACACATAAAATTGTCGGTTAGTGAGGTATTTAGCTATTAATTTAATTAAATGAGCCGAATGTTGAATTTGATAAGTTTGTAAATAAGTCCATTTATCCAAGTAGTATCAAAGCTTTCTCAATGTCAAGAAATATTGCCACAGTACTTTTCCTAGAGTTGAAGCCCGTAACAACATGGTCAACCAGTCTTGCAAGCTGCAGTGGAGTGCTATGTGCTTTTCTAAATCCAAACTGATGAGTAGGAATAAGGTTTCTCTCAGAAATTGCAATTTTCAATTTTGCCAAAATAATTTTTTTCCATAATTTTGCCCAGCACTGGTAGCAGACTGATTGGACGCAAGTTGTCCGGTATGGTTGGGTCTTTACCAGGTTTAGGAATAGCGATTACCTTTGCTTTCTTCCATACTTCCGGGAAGTAGTGGAAACAAAGCAAAGGTTCACTATTTGTAGGAGTAGGAGTAAGGTTTTTTCAGGTAAGTGTTTTATGGCCAGATTAGAAATCTGATCATGACCAGGGGCACGGTGGGACGGGAGGTTATGTACAATAGCTTTGAGTTCACAAAGCTGTACATCAGGATGGGGTATGGAATAGGTGTTTCTAGAAAAGTACTGATTGTATGTTGCACCTCAGCTTCGTGAGTCGGTGTTGTAAGCTCATGAGGTCTAAACCGGTTCGCGAAATTGTCGGCTAGAACCTGGGCCTTCTCCCTAGGGAGATACGCCCAAGTTCCGTCCGACTGGATGGCTGAGGGAGGAGGCGGAGCTCGACTCCTTTTGAGGCGTTTTATTATGTCCCATGGTGGAGTCTTTTTGTCTGAGAATTGCTGAAGGGAAGAATCCCAATCAGCATTTCTCAGCTCTTTAAGGCCGGCTTTTGACCAAATGAGCATAGTGATTGTATTGCTGTTTGTGATGTGGAGCTCCGAAATCGCGGTACCATTTTTGGTACTGCCTTTTTAGATTTAAATAATTTTGAAGTGCTGGATCGTTATATTTTGTTCGCGTATTATTAGTTTCTTTTGGTCGCGTTGTAGCAATGTAATGGCCGTTTTAATTGTGGCCTGTAGATTAAGGACAGTGTGTTCTATTTGTTCCGTAGACTCGACAGAGAGTGTAGGCATAACCCATTGGTTAAGCATGTTAGTGTAACTCTGCCAGTCTGTGCAATGATGTTGTTAACTTAAATGGGGAGGACAATAAAAATGTGGATGAAATTTTAAAAAGTATTGGCGTGTGATCAGAGTCAAGTGCGTCTGTAACAGTAGTGATGTGTGGTGAAATAGCAACATTCTTCGATAGAACTATGTCCAAAATATCGGACGTGAGACCGTAGGCGTGTTGGAAGAACAGTGTGTGTCCCTTGGAGCAGAGATTTCAATGTTATGAAGTTGGCAGTAGTTTTGAAGGATTGTACCGGAGACATTCTGGACACGACAATTCCAATAATGATGTTTAGAATTAAAGTCTCCCGCAAGCAGATAGCTTGGGGAGATAGAAGTGAGGATATCTAAGTCGTGTCTTGTCAGAAGTCTTCGAGGAGATTTGTAGATTGCTGCTATGATAATGTTTCGCGGTCTGTGATTGGTAGGAAGATACCCGTGGCTTCAATAAATTGAAGTCCCGGGATTTGGGCCACCCTATGGCCAATGGACTTTTTGATACAGATGGCAGTGCCTCCAAGGGGACCATCTAGACGGTCATTCCTATACGTGTAGTACTGCGGAATTTGGAATTTCATTCTTGGTTTTAAGTGCGTTTCGTTCAGAAGAAGAATGTCGATATCTCTTGTTTGTATAAATGTAATTAACTCATGAATCTGGTTGGATACACCATTGGCATTAAATGCCATGACATTTAGATAGCTTTGTGAAGGATGCCTAGCCATCTCCGAAACATGAGTTCACCAGGTTAGTCAGGAACACAACCCCTCCATAGGTGTCGACAGACCACTCAGCAGAGGCTGAATGTTATGGAAAAGTTTGTTGTCCCTGATCCGTCATTGGTATAGCAGCCACAGACCCTGGCTGACGTGGGACAGTGCCTGCAGTAGGTTTAACTGTGATGCCAGAATTTACCATAGAACTATATGAGACTGTAGGATTAACAGATTTTGTTGTGAAAGTTCGAGGTTGGGACGCCGGGGTTGTTGGACTTTGGTTTGGTTTTCTTTTTTCATAAATCTCTTTTGCTTTCTTATAGGCTTCACAACCCCGGTAGGAAGCGGGATGTCCCTTTTCCCCCACAGTTCGCGCACTTCAGCAGGCTCTTGTCCGTGAGTGCCGCGGTTCTCACCGGACACTCACGATGACTATGAGTACCAGCGCAAATTACGCAAGATGGGGTCAAGGAACACCCCATGAAAGTATGGTTAAACTTCTGGCATCTGAAGCACTGCTTCATGCCAGCTCTAGGTCTGTATGGTTCCACAGCCACCACTGTCAAACAGAGGCGGTTTAAGTTATATATTTCCCTACCAGCATCATTGTTCTGAAGTTCCAGGATGTATAATGGTAAGGGAGTATAAACTTTCTCCTTCTTTTTTGGTGATTTGCTTTTACCGATATTATTGGATATTCTAGTTCTTTAAGTTCTTCCTTGACTTCATCAGCAGTGATGCTGGAGGGAAGCCTCTTTAGAACAGCCCTCAGAGGCAGATCTTTTTTGAGTTGAAATGTATAAAATTCTTTCTTTGCATTTTTAAAGTACTCTTTGAGTAGATGAAAGTCTGCCTCCGAGGTAGCGTAGTATCTCAAACCGTCCTGGGTTTTTAACTACTTTTACGTCTTTTTCGAATTTTCCTTTTAATTCCCTATTCATCTGAAAAGGTCACCATGTCCAATCACCGTTATGGGTGGTGGGCGTGGTTCCCTTTTCGGCTGCGGCATTACTTGAGGCTCCCTGGACGGTTGGTTACTACGCCTGGTAGCTGCTGTAGTCTGCTTGTCCCGTGACGGTCCAGGTTGAGGAGCCTGAGGGTCGACAGTGTCCATTGAATCCGGTAATTCGGATAAAATTGAAAATCTATTTTGCACTGGCACAGTCGACACTCATTTTGTCGTGATGTGACCGTAGTTGCCTTATTTGTGGATGGTTTCTCTTTATTTGAAACTGTATTCATGTTATCTTTTGAATTATTTTGGGATGGTTTCTCTTTATTTGAAATTGTATTCATGTTATCATTTGAACTATTTTGGGATGGTTTCTCTTTCTCATGTGTTTTAATCTTTTTAGGTTCAGGTACATATTCTGTATTCGCTATAGGAATTTGATCTGCACCTGTGAAAAAACAGGATACAGGAAGTTCCATAAGTATTGATTTCAATTCATGAAGCATTTTTTCAAAATAATCTTGGTTAGATTTCATATTGAGCTTAATCTCACTTAATCTTTTTAGGCAATCATGTGTAACATCACGAGCAAATTCGGACTGACCGAACTTTGGGAACGTGCTTATGAAATTGATAACTATAACGAGGGCACCACGCACCTCGCTAGCTACTGCTAGGTATTTGATTCAGATGGAAATTTTTGATTAACTACGTATCTCTCAATTTTTTGAGCGCAGTATCCCAAAGTTCGTAGGCCGAGGGCTCCTCATACTCAAGGTCCATAGCCTGCTCGGCACTCACGCTTTTTAGTGAAGCAGCCATGGTAAGACTGTTCAGCACTAATTACTTATTACTACACTAGCACTTGGCTTGATTGAAACTGAACTAAAAACTGAACACAATAAGCCAGTAGACAAGGCTTAACAAAGCACTCGCAGTTAATAGAGTTGCTTTGCAGGAACCAACACCACTGTATAACACAAACACTGAAAAAATTTCACTGAAAAACACTGAATACTCTTTAATGGGTGTGGCCGCCAGCCCCACCCGGAAAAAAGCGACACGCTGCACAACACTATTCACCAATTCACTATTTTCAGCCAGCAATCAGAAGAAAATAAAGATTTCAATCTGCAACTTGGAGTAGAGAGAGGCAAAAGCCCGAGCAGTAGCGCTCAAGACGCCAAGGTTGACCACAGGTTGCCCACCAGTTCGCGTTGGCTCGTCGGTGATCCTTACTACCAGTAACAAGAGCTGACGTTACCGCCAACAGGAAAGTTTGCGTACTCGATGAATCTAGGATGCCTTGACTTGACTTCACTGTTACCAAATTGTATATATAGTGTATGAATGTCAGCATAAAGCGCATGCGATAGATAATATAAAAACATTTGTAACAATTGATTGTACCACAAAAAAAAGAAAACACTGTTTGCGCTTTCTTAAAGGAATTATTTTCCAGGAAATGTTGTTGTAAAGCTCTCTAGGACTTTTTTTTAAAAAGAATAATGCCGGTATTAAGTTATGGTAAGTGACAATTGTTTGGAGGCAAATCATTGTAACTAACAAACATGGCCGCCCGACGCAGTTTGTTTTTACACGCTTTATATTAGCTTGACCTGTATCTATCTATCTATCTATCTATCTATCTATCTATCTATCTATCTATCTATCTATCTATCTATCTATCTATCTATCTATCTATCTATCTATCTATCTATCTATCTATCTATCTATCTATCTATCTATCTATCTATCTATCTATCTATCTATCTATCTATCTATCTATCTATCTATCTATCTATCTATCTATCTATCTATCTATCTATCTATCTATCTATCTATCTATCTATCTATCTATCTATCTATCTATCTATCTATCTATCTATCTATCTATCTATCTATCTATCTATCTATCTATCTATCTATCTATCTATCTATCTATCTATCTATCTATCTATCTATCTATCTATCTATCTATCTATCTATCTATCTATCTATCTATCTATCTATCTATCTATCTATCTATCTATCTATCTATCTATCTATCTATCTATCTATCTATCTATCTATCTATCTATCTATCTATCTATCTATCTATCTATCTATCTATCTATCTATCTATCTATCTATCTATCTATCTATCTATCTATCTATCTATCTATCTATCTATCTATCTATCTATCTATCTATCTATCTATCTATCTATCTATCTATCTACTATCTATCTATCTATCTATCTATCTATCTATCTATCTATCTATCTATCTATCTATCTATCTATCTATCTATCTATCTATCTATCTATCTATCTATCTATCTATCTATCTATCTATCTATCTATCTATCTATCTATCTATCTATCTATCTATCTATCTATCTATCTATCTATCCATGTAACTGAATCTTTCAATGCGTTTTTCGCCCACTTAAAATAATTGGATCGACTTGAAATTTTGTATACTTGTAAAGGACTCGTGACAATAGAATAATTTCATATTTATCTTCTAAAATCCTGGCCAGAATCATCAAAAAATCAAAAAAAGTGTCTTAGTATTTATGTAACGGAATCTTTGAACACGATTTTCACCCACTTAGAGACATTGGATCGACTTGAAGCTTTGTATACTTGTAAAGAACTCGTGACAATACAATAATTTCATATTTATTTTCTAAAATCCTGGCCAGAATCATCAGGAAAAAAAAATGGTCTTTGTATTTATGTAACGGAATATTTGAACACGATTTTCATCCACTTAGAGACATTGGATCGACTTGAAACTTTGTATACTTGTAAAGGACCCGTGACACTACAATAATTTCATATTTTATTTCTAAATTCCTGTCCAGAATAATCAGAAAATCAAAAAAATAAAAACTGGTATAATAGGTTACGGACTTGTCGACTTTTTAGTCAATCGTTGTAAGAGCTCAGTTGGTAGAGCGGTGAACTAGTGGTATATAGTTTTAGTAATCCATAGGTCGCTGGTTCGAATCCGGCTGGGGAGGATTTTTTTTAGAAGAGTAATACTTTTAGCTCATACTACAATAGTATGGAATTTAAAGATATTTACATTTTTATCTTATTCTGTAAAATATCCGATTTCCGATTGAGGGTCTTTCCACTTTTCAGCGGTTGCCCTTTTACCAGCCGGCTGCTGGCCCTTCACATCCACATGTGTCAATCACAGAGGTAGATGATCAACAGCCAGTGTAGGGGTGACATGTGGTTAGCATGTCGAGTCCCCCAGCCGTTATAGCTGGTTCCTCAACCTGGAGCCGCTACTTACTGTAGCTACCCAATTGCCTCACGGTGCTGGGTGGGCACCGGTCCCATACTGGCCGAAATAACATGAGAAAATTTCTTCCCCCATGGAGACTCGAACCAGCGCAAGTCCCGTAGCTCTGCGCCAAGGCTTCCTACCTTAACCGCTCGGCTACGGCGCGGGACCTGTAAAATATTAAAACTAAAAAATAAAAAATAAATAATAGTTTTAAAAAACTAAAACAGCACGCTTTATTAGAAAACCGAACTCAAAAATGAAAAATAATTTTAATTTCCAACACGATTGGGATAAATTTAAAGTGGCCAACAAAAAAATCATCTCCAAAACATATAGAATAAAACTAGAATTATCAACAAAAAGAAAATAATTTTACCATCAAAAGCGTGGGGTGCTTTTTATGATTTTTACATTTTCTTCTTAGAGACTTTACTTTTACCAATATCTGTTTATTATCAAATATATTAATTGATATAGAGCACCCCACGCTTTTGATGGTAAAATTATTTTCTTTTTGTTGATAATTCTAGTTTTATTCTATATGTGTTGGAGATGATTTTTTTTATGACCACTTTAAATTTATCCCAAGCGTGTTGGAAATTAAAATTATTTTTCATTTTTGAGTTCGGTTTTCTAATAAAGCGTGATGTTTTAGTTTTTTAAAACTATTATTTATTTTAGTGACGAGGAACTTAAATCTCATGTATTGAATGTTCGTAATACTTCTGACAACAGCTCTTTTTGCGATTGCGAAATTGAAGACCCGGACTATGATACTGTATGTGAGTGCAAACAAATCGGATCAAGTTACTCCTAAAAAAGGTAAGACAATATACATTTACTTCTTAACCAATTTTGTAGTAAAACATAGTATGTACTCTGGTTACCAAGTTTTATAGGCCATTCAGAATTTAACATATGTAAAGATAGTAAATTTTGTACTTTTCATTTATCAACCATGGGTTGAGTGTGTGGTAATTGAACTTTGTGGTTAATGAGTCAAAAACAAAACTCATGACATAATCACGGACAAATTTTTAATAGAGATCAACAATTAATAATAGACTCAAACATTTTTGAAGTAGTAAACAGTTTTTCATATTTAGGCAAAATGATTATAATGATGAATTATAACAAATACAAAATAGAATAAATACAAAATAGAATATATAAAGCAAATAAGGCATATTATGGACTACTTCCAATCCTAAAATCCAAAATTATCTTTTGGAAAGTTAAAATAAGACTATATAAAACCTGCATATGGTATATGGAAGTGAAACCTGGACTATGACAAAGAGCTCTGAGAATTTAACACACTTTGAAAGTAAGATATTGAGAAGGATATATGGATCAGTAAAAGAGAATGGAAGATGGAGGATGAGTTATAATAAGGAACCTGATTTATCAACTCTTGTGAAATTAAAAAAAAAATGCAGTGGGCCGGACGCGTTAAAAGAATGGACAAAGAATATATACCTAAGAAAGTAAGACGGAGAAAATGTTTGCGAAGCGGCCAGTGGGGAAAACCTAGGAAAAGATGGATGGATTCAGTGAAGGAAGATTGTCATCAAATCCTGAACTGTAGGAAGAGGCAACAGAGAGGAGAGCATTGGATAGAGAAGATGGAGGTCTCGCATCAAGAAGACCCGGGCTCGCTATGGGCTGTAGCGCCATTGGAAGAAGGAAGAAAACATAAACCCAATGCATGATTTTGATTAACCAAAAAATGTATCATTACGTTCTGCAGTATATTAATACTTACTTACTCACTGGCACTATCGAACCCGTAGGTTCATGGCCGCGCGGACATAAGCTCTCCATACATCCCTATCCTGAGCTAATGCTTTCCAATCATTCCCTGTATAATCTACCTCCCTCAAATCATAGTTAATGTTGTTCTCCCACCTCATTCTTAGTCTACCAACTGGGCGTTTTCCCTCTGGCTTTCCTACAAGAAGCTTCCATGCACGTCTTTCATTCCCCATACGTGCAACATGTCCTGCCCATCGCAGTCTACGAGACTTAATTGTTCTTATTATATCTGGCTTCCTATAAAGACCATGTAGTTCATTGTTGTGTAGTCTTCTCCATTCACCTGTCCGTTCATCTCTCTTTGGTCCAAAAATTTTCCTCAGTACTTTATTCTCAAATACTCGTAATCTCCTTTCCTCCCTTAAAGTAAGAGTCCATGTTTCGCACCCATATAATATAACTGGTAGAATAATAGTTTTATATATTTTCAGCTTAACGTTTTTTGAAAGGAGTTGGGACATCAAAAGTCTCTGCAATGCATAATAGCATGCATTTCCAGAATTGAGCCTATGTTTAATTTCTTTGTGCATCTCATTCCTATTTGTGATTATTGTTCCTAGGTATTTGAATTCAGCCACTTCCTCGAAATTTCCCTCATTCGTCATTAGCTGTCCATTTCCATTATATACTGAATTTCTACGTGTGGCCATATATTTAGTTTTACTGATATTTACTTCCAGTCCCAATTTCTTAGTGTTACTCAATAGTGTGCGCGTGTTGGCCTTTGGTATCTCCTCACTATCGGCCAACAATACTACATCATCAGCATAAACTAATAGTTTATTAATACCATTCAGTTGTAAGCCTTCCTCATTCTCTAAAGATATGATGGCATGCTCTAGTACAAAATTAAATAGTAGAGGAGATAGTGCATCTCCTTGCTTCAACCCATTCTGGATTTCAAAAGTGTCTGAAAACTGTTTGCCTACACGCACCCTACTCTTTGAGCCATTAGACACATTCGTAAAAGTCTAACTAACTTTTTAGGAATTCCGAACTCCAGCAGGATACTATATAAGTTCTCCCTCTTAATTGAATCATATGCTTTTTTGAAGTCTACATATAGTTGATGTACAGTACCATTATATTCCCATTTCTTTTCTAAAATCTGTCTTATACTAAAAATCTGATCTGTTGTAGACCTGTTTCTTCTAAATGCAGAATATCAATAACAAAGTGAAATTTTTATTGCAATTATTAGGAAACAGGAACATATATTTGGATGAAAAACAAGGTAGGCTATATGCATATCCCTCCTCTTTCATTAATTCTTATATCCAGAGAAAAAAAATCATGAGAGGCAGCTAATAAACACTCTATTTCTCGACAGATCCAAAATACTTGTATAACATAATAGGTAATTTTTAATAAAACAAATTATATAATGTTATCATCAAATTTAACCGATTTCCCGCAAATTTTCAATTTGTGAGTTACCGGTACCATATTTCACGACAGAGTGTCTCATATAATGACGTTATATATATTCAGCAGTTTGCGTATAGGTTTGTAGTAGGCCTACAAACAGATGCATTAGCCAACTGTTTGTGAACTTAATCTAAAAACTGTAATGGCGCTGTCACTGTTCTAAGGCGTTCTCAAGTACTCTGAAGATTTATAGATTGGCTCTGTACGTTACAGGTTAGTTTATATTAGGATATATTTCGATTGTGTAATATGTGTGTATTTAATATTATTGTTTAGGGCTTCAAATATGATCTTTATCATATATTTATTCCTGTTTAATTTCTTCGCAAAAGTTGAACATAGTTTCACAGTAGGTCTATCCAGTAATGGTAACACAAGTCTCTTTTTGTTATTATAGCCCTATACAAGTAATTATTTGAAAACATACGTTTAGTCATAAGCTTTCTTTTTTAAATTCAACATACCCCTGATAAATAACAAATTATTTATCCCTGCATTTATTACTATTTTAATATTTAAAACTATCGTTTTGTATTTCACTTTTAAGTTTTTTATGTTAGTATAGTTTAATACTACTTCTAGATTTAATTGCAACGTTTGTGGTGTTCGGAAATTCTAATTCTAACTTCTAGAGACGGTAGAGAGGAATTAGTAAATAACATTTTTGCGCGATAGTGCGTTTTGTTGTACTTAGAGCAATGGCGACCATGATTGAAAGTTCAACTTCCTACATTTCGGTGTTGCCAACCTAAATAACTATACTGTAATAAAATAACTATACTGTAATAAAATAACTATACTGGAATATTACATATTACAAACACGCGTGTGGGAAGTAAAACCACTGCCTTCTATGTATACTACATACAATGTATATACAAATATATATATATATATATATATATATATATCCAAAAGCTAGTATTACTATATATATTATATGGAATAAATCACTGCATTTTAAATGAACTGAACTTTATTTGAAACAATATCAAACAATAAATACGTACTTACCGCTATTTCATCACTAATTGGTCTCACGGCCTCCTGTTATTTTATCACTAATTGGTCTAACGGCCTCCTGTTGTTTCAACTAATAAACATTGCCCACACTGTTAATGTTAGTCAATTGTTTATAATAAACGCAAATATTCCAAAGATGTTATTTTACTATTATTTATTATTTTTAAACACCATCGCGCAAAAACAATGTACAACGCACGTTTTTGAAGTGTTGGACTGAATCTCGGAAATTTAAACATTTTCCTCGATTCTGTAACAGCCAATTCCCAACCTCGCATCGTAATATGCTATTTGAATAAGAACCTCTGTCTGGAAAATTATCGTTTTCTAACTGCAGGAACAAGTTTCCAATAAGCATTTAAATCTTTCGCGTCTGCAGGGGATAAGTCGATAGCAATTGAATGATTTATGACTCAATTAATTACATTTACACAATCCACCATCCAATGTCAAGGAAAAAATAAAGAAACGTCGCTTCGTCATTGTAAGAAGGATAATTCTTCTATTGTTTATGCGCAAACTAACTAAATTTCTCTTCTCTACATAACATTGTGGTTAGTATTTATCGACTACAATAGCGGTTCGATGTGACGGCCACCAAGTTCATTGCGCACCAAGTTTACCCCTGCTACACAAAAAAGCTACACTCGCTCCATCTGGTTTTACAGTCACAAAGTGAAGTTTCTTTATTAACAAATTTCGAATGAATGAAGCTCTTGCGGCTGTTCTCTTGAAAATAAGATAAAAAGGTAAAGTGATCTCACTACAGGCCACTGGAGATACTGGGTGTAGTAGGAGGTTAAGCCTCCCATATTTTCTAGACAATCGGCACTTGTCAGTCCTGCGAGATAGCCGCCTATTCCAGTACAAGCGTCTGGTACTCATTTCAGTTAGGGATTGAGTCGACAACAGGGGCATGGTGCCACCAATGGATTTAGGTCAGTTTACAAATCCTGATTCCACCACGATTCAAACAGTGGACCTTCCGGTTTGGGTAGGGAAAATATTTTTGAATAATTTTTTTACGTTTCCTTCATCACCGAACCTATTTTACAACATCGAAAATGACTATAACCAAAATTTATGTATAGCCTTCATTGATGTATGTCAAAATTTAAATAAATAAATAAATATATATATATATATATATATATATATATATATCCCCTCCATGGTATCTTTACCTTGTCGTGGTGGAGTGGCTTGCATGCTTAAATTATCCTGAGAGCTATGCCGGCGCTAGCATTGCTGCCGATAAGGTTACCCATGCCGGACTGGTCGAAGGTGATAAGCCAGACGAAGAAAAGTACCTTGGGCGAAAGAGTGACGATCTTTCACCGTAAAAATACAACCGTCAAGAAATGCGGACATGGGTTCATCTGGGGTAAAATTTTCCGGAGGTCAAATAGTCCCCCATTCGGTTCTCCAGGCGGGGACTACTTCAGGGAACCCATGCCAAAGGCTCAAACACAGGGACATGTTCCTAGGAACATGGAATGTTAGGACCTTATACAATAGCGGGGCACTAGAGATATTAACGCGGGAATTAGATAAATCGCCCTTGGATATAGTCGCTTTACAGGAAGTTAGGTGGCCAGGAGAAGGTAGTCAGGAATCAGGAAGCTTTGCATTATACTATGGGGGTGCAGAAAGACCTGCATTTGGAACGGGTTTTTTAGTCAGAAGGAGGATCCTATCCGCTATCCGAGATATTAAATTTGTTAGTGATAGGATATCATACATAATTCTAAAGAGTAAACAACATGAAATTATAATTGTAAATGTACATGCTCCCACAGAAGATAAAGATGACAAGATCAAGGATGAGTTCTATGAAGAATTAGAATGCTTATTTGATAGCCTTTCACGATATCATATGAAAATTGTCTTAGGAGATTTTAATGCAAAAGTGGGGCGGGAAGATATATTCAAACCAACAATAGGCAAAATTCAGTCTTCATGAAGATAGTAACGACAACGGGGTTAGATTAGTCACATTTGCCACATCGAAGAATCTCATTGTTAAGAGCACAACATTTCAGCATAAGGATATTCATAAATATACCTGGATGTACCCAGATGGAGAAACTCGGACCCGATAGATCATGTATTAGTGGATAAACGCATGGCACAGTAGCATCATCGATGTTAAATCAGTTAGAGGGACAGACTGCAATTCGGATCATCATCTGGTCAGAGTGAAAATCAGACAACGGCTATCGCTTATGAGAGGAACAAACGCGAAAGATGATTCTGTAAAATGTGAATTAAAAAACTTGAAAAATGATGAAATGCGGCAAGAATACCAAATGAAAATTGCTAATAGATTTGAAGTACTGGGATCTTCAGATGACAATGTGGCAAACGAAGAAGAAACTGATATAAATAGAGAATGGGAGGCTATAAGAGATACTATTAAATTGTCAGCATCAGAAAACATTGGTTGTTTAAAAAAGAGGCAAAACAAGAAATGGTTTGATGAGGAATGTGCCGACATTGTAAAGAAAAGGAAGCTAGCAAAAATGAAATGGTTACACGAGCCAAATGAGGTAAATTTAGAGCAATTGGGTAGTGTTAGACGGGAAACCATCAAGTTACTAAAGAGTAAAAAGAGGGAATATTTGAGAGAGAAGATTAATGATCTTGAAATGAATGCAAAAACTAGGAACATTAGAGAATTATATCAGGGAATTAGTATAGAGAAGAAAGGGTTTCAGGCTAGAACAAACATAATTCGGAATGAAAATGGGGATATGATTGCAGATACTAGGAGTATATTAAATAGATGGAAAAGTTACTTTAATCAGCTATTAAATGTACATACAGAACAGGACATTGAGGAGGATAATTTACAGACAGCAGAAATGCTAGTCGCAGAGCCAAGTGCATTAGAGGTTGAAATGGCGATTGAAAAATTGAAGATGTATAAAGCATCAGGTTCAGATGAGATCCCAGCAGAACTGATAAAATCAGGGGGAGAAAAATTGATGGACAAGATATGCTGGTTGCTTAGTATGATTTGGGAAAAAAATCTCTTCCAGATGAATGGAAGGAATCAATTATTGTACCAATTTATAAGAAAGGAGATAAAACTGATTGCAACAACTACAGGGGCATCTCATTACTTTCAACTTCGTACAAAATTCTAACAAATATATTAGTAAGCAGACTTACTCCCTATATTGATGACATTCTAGGAGATCATCAATGTGCATTCAGAAGAAACAGGTCTACAACAGATCAGATTTTTAGTATAAGACAGATTTTAGAAAAGAAATGGGAATATAATGGTACTGTACATCAACTATATGTAGACTTCAAAAAAGCATATGATTCAATTAAGAGGGAGAAGTTATATAGTATCCTGCTGGAATTCGGAATTCCTAAAAAGTTAGTTAGACTTATACGAATGTGTCTACATGGCTCAAAGAGTAGGGTGCGTGTAGGCAAACAGTTTTCAGACACTTTTGAAATCCAGAATGGGTTGAAGCAAGGAGATGCACTGTCTCCTCTACTATTTAATTTTGTACTAGAGCATGCCATTAAATCTTTGGAGAATGAGGAAGGCTTACAACTCAATGGTATTAATAAGCTGTTAGTTTATGCTGATGATGTAGTACTAGTAGCCTATAGCGAGGAGATACTAAAGGCCAACACTCACACACTATTGAGTAACACTAAGGAGTTAGGACTGGAATTAAATATCAATAAAACTAAATATATGGTCACACGTAGAAATTCAGTATATAATGGAAATGGACAGCTAATGACAAATGAGAGAATTGTTGAGGAAGTGGTTGAATTCAAATACCTAGGAACAATAATCACAAATAGGAATGAGATGCACAAAGAAATTAAACATAGGCTCAATTCTGGAAATGCATGCTATTATGCATTGCAGAGACTTTTGATGTCCCAACTCCTTTCAAAAACGTTAAGCTGAAAATATATAAAACTATTATTCTACCAGTTATATTATATGGGTGCGAAACATGGACTCTTACTTTAAGGGAGGAAAGGACATTACGAGTATTTGAGAATAAAGTTCTTACGAAAATTTTTGGACCAAATAGAGATGAAGACAGGTGAATGGAGAAGACTACATAACAATGAACTACATGGTCTTTATAGGAAGCCAGATATAATAAGAACAGTTAAGTCTCGTAGACTGCGATGGGCAGGACATGTTGCGCGTATGGGGAATGAAAGACCTGCATGGAAACTTCTTGTAGGAAAGCCAGAAGGAAAACGCCCAGTTGGTAGACCAAGAATGAGGTGGGAGAACAACATTAACTATGATTTGAGGGAAGTAGATTATACAGGGAATTATTGGATAGCATTGGCTCAGGATAGGGATCTATGGAGAGCTTATGTCCGCGCGGCCATAAACCTACGGGTTCTATAGTGCCAGTGAGTAAGTAAGTGTGTATATATATATATATATATATATATATATATATATAATTTAAGAAATTTTATTTTCTTGGGATTCCGAGTCGTATGGATTCAAGGTTGGCCTCTGACCACTGATTCCGACCTTACGGCATGATCCCACATGTCATTTTCAAGGAATGAATTCAATATAACACACACACACACACAACACACACACGCATATATATATATATATATATATAATGTGTGTGTTTAAAATTTACTCTTTGTTAACCAGCAATATCTGACCATTAGATGTAGGAGTTCGCCTGAATCGGAAATTGAAAAATCGCTCTAGCGGTGGCAATTATCGATCTTTCGCAATGGAACTCAGTATATGTCATTGAAATAAACGAAGAAGGTATTTTAAAACAATCAAGCAAATTCGATCATTGGAAGTAGAGGTTTTCTTTTAATTCGAAATTAAAAAATCGCTCTATATTTGCTTTGTCTCAATATATCGGTAGGCCTATATAATGCAATTTAATTAATCCTTAAATTGGCAGTGTATTATATAGACCTAACATCATCTTCTTGTAATCCACTTTTCCCTTAACAGAGATTTAGGCGCTCTCCCCCTACAGGGAAGAATTTGAAGCATACTAATTTAGTTACACTTGTTTTCGTACATATTTCATTTGAGTGATCCGTGGGCAGAGTTCCGCCTCATACTGACATCAAGGAAACCAAGGTAGTACTAGGACGGGAAAATTCGGTAAATTTTGCTTAGAGGCCTTTTTCATTCAGGCTTAAGGATCTTTTACGAGCCTGAAAATCTTCAGACTCGGGACCCACGGGTTGAAGTCCCTCCGGGAGGACTTGCGCCTTGGATTTTTCCATTGTATAAAAATCCATTGACCCCGGCCGGGTTTGAACCCGCGACCCTCGGGACCAGAGGCAAGGAGCATAACCACTAGTCCACCGCTATAGGCCTAACATACATTACTTTAATTAATTTAATATTTTCATAAAATGATATAGGCCTAAACATTAATCACGAAGGTAGATAGCCGGTATAGAAACTGCATTAGTAGGCCTAATTGACACTTTCACACTAAAATGTAATAGGCTAAATAAGATTCTCACGGGACGTGCACAGTTGATCTGAAAGTGGTGGTTTAGGCCGCATCCTCTGGAGCCACAACGCGGTACACTTCCCGCGAGACCTTTATTTATTACATTTTAGTGAAAAAGTATCAATTACTAATGCATTCTCTGTTACTAGTACGTTTACCTTAACCTTAAAAATAATTTAAATTCCTGACAAATTATAACTTAGGTTATGATAGGTTTGTTTACTCTGCAGTACAACACGTTTAAATAAGTTAGAATTGTAGTCCAGCCAGTGAGTCCCCAGCTCTGACGTTTTCACGACAGTGTTGCCGATATGGATATTCATCGGGAGGGGCCGCTTTATGTATGCGGTTAGCAGAAATACAGCTTACAACATCTCAGCAGTTTCAAACCTTACTAGCGAGTTATAGCGGCGTAAAGAGCAGTGATTGGTTGTGGCAGACTTACTCTCACCCAATTATTCCCTTATTGGCAGTAGAGCGCGAGTTTCTCTTTTTACCCCTCGTACAACCTAAACGTCAGAGCCGGGATCCAGCGGCTGGACTTTAGAAATTGAGTTTCTCCAATTTAACAAAAGAATGGTATATTCCGTAAACTAGCGAAATCGGACCATAACTGAGGAATTTGCTTAGCATACGCAGTTTCTATGTGACGGACAATTTTCCCTTGATATTGAACATTGTCATGAAATCAATGAATGGTAGGTTGTGTAAGCGTTATCGAGTCTATCGATTTATCCTCTACAGACGCGGGGTATTTAAACGCTTAATGAGAACTTGAACTTGCAGCACTAATACAGAACGTTCCCGGATAAAAGTTTCCTACTCAAAACCTCATAACACAGTCCCCTCTACTAGCCCCAGACGTTAGTAATGGGAACTACCGAACACTCTGTATAAATGCATTTTAGTAAAAACCAAGAACTTGTACTTGCAGCACGAATGCAGAACGTTTCCGGACAAAAGTTTCCTACTGAAAACCTCATAACACAGTCCCCTCTACTAGCCCCAGACGTTAGTAATGGGAATTTCCGAACACTCTGTATAAATGCATTTTAGTAAAAACCAAGAACTTGTACTTGCAGCAAGAATACAGAACGTTTCCGGACAAAAGTTTCTTACTCAAAAAGTTATAACACAGCTCCTCTACTAACCCTAGACGTTTGTAATGGAAATTTCCGAACACTGTGTCTGTTTGTGAAAATTATGCTCTAGCGGCCACAATTTTTATTTTTTCGAAACCAAACTCTATTATCAAAAGCAAGGTCGAGAACATTTACCAGCAAAATCGGACAATTAGGAATGGGTGTTAACCTAAGAGTATAATTTAAAAATCCCTCCAGCGACAGTAATTTTCGATTTTTCACAACGAAACTCGGTATTTGCCATTCATATAAAACGACAAAAATATTCTCCAAACACCAGCGAAATATGGCCATTTCGAGTGGGGTTTAGCTAATTGCCGAAATTTAAAAATAGCTGTAGTGGCAGTCATGTTTGTTTTCTCGCCACAAAAGGATACATACGATTTAATTAACAAAATAAAGATATATTCCGTAATATGACAGAATCGGAACATAAATTCCACTTGCTAAGGAATTCGCTTAGTTTAGGCAATACCTGTAGGACCAACCACTTTCTTCACTGGTTGAGTGGACGATAAGACCCTATAGCCTTGCATTTTCGGTTTAAAGATAATTTTATTTATTTTAACCAACTTATAATCTCGTTTATTGTCGAGGTTAGGGTAAGTTATTTTTGTTAGTTTTCTTTTAAGTTCAGTTAATGAATGGTCAAGTTTCCTAAATAGTTACCATTTTTCAGTGTTACATCTATAAATTCAATATCCTTGTATGTTGAAAAAATATGTGCCTATTCCAACGTTAAAACAGGTCTGTCACTGTAAGGCCCGTGTAGCATAGGACACGTTACAGAACCTAAAAATATAGATTAAACCATCAAGATAGAAAGAAAAATAATATATTTCATATTTTACATTAAGTAAATGAATAGTGTATTTATGATTCTGAAACGATAAAAAAAGTATAGGCTATTTAAGAAAACAGATTTATTGTAATTAGATATAATTGCTAAAGATTTTAAAGGGAGTGGCGTGGCCTCAAAATGTGACAAAATACCGAAATGGTGTACATTACGGTCTACACTTTTTAACTCTGAGATTTACGTTAGCAGATTATTTGACAAATTTACTAGGCCTATAATTCAATTAGTTACAGCCGGTCAAGTATTCCTCTCCTGCGCGAATCTCGTTCCCCGAGCTTTCCACTCTCGTTGCTTCTACTCAGGCATTTGACGTGGGAGGGAATGTCAAACGTAAGCGCGGGAGTAGAATGTAAGCGAGATGACCAGGAGTCCTGTTTGATCAGATTTCCCGTAAGCTGTAAAATCTTCATACAAATATATATAGAAAAGCTAAAGAAACAAGTTATCTGATGGAACATACATTCTACAAGCCTTCTGCTTTATATTACATATTCTTGTATCTTGTAAGCCCATGTTTCCCTTAACAGAGATTTAGGCGCTCTCCCCCTACAGGGAAGAATTTGATCCATACTAATTTAGTTACAATTGTTTTCGTATAGATGTCATTTGAGTGGTCCGTGATCAGCGTTCCGCCTCATACTGACATCTAAGAAACCAAGGTAGTACTAGGACGGGAAAATTTGCTTAGAGGCCTTTTCATTCAGGCTTAAGGGTCTTTCACGAGTTTGAAAATCTTCAGACTGGGAACCCCGGCTTAAAGTCCCTCCCGGAGGACTTGCTCCTTGGATTCTCCCATCCTAAAAACATCCATCGACCCGCGACCGTCGGTACCAGAGGCAAGGAGCATAACCACTAGTCCACCGCGGCATTTTATATTACATGTGAAAAATAAATTAAATATGTACTTACTATTATAAATAAAACGTACTCCGACAGTACTAAACCAGTATGTAGAATTTACGTCAATTTATTTCCATGCGAAAACGGAATAACGTATTATTTATTCATTTAAAATTATTAAAATGGTAAATTGTACATTAATTGAATTTACGCCGTTTAGAATAAATGTAGGATAAATATCTGAGTACTAATTTTCATGTGATAGTACATAAAATTATAAATAATGTGACTATCTTTTCAAGTTCAGGGAGTAGTTACACTTTGAAAAATTTAATTCAAATAAAAGGCTTCTTTTTAAAAATACGATAAATTGACAGATCTATTATTCTTTAATTACAGTATATCAAACTGAGACATGACATTCAGTTTAGATGTTCAGTGCAACACACCGTTTCACTATAAAACATTGTAAACTTATTGAAGATGCGAGTTCAGTTTATATGGATTATATTAGGCTAGCTGTTGTCTAAGCTATCTCGGTCGGTATCGTCTAAAAGTTGAAACAATTTCAAATCACCATTTTTTCTACAAATGGGGGGAATTACTTGTAAGGTCTTGTCTTGCGACATATCGCGACGTAGAGAAATTATCATAAGTAATGCCAGGACCGATTTCCAAATTATTGATAAATTCACGACTCACGAAGTGAGGAGTGAATTTATCTAGAGAATTTGGAAATCAAGAGTGGCATTTATTAGGACTATTTAACGAATAAAATTAAGCTGTTTACTCACAAATCATTATTTAACTATAGTTATTTAAAATATTTAATGTAAACGGCGATGTTTGAAAACACATGAGAAACGATTGGTAAGCTTCATTTCCTTCGTTTGTTCATCACTGCAACCAGATCATAATATTATTTATTGCCAAAGGATCGCAATATTGTAAGAATGCACCCTAGTGGAAAAATTTATAACCAACGTTATAGGTATTAATTAATTTGATGTCCTATGATGTAAATATGTGAATTATATTTTTCTGCAATGTCATTTCCTGGAAAATAATTCTTTAAGAAAGTGCAAACAGTGTTTTCTTTTTTTGTGGTACAATCAATTGTTACAAACGTTTTTATATTATCTATCGCATGCGCTTTATGCTGACATTCATGCACTATATATACAATCTGGTAGCCATATTTCTTGAGGGGCAGTCACTGCAAAATAATGCTATTACCTATTCAGAAAGTTAAAAAGGAGGAACTTTCGTTATTATGATAAACTTTAGTTGGTAAATTTTAGGCGAAACACGACTATGATTGGTTGTAAATAAAAAAATAATTGAAATGTGATTGGTCGTTGACTCCCATTTGGGGCATGAGTTAAATAGTCATTTCAATATAATCCTTGCTTAACCCTGAAAAACAAACTGTTTACACTTGATGTTTTGAGAATATATACCTTAAAAACTCCGAGATTCCAGAGGCTAAGTGTCGTTCGGTAGATTTTGGGGAGGCTCGGATGCAGCTGTATTCACATTAGAACGTTCTATACTTCCCGTTGATATACTCACTCGCAGAAATGGCAAGCTTAACGTACCCATGAAATGTGTTTGAACTACTTAATGCAAGCTTAACGTACCCATGAAATGTGTTTGAACTACTTAACAAAATCTCGCTACAATAATCTTCTCCTTTGTTTTGTCTTAACGTTTGGACCTACACTATAAATCATCGG
This sequence comes from Diploptera punctata, assembly GCA_030220185.1. NCBI lineage: Eukaryota > Metazoa > Arthropoda > Insecta > Blattodea > Blaberidae > Diploptera > Diploptera punctata. Next base: position 1,610,931 of record JASPKZ010006047.1, read on the forward strand.
GGGAAAAGAAAAACTGGCCATCAACCGTAAAAAAACAAGTAATACTAAGTATTTTCATACACCGAATAAATGTTATATCTCGGTATTATAATATAATTTTGTAAGTTCTGAGAAAAAGTGACACCATCATCATCTTAAGGATATACCTTCAGTAGAACATTCTTATCTCGCCTACTATTTTCTTTTTTATAATCTATGCATGCTGTGATATCAGGGACACAATGAACTTTTCGCTCGCTGTTATTTTGTGTTAGTGTATGGAATTTACGTGTCATTATTTACATAAGAATCTAACATTTTTAATTATAATATTCATACTCGTATGACTCAAGTAAATTTGGGAACAAGGGCAATTGTAGGTAAACTAGTACCTCCAACATTACACTCTTTATTGGCGGCACTTTGACACATTCACAGAGCTTACATCTAAAATCTTGGTATACGTTACGGTATAGAAAGAGAATGAACAGAGAATTAAAGTACTATGTCGCTCATTTGCAAATATTATATAGGAACGTGACGTTACGTTACTGTTCTAGAAGATGACGCAAGCCTATAGCTAAGGTCCTTCATAATCTGAAGCCTCTTGTATCTAATATTTTGATGTCCTCATTTTTAGGCTTAGCATAGTATTGTTCACCTTTTAAACCCAGAATTTATTTGAATCACCATAAGGGTAATCTTCTTTTTCTTCTTTTTCTTCTTCTTCTTTATCATCACGGTTTAGGCTTATTTACTAGCCTGTTCCCACTCCAAATTGCTACTGTTTCCAACTTGTTTTTGGTCTTCCCAAACTTCTTCTTCCTCGTGGTGAATAGCTGTATGCTGCTTTTGGTATTCTGTTCTCAGTCATCGTTGCCAAGTGTTCTTTCCAGTTTGTTCTGTATTTCACTATTGTTGTGTTTAATTCCTCTACTTTTAGTTGTTGTCTTCTTTCTGTGTTGTGTTTTTTGTCTGTTCTTTGATATCCTGCTATTGGTCTGAGGAATTTAATTACAGCAGCTTGTATTCTGGTAGACTGTTGTGTTGTCACTGTCCGTGTTTCGGATCCATAAGTAATAATAGGCACTGCCATTGTCTTGTATAATTTCATTTATAGAGTCTTTCCTGGCTTTATTTTTCAAAGTTATTTTTAGTGTTCCCGTTATATAATTAAACTTATTTAGTTTGTTATTTATATCTGTTTCTGCTGTGTATGATATTTCGCAACCTAGGAAGTTATATCTTACCGCTTGTTCTATTGGTTTATTTTCTAATATTATATTTTTCCGAACTGGATGAGCGCCCTATAAGGCCATTGTTTTTTTATTTTTTCTGATGATATTTCCATGTTATATTTTTTGATGTTTCATTTAGTTTATATAGCATTCTTTGTAGTTCGTCATCTATTAAAATCTGGTTATCTGCAAAGGCTACTGTTTTATTACTATATTTCCTAAGTTAAGATCCTAAAAGTCGAAGAATCTGATCAGAGATAATGCACACGTTACTTCGAAGTTAAAAATTGTATATTTCCATGTTATTCTCTTTGGATACACAGTTAACTTCATATGAAAAATGTTAGAAGGAACATCGTAAAGGAAGAAGAAGGAACAAACTTTTGAATACATTAAGTAGATTAGGGAGCAGTGTGCTAGGTAAACATTCGGAAAGAATATGCAGGGAAGAAAAGCCATCCCTACGTTCAACAGAGAAAATTGAATTGTCTTAGAATGGTTACATAAAGTTGTTTTTATTTCTTGGATGATTTGGGGGGGAAAAGCAGTGCTAATACAGACTATGTATTCAAATCAAATGACTTTTTTAAAAATCTTTTAACTTACACTTTGTCTTCGTAGTTAAAGAAAACACAGATTTACGACTACTATGCCCATAAATGTTATCGCTCTATATCATTAATCTGTTGTGTAAAATTGTACCAAAGAACTCTTGAAGGAGAATTAAAAAATAGAGTGTAATATTCCGTCTATCACTCATGAATTTACTGCATGTTCAAAATATTGTCTGAACGGAGTTGTGAAGCGAAATGCACCGTCGAAATCGTTAATTTTGTCCGCCCGCTCCCTGGGCGCAATGATCCACGCTATATTTCTGGAAAGTAAAGTAATCCCACAACAGGCCTCGGGAGGCCCTTGGGGTAGTAGGAGGTTAAGGCTCCCTACTTTTTCTAGACAATCGGCACTTGATGTCAGCCGGGTCAGCCCTGCGTGACGGCCGCCTTTACCCCAGAACAAGCGTCTGGTACTCATTTCCGTTAGAGGCTGAGTCGACCTCAGGGCCATGGTGCCGCCAGAAGGTTTTGGTCAGTTTAAAAATCCTGACTCCACCGGGACTTCAACCCTCGACCTTCCTACTTGTAGCGAAGTGCCTTAACCACTACGCTACGGCGTGCCCCCCTATATTTCTAGTCAGACAATATAATTGGAGACCCAGTAGTGGCCCTACCTTTGTCAGTCTTATTACTATTAAATTTACTCGGATATTTTTTGTAGGAATATTAATCTTTGAAATATGAACTTAATAACAATTTAAGTGTTAAACTGATAAAATAGATGTTAGATTTTATTCAAATTTGCAAATATCGCATCCTTTCCTTAAATATGTTCTTATATATTGCACGTATATGTATACATTGAAGGAAACCGGGAAACCGTGCCTTTAATGTAAATATATGAAAAGGAAAAACAGCCAAAATCACATACCGGTATTTCCCATTCTGAGTAAATTTGAAACAAACATTAAAACGCTCTTACAATAAAAGTATTAAGAACATAAAATTTATCGAAGACTATGATGATCTTGAAGAAGATTTTCGGGCTGTAGGCCGTGGTCGGGGAACTACAAGCCTCACGACCACGGCATACAGCCCGAAAACCTTCTTCAAGATCATCATAGCAACTCCGGCCGTGAAAGTATATGTGAATACATTATCAAAGACTGTTTGTATAACAAATTATTATGTTGGAATTGATATTTGTGTCGTCCTGTGAAGAGTAGTTAGCAATGAAAACAAGAATAGAAACACTGTCAGCACGTTTTTGTATGAAAGAACAATCAAAGTCCACATACTTTTCTTCTTTAAATTGAAAAATTGGGGATAGTAATGAACTGTGACAGTTAAGAAAGGTAGACACCCTCATTTTGGTATTTTATTTATATATTTTACTCTTGATTGGTGATTTTTTTTATCTGTCATTATTCACGGTGTTAGTATTTCCATCATTACTGTCTCTACTCATGTTACACATCAGACTTCACAAAGCGACACAATACCGGATTTTCCTTACAAATTAACACATTGCTGTCCCTTTTCAATAATTAAAAATTCAGGTTTACAAGCATTTATAATGAAAATCAGTTATATTCTACAAGATTTCTTGTTTATAACTGGATGACTCTGATTGATTTAACATACAACTGTGGGACTTTGATTGATCTTGTATTGTACACTTTATTTTGAAGCCAATTTTACATGGACAACGAATGATATTTCCAAGTATTGACATTTATAATAGTAGTACTCTGTACCAGGAATGATAACATAACCATAACTCAATTTTTGTGAAAAGTGGACTTTGATTGTTTTCCCTTTGTTGTCTTCATATATATATATCTATATATATATATATAATTACATTTTTAAACATAATTAAAATTAAGATTGGACAATATATAAATAAAATCTGTCACACTTTTATTCACGTGAAACACGTGTCCAGAAGAAATGAACTAATATATATATATATATATATATATATAGTTTTCTAAAAGAAAGTTTTACGGAAAAATGTTGGTGCAAATAAATCAGGCGAGATTTATGGAAAATTAAAACAAAAACTGAATTGGAAAAACTAATAAACATAAGAATATTAAAAGAGATATCAAGTCAAGAAGAATATACAGCGTGGCTACAGAATTTGTAAATATGCAGCAACATGGAGGATTAAATAAGTACCTAATAGGACTTTTTTTTAACATTATTAGAGAAATGTTAATGCTAAAATGGAGAGCTGTTGGAAAGGTTTAAAATGAATGAAAATTGATAATTGTAAATAGTTGCATTGTAAGTTATTGTTATGATGTAGCAAATATTCACAAAGAATTGAAACCCAATTTAGCGAATTCCATGAATTGATGTCCTTTACATGAACATATTTTTGAACATTTTTTTTTACAAATCTTCATCCATTCTACTTATTTTTTTATATAAAACTTTCCTCATTAGAGGATTGCCTCAAGGACAAAGTGATACAGACAATTATTTTTTGTAATTGATGAAATACATTTTGTAAATATATTTTAAAAGATTCAACTTGTAGGCCTAATTGAAGTATACATAATATAAAGTAATTTTGTAAATATGGTTTCTTAAAATGGTAATGATAAAAATTTCTATCCTTGTATATATATATATATATATATATATATATATATATATATATATATTTATTTATGTGTGTGTGTTAACATTATAGCTCCCGAAATGTTTATTTTTTTCGGAAGCAAATTTGGCATATATTAATCAATTAAGAAAATAATATCGTGTCCGATAAAATCGGACCATCAGAATGGGGTTCATCTAAAGCGATAATTTAAAAATCGCTCTAGCGACCGCAATTTTTAATTTTTCTCAACGAAACTCGTTATGCCACATATATAAAACAAATAGGCCTATATTTTCCAAAAATCAGCGGAATTCGTACATTAGATCATTTGAAGTGGGGTTTACCTTAAAGTCTTAAAATGAAAGGAGCTCTAGCGGCCGCCATGTTTGTTCTTTTCGCAATGTAACTGGATACATACTATTTAATTAATACAATTAATATTATTCCGTAAACCAGAAAAATCGGACCACAATTCGACTTGCTGTTGAAATTCGATTATTTACGTACATAGTTCATGCGTGATATACGCATAAGATGGTATGTATTACATACATATTATGTAATACAGGTATCATACATTTAATTAATTGAAGCTGTAAGATTTTATCAGTATTACCTAGGATTTCTAAACAGATTCTTTGTAGCAAAACAGCACATCGAACATTGGCAAGGTAAAACAATATTTTATCACACATGCTTGCAGATTTAATTCAATGTGTTGGATCAAATTTAATGTACATGTTTTCAAACTTTCAGTTTTATAGTCATTATGTATACGTGTGGAATACTATGCTTTTAAAAGAATGGTAGTGGAGGATATCTTCACCATTTTTAATTAAGATCAGTAATTGACTGTTTGTCTTTGTTGATTAGGTGTCATGGATAAAAGTGGGTTTGATTTATGTGTCGCGAATGAATTAATAGTCAACTCTGGAATCAAGTGTCAGAGTATAGGTTACACTTGCAGACTTCCTAATAATATTAAACTTTTCATAAATTGCAGTGTTGTGTCAGTTTAGAGTTAACAATTTAGAAATAGGCGTTTTGACCTTTAATTAACTCTTTTCGATCAAAAGTTTGCATTTTATTAAGTGTGGATGCCTTTAGGTTCTCACATGCCGCCTTAATCATATTGGCGAAATAATAAAAAACACATAAAATGCATATAAACAAATATTCTAAGCACGAAGAACATAGTAATTCACTCACAGGAGCTAGCGAAGCGAGAGAGACCAATGGACTATAATGAAAGTGGCATTAAAGCAGAGGAGCGTGAAGGAAATGCATTGCAAGTGCAGTTAAAACTAGGAGCAATAATTAGGAGAAGAACCAAAGACTAGTTCCATCGAGTCCAGATATACATCACCAATAAAGAGCAGCTTTGGTCTCGAGGTAGCGTGCTGCCTTGTTACGCAGTGGGCCTGGGTTCAATTCCCGGTCGGGACTGCTCCTGGGTGAGTTTTTTTTCGGGGTTTTTCCTCACCTGTAAGACAAATGTCAGGAAAACTTTAAGGCCCAAACGGTCCCCGAAATCATATGATCATCATCATTCTTATCATAACCATCGTTCTTTACCGGTGTGGAAAGCAGTGGGAAGCTACCACACCTAAAATTCCCTAGTAAAGCTGCAAAGCATAGCATGAAAATGCTATGATTGCAGTGAAAAACCTGCCCTCGGGCAGAATTGCTGTGGATGGATGTACAGTACATAATTTATATTGTTGTCTTAATATTGTCAGGATTTTTAAGTTCAGGAGATTGAGATTGGGAGGTCTTTGGGGAAAAGAACGTTTGGAAGACCCAGGCTTAGATAGGACGATAACGTTCTGATGGATTTTTGGAACTGGATATCGAAGATATGAAATTGATTCAGTTCTCTGAGAATAGGGATCAGTGGCATATTTTAGTGAATGCGGCGTTGAACCTACGAGTTCCTTAAGTAATAGTTATTTGTTTTAGTTGAGATTTGGTAGGCTTTTGTTCAACTCTAAAGCAAATTACAAGAAATTCAGTCGGAACTTCCTAAAAATTTCCAGCCTCATAATAATTATCATAAGTAATGCCACGGGTGATTTCCAAATTGTCGATAAATTCACGACTCACGAAGTAAGGAGTGAATTTATCTAGAGAATTTGGAAATCAAGAGTGGCATTTGTTAGGACTCTTTAACGGATAAAATTAATTGTTTACTCACAAATCATTATTTAAATATAGTTTTTTAATATTTATTTATTTAATGTAAACGGCGATGTTTGAAAACAAATGAGAAGCGATGTTTGAAAATAAATGACGAACGATTGTTACGCTTGTTCATCACTGCAACCAGATCATATTATTTATTGCCAAAGAATGCATCCTAGTGGAGACATTTATAGCCAACATTATAGGTATTAATTACTTTCTGATGTCCTATGATGTAAATATGTCAATTATAATTTTCTGCAACGTTATTTCCTGGTAAATAATTCGTTTAAGAAAGTGCAAACAGTGGTTTATTACTTTTTTGGTATAACCAATTGCTACAAATGTTGTATATTATCTCCCTCAATCATTATCAGCTGACATTCGTGCACTATACATATACGATCTGGTAGCCGTATTTCTTAGGGAGTAAGTCACTGCCAAATAATGTTATGACCTATTCAGAATGTTAAAAAGGAGGAACTTTCTTTAATATGATATACTTGTTTGATAAATTCGAGGTGAAACACGACTGTGATTGGTTATAATTAAAAATCATTGAAATGTGATTAGTCATTGAATCCCATTTGGGGCATGAGTTAAATAGTCAATCAAATTTGTAAGAAATTAGGCTAAGTAAATTTATTTCAGAACAATAGTCAAACAATAATCGTAGTTTCATTAAACACTACGAGATAATGTTTGTCAAGTGAGAATTGAAATGTCAATTCCTGAGATATAGGGGGTGAATCATAAATATGGCTATACGTTTGATCGCGTTGTGTGATGAAAATATTACCATTATAGGAAATATGAAATTACCGTTGGAATAAAATAAAACAAAACAGTGTAGAACTTGCGTCATTAGTCAAAATGGCGTTGAATATGCAACAGAAAATTACATTTGCTGCATGGGCAATAACTTATGCTTAATGATCGTGAGGCCACAAGACGGGCAAGACGTGAGTTTAACGTAGCATTGCAACCGTAGACTGTGGGGAAGTGGAGAAAACGACTGCTGGAAACGGGAAGGATGCAGAAAATCAAACCTCCTGGAAGACCTCGCATTAATACGGATGCAGAAACAACGAAGAGAATTGTGGAGGCGTTTGACGCTAGCCCACAAAAATCAACCCGCCAAGCTGCACATGACCAGTGATTTGTTTTGTTCTATTATTGTAATTTGATGGATTTCCTTTCCAATTATATATTTCCTTTAATAATAATATCTTGGTCACAAAATGCGATCAAACGTATAGCCATATTTCTGAATCATTCTGTACAGTACGGATTTTTGGCGGATTTAATAGTATAAATGCCATAATAATCGTTATACCATTAACGGAGAGGCTCTTCCAATGAAGATGAAGTGCCTGGTTTATCAAACCACATGCCGTGTTATATAAGAGAGCATTTCTATTAGGACGCCAACATTTTTGGAGCAATAGAGAACATGTTATCTTACAAATACAATGGCCATAACGTGCAGAAAATTCACGATATATGTTTTACTTAAAGGGATTATAAATAATCAATAAAAAAGCACAATACATTTCAAATACGTTTATAAAAGATGCAATGCCCAAATAACTGACGGGTATTATCGAACCCAGAGGTTCGTGGCCGCGCGGACACAAGTTCACCTTACTTCCTTGTCCTGAGCTGACGTTATTCAAACATTTCCTGAATAATTTAACTCCTTCAAATCATGGTTGATGTTATTCTTCAATCTAATTCTTGGCCTACCTACTGGGTGTTTTCCCTCTGGTTTTTCTACAAGTTTCCATGACCCCCAATTCGTTCCATATTTCCTCCCCGTCGCAATCTGTTAGGCTTAGTTGTTCTAATTACATTTCGTTCCCCATAAAATTATGTAGCTCACTGTTACTTTGTTTTCTCCTTTCACGTGCTGTTCGTTTCTCTTTGGTCCAAACATTCTCCTATGCACTTAATTCTCAAATTCTCGTAATCTTTAAAGAAAAAGACTGTGTTTCACGTCCATGTAGTATAACTGGAAGATTAATCATTATATATATATATATATATATATATAATATAATATTGGTTTTACCTTTTTTTGAGAGAAGTTGGGATGTCTCCAATGTATAATGAAAGTGTGTAATAACATGCGTTTGGGAGTTGACAATGTGTTTAATTTATTTTTACATCTCCACGTTTCACCACAAATGAACTATAAATAAGTTTTTTTTTAGTTTTGTTCAGAATGTGTCTATTCCGCAGCACCGAATTTAACATTCCAATTGTTTTCCTTCCTTAACTTACTCTTTTACTTATCTCAGAATTGCTTGTTCCTTCTGATTCTAATACATATTGATACCAGATATCTGAATCTCTTAACTGTCTTAATTTTCTCATTTTCAATCTCTAAACTTTCATCCATTTGCATTGATTTATTCAAATAAATATTTAATCCCCATCATGCTTTTATCATGTAGGAAACATTACAAAAAATAGAAAATTACAAATATATCAAACCATAATTCTGAGCATTTGAACATATGGTGCTGAAGTCTGGCAAATTCCTACCAGCGAAGTGAAAAGAATTTTTAGTACAGAAATGGATGTTTTAAGAAGATCAGCTGGAAAATCTAGAATGGATAGAATACGAAATAAAGAAATAAGGGAAATTATGGGTGTACAAGAGGAGTCGGACATCATAGACATTATAGAAAAGAAAATATTACAGTGGTATGGCCATGTCAAAAGAATGCCAGAGCAAAGATTGCCTAAAATTGTTATGGAATGATCCCAATAGGAAAGAGGAAGACCGAAATAAACTTGGATAGATGGGGTACAAGCAGCTATGAATATCAGAGGATTGGAGGAAGATCAATGGATGCACAGAGAGGAATGGCGTTTGGTTTCCGGAAGACGGCGGCTGCTGCCATGATACCTCGTAATGATGATGATGAGGAAGTATTCTCGATGTCTTGTGTAATTAATAACTTGGTCGTCTGCAATTAGGAGTTAATGAAATATTTATTTAGATTCAAAGGATTTCTCATAGTGTTGCATTTTTAATCCAGTTAGTAAACACATATCTGTAGGCTATAGATTTTAAACAACAATGGTGAAACGTAGCATCCTTGAAATAATCGTTTGGATGTATAGAATTCTCTAGATACGCAGTTACCCACTTTGACTTGGGCTCTATTCCCTGTATATATTGATATCTATTACATATTCAGTTATAGCTGCCAACCTAGACTCATTTTTGAGAACTAGGATCTGCCCGTCACAAGCCAGGAATAATGGGGAGAGATAGAAGTTGAACACCTCCTTAAATAAGCAGGGTTCATTCTGACCCGGATGATAGTATACTGTGAGGGCTCCTTGCCAGAATATGGTAACTGCTGCCTTGTAGGGAGACATTGGTTCGTCAAAGTCTAGAAGAAGAAATCTTTGAACAAATCGTTACACCCCCCAATCTGAAGGGCAAGATGATTTTTGCTCAAGTTTTCAAGAGTAATACATAGTATTTTATGTAGAAGTATTGTGATTTATTTGCATTTAGTTGAAGACCAAATGTATTTGTCAGATTTAAAATCTGTCATAATAATAATTATAATAATAATTATAATAATAATAATAATAATGATGATTGTTATGAACCCAACTGGATTTATTAGGCTTAAAGGACCTTCGGGACTTGGAAAATCTGGTAGCGTTTAACTAGCCGAGCGTTAGTATGAGGATGTACAGTTTACATGTTTTGAAATAAACAAAGGAAGTCTTATTTTAAACTATTTTATTACTAACGTATAAATAATTATAAATCCTTAGTAGTCTAGCCCTAATCTAATCTAAGCCTATATTAAAACTACAGTACTTTCTTGGGGGGGGGTGTGAGAAGAGGGAGTTGTGGAATTTTTAAATCTAACCAAATCTACATGATTAAAAATGTTATATCCCTTTTCTAAAATATAGTTTCAAAAATGTTAATGGTACTTGATTTCCAAAATCCAAAAGAAATGGACTACATTATTAAGAAAAATGGTCAGTGACTTACCCTCCAGCCGTTTACACACACAGACAGACGCGAGACCCTCACTTCTCAAGTGTTATATACTAAAGATGACCTCGAATTACCCGTAACTGTACCACTAACATTCCAAATGAACTAAATGTAGGGATGTTTACAGTTAGTTTCAACAAGACTTTGCTCTGAACTATACTCTATCTCAACAGACTTGAATGTCTAAAGTCCATCTCGAACGACTTTGCTCGAATAATTAAGATAATCTATAAAACAATAAAAAAATCTATATAAAGAACTATGTATTCATAACATATTCCCCCCTTCTCAATCCCAAGAAAGGGTCTTTTAAGGCCCTTTTTGGGGCCGCTGAAGTTGTGTACTTAGACTACGCACAAGCTTTTTAATTGATCTGGATTTTGTTTACATTGATACTACAGATTGCTCTATCTCCTGTTCCTAAAGCTACTTAACTCTAACATAGTATTCACAAACAGGAATTTTAACAGGAACAATTTTTTTATATAGTCATGAAAATTAGTGTGTTCAAGTTAATCCATTTTCTCTTTACAATTAACCGTAGTTCCCTTCCTCTATATGGGACATAGACGTTTTCATACTTTATCAACCACATTTGTCTGGTTTTCAAATTACATCTGGAAAATGGATTAGCCTGTCACTCCGAACCTGAAACAAGAAAACATATATAAAACACAATTTATCTACTCTTCTTCCTTTTCTACTGTTCCATAGTTCTGTTTTCTTCAATGCTGTTTCTTTTGCACACTGTCATTCTGAAAAAAAGAAAAATCTAAAACTTTAATTAGAGCTTATCACTTTCTTCACAACACTCGGCTTTTCCACTAGCCGCGTTCACCGAGAACTTGAGCACTTAGTTCTTGTTTGTCGCCGCGCATGTCCGCGCTCATGTTGATCTCTTACAGCATCCCTGGTTGAATCCGATGCCTGGCCCACGTTCGGTGATGGTATCTTCCTTCAGTCGGGAGAGAGCCATGCCGGATACTGGGTCTGTCCTTTGAGGTTCTCGAGACCAGCAATTTCTTTTAGGAGCCATGGATTATCCGGAGGATAGGTTTAATGGGATTTCTGTGTTTTTATCCAATTTTCTTACTGTATAATACTGGTTGGGAATTATTATATGATCCACGGACGATCAGAGGTTCGGTTTGATATGGTTAAGGTATTTGCTTGGTCTCTCATGTCGCACCGTATTGACTGGTGGACATTTCCCATGTTGAATGACTATCCCTGATGTAGTAAGTCGTACCCGCATAGACCCTGTCTTCCTCCTTTTTGTTTTTGGTATCAGCTGATCTATGTTTCGTGGTGTGGGGGATGTCCTAGGTGACTCAACATCCTTCGTCGTTTCTAGTTAGCCCAGTCGTGCTCGTAGTGTCAGATCGTGTGCGTAGTCGTTCTTCTTGTGCTGAGGGTTTTTTCTGGTTTACCGTTATTTTTGTTTAGTTTTGTTGGTTTTTTCTCTTTTTTTTTATTTTTATTTGTTTAAAACTATGGGTTTGCACTACCTTTTTCTTAATAAATTCCATATGGACTTTTAGAAATGAATCAATAGTACCTTCTGGGGTCTCAAAACCAAATCCTAGTTTCTTACTAAGAATAGTATCCCTCTTAACTAAACCCCGAATCTTGAGCAACCATGTACATCTTTACTTTTATAATTTTCCTACGTTCAGTTCCTCTAAATTTACTTTTAGTTAGTCATATCTCAATGGTGCAACCAGCAAAATTGTATTTTGCATTAAACTTTAAACTGCCAACCTCGTTCCTATACAAATGTTATCCCTGTTTTATCTTTTGGCGTTGCTAGATTTTACACTGGAAACCGAAAAGAGTGCTCTTATGCCTATCAATTTGCATAGCCTTCATCAACAAATATCAGTTCCTAAATCATCTTTTATCTTCCCTAAAACTTTCAATTTGACAGTACTTCAGGTGTATATATACACATAATTTCCATAATTAGATCGGTCGATATTTTGCTGTATTTAGCAGCCCTAAATTTTGCCTAATTCTAAGGGTTTTTATCTAGTCCCTTTCTTTATAATAGAGTCCTAGGTTCGACTGGGTGCGCTCGTCTTCACATCAGTCGGAAAGACATATACTACACTTATTTATGTGTAAATGCTACTTGACCAAAGCCGAATTAGTCCTTACAAACACCAATTAATACTCGTATCCTGAATTTCTGTCATCGTTTCCTTAGGGTCCTGAGTTTGAGAGCATTCTTTCCTTTCTCCACTTCTGAAATAACTGCCTCTATTTCTTAACTCTCCCTTTCCTAGTCTTAATTTTCTTTAATTGAGATATGAATTTTAAGTTACTTGTATCTGGACAGGGATTCAGGTTTTCATTATTCATTGTGTCTAATTTTCCCGGACTATCTGATCTTACTGCTAATATATCAATCCACTTAGTTTAACCTCTGAATCCTTACTGATTCAATTTTAGAAGTCACCGTGATGTTACGTAACCTGAGTCCTTGTCCTCATTCTCCCTTCTGCTGCCGTAACTTCTGATACGGCGTACTTTACACTCTTACCTCACCTAACTGTTTGTTTGATTGGCAAATTCTCATAGCTGATTTGTTGAACTTTTATACATTTATTTTACGTTTTGTATACTTTATTCCCTGATTGTTTCTTGATCTACATGTATTTAAACTGCCTTTTTCTTCTACTTCTTACTTCCGGGGTTTCCTTGATTTCCCATTACATACATATCATCATTTATTGGGGTTCGATTTTTTTTTCTTCTTCTTACTCTGAAATATTTACCCACGTCCTACTCCAGGGTTCTCTCCTTACTTCTTCTTTCACTCGGAACTACTCCTATCTGTTCTGCTTGTATCCTAGGATTCTATTTACTTTAGACTGCTTATGCGCTTAAACTTATCGACACCACCATAGGCGTTTAACCTCTCGTTTTATATGTCGTCTTCTTCTCTTTCCATCCTAGGTCAATCTGTTCCTATTGACTCTACCTGTCGATGGCACAATCGTATGTATGTGCGTTTCCCAATTTTCCTTCTGTTCCCTCTAGTGCACTAGTGTTTCCGGTGTTATTTTGCTAGTATTTGTTATTTACCCGTTAGGACCACATTCTATCTGTGCGTACGTCTTTACTTCGCGGTATTTCTTTCCGCTTCTCACCACCGGCGGATTTCCTGGCATCATTATTGACTCTGGATGGTCCCTGACCATCGCCTCTTGGGGGCCCCAGACCATGACTGGGCTACGAGCCTCGAAGGCATGGGGATATGCAACGGTTCCCTTAATGCCAACGGTGGCCCTAGTCATGCCTGCCCCCACCTCTTAACCGCGATTTCTGTCTCGCTAATCGTGTCGGGTGAGCCAGCGAAGCGGCCGGGCGCGACCTTGAAGGCGGAAAATCGGTTCCGTCTTCCACAATGGTGGCCCTAGATTTCTCTGGGCTCGGCCTACAGAGGGAGAGACAAGCCGTTTCCATTCCCGTCAACAGTGGCCCTGGTCCTTCCTGACACACCGTCTCTAATTCTGTTGCCTCAGAATTTTCGTTTTCAATTATAAATCTTAGGGAGAGCCTTCTTGAACTCATGGACGCCGCCTCATCGGAAAAGTGGATTTTATCCTAATCTCTTTGATGGGGTTCCCCTGTTGTCCTCATCACTCCCTAAACCCGGGTATCACTAATGTTTATTTCCTCGAGAATCCGTGTTCTCGTTTAATATTCATTCTCCGATGCCTAACTCTCTATCTGCTGTTGTTCAATGGTCCTAAACGTCAGTGCCAAGTCGGCAAGGTGCTATTGCCAGTGCCCCAGGATCACCGAGGAGGTCTGTGACTGCATATCCTTTATTACGGGGGTGTCCCACCTTCCAACTGTACACTCCCTAACTCCTCACTATTTCTCTGTCTCTCTCGTCTGTGCACTGTTTTTCCCTAAGAATCGCTGTTCGCATCTCTATCCCCTCCTAAGGGTCGCTGTTCGCATCCCTACCCAGTGCCTCTAGCGTAGGCCAGGCCTCCTCGAAGTAGTATGCCTCCCTTGCTTCCTATCCTGATTCTCTGTTTCCCTTATCTTCTTGCTATCCCCTCCTAAGGGTCGCTGTTCGCATCCCTACCCAGTGGCTCTAGCGTAGGCCAGGCCTCCTCGAAATAGTATGCCTCCCTTGCTTCCTATCCTGATTCTCTGTTTCCCTAACATCGCTTAGCCAAGATTGACCTAGGTTACAGTCTATTCGCTCGTTTTATCTGAATATGGTTCCGAGTGAATGTGGGCCCAAGTCTGGCGAGGCTTAAGGCGATCTAGTGGTCATTTACTATTTAAATAAGTTTCAAATCCCATGTGTGTGTGTCTATTCTCAACTGGTCACTAGTCCCACTGATATGCTATCAAGGTGTACAGAGGGAGAGATCCCGGCCGCAGATTCTTTCTCTGTTTCCTCCTGTATGCATCTCAGTCAAGTGTCATGATCAGCCGAGTATAATAATTGTGTGTAATTTCCATTAGAAATATATTCAGTGTAGCCCTTGAAATCCCCAAATTTATATGATAATACTTTCCACTAGATCGATTAAGACACCCAACTATCGGTGAAGTATCCTAACCTCCATCTTCTAAATTACTATGGGAATAAATTAATTTGTTTTCGATCATTTCTGCATGTTTGTCACTCGATAATTCTGGGGAAATCTTTCAATGCTTGCCCTATTCTTCATTGCGTTTCAAAAAGTTTATAAATTTTTCCTAAGTTCCCATGCCCCTCTTCCGTACTCTTTGTAATACATTTTTTTAAACCAAGTTGGATAATGCACATCCTCCCTTCTTAATCTGAACCTGTTGTCACTCCTTATTTCTTGCGATGTTAAAATAATTTCTACCCTCCGTGTTGGCATAACTGCTGGTTAATTGAACCTATCATTCGTCTTCCGCCATAGGCTTAACATACAACGTGCCTCTATCTGGACTGCTTCCACGTTATTTTCTCGCGAACTAGCCTACTACTTATCCCGGAACCCATTCATACTTAAATGAGTCCTAATTGCTGAAAATGAGATTGTGGTTTTCCGTTATCTTTCATTTTATTCATAAACACAAGTCTTATTTCTGGTAGTTCGCTCTTATTTAATCATCATTATTATTGTGGTTTATTAATTTACCGCGAATTATTATTATTATTATTATTATTATTATTTATAAGTTTACTGTGTTTTATTATTATCATTATACATTATTAATACTGGTAATTTGTTTTTTATTATTATTATTATTATTATTATGATCGATAAGGTTTATTGTTATTACTGATGTCTGTTATCTTTTTTATCATTATTAACCTAGTTATTGTCATTATTATTATTATTATTATTATTATTATTATTATTATTGGCATTATTATTAGTATTATTATTATTTCCTTTTCCGGTGGTTTATTATTATTATATTTTTTATTAAGTTTTAGGATCTTCACTAATATTAATAGTTTTATCTTCCTGTTTACATTCTATTAATCTCACGTGGATATCATAACTAGTCTCTAGCATCCTATCCTTATCCAGCTTGAGGGTTATTCGCCGATGTTTGTTTGTCTGTCCCTTCACGTTTGTTTACTTCTTTTACTTCTGGTATTATTATTATTCAACTACGATATAAGGATTACTGCTAGTTCTATCTGGTATCTCAGTATTACGATCATTTAGACCTCTTTCCTCTTAATAATATCCGCCATCCTTTAATCTAATGATTTCTCCTATTATTAATTATTATTTTAATATAACGTTTTATGCTTATCATTATGTTATTGCAATTAGTTTTTATTTCTTACTAGTATTATTATTATTATTATTATTATTATTATTATTATTATTATTATTATTATTGTTTATTAATTTTCCTGTGAATTATTATTATTATGCAGTATGACTTAACTTTTATTGTTATTACTGATGTTTGGTATCATTGTTTATTTTCATTAATATAGTTATTAAGGTTATTATTATTGTTATGATTATTATTATTATTATGATTATGATTATTATTAAAATACTATACCAGGATTACTGCTAGTCCTATCTGGTATCTCAGTGTTACGATATTTTTGCCCTCGTCCTTCAATATTTATCCGCAATCCTTCAATCTGATTGTTCCTCACATAATTAATCATCATCATCATGAACAAATTGGTCCTTCAATCTGAGTCTTTCTCATATAATTAATTATTACTTTAAGTATCGATATAACATCTTATGTTATTCATTTGTTATTGCAATTAGTTTATATTTATCACTAGTATTATTGTTATTATTTTATTATTATTATTATTATTATTATTATTATTGTTGATTAATTTTCTGTGAATTATTATTATGATTATTACTATTGTTTTATTATCATTATTTTCATTATTAGGTCGATTAGTTATCATGTTTTACTTTTATAGCTCAGATTGCCCGTTGATTATTCACTGAGTCTCGGTCATCCTCTTTTACCTCATGACCTGTCTTCGTAATCTGATGCTCCGTTATACCTTTCAAACTGCTTTACTATTAATTACTTAGTTATTAATATTATTTAATTTAGTTTGTTAAGATTACTCGTAGTTGGTCCATATTTACTTGTGGTTCTCATAATCTTTGGGTTTAATTTATTGCAGCGATTAAGATTATCTACTCGCTTCCTAAGTTAGTTCCATTTACATTTCCCGTTAGTTCATTTACTTACCAATGTTTTACTTTTAAATTAGTTAATTTAAATTCACAGATTATTAGCTTATTTTAGTAAGGTTTCTATTTATTATTTATTGTTATCATTATTTATTGGTTATTTATTATTATTAAGGCGTTCATTAATTGAGTTCTAACTTACCACATGTTCTTATTCCTCAAATATTTCCTTCCTCGGGAATATATAATGAAAGTTTTTTATTTATGATGATCGAGCGTTTACGGATTAAGTTAAACCACTAAGTCTGCTTCACTACTCAAATATTCGAAAACTGCACTTGAATGACAAGAAATTATTTCCAGAGTTCTAGGGTCCTACAGTGCGCCGGCATTATCACCACGTTTCAATTATCAACTTCGCTTGCTACCATAAAATGCCAAAAGATCTACGACTAGATTGGCTCACCTCACTATGAAATTAAATGATCCAATAATATTATAAAATTTATCGGAACAGTTCACAATTTTACAAAAATGGTGCCACCTATCTAAATTATATTGTTTTAAGTATGTAGTCGCATTAAACGATAATGCCTAAAACAACTAGACACTCTTGATTTAATCCAAACTCTTCACTGCATAAAATCTCTCTGGGGAAACTGCAAGTCACCATTCACCATATGGGTTTTCAAATAATTACTCAAAAGTCCTAAGTAATGTATAAAGTCGGTTGAAAATTCAAAAAAAAAATTATAATGTAGATAACCATAAGACTTAATTCACAACAGAAACTCAAAAATCCCTGATTATGTAGTATCATATCACTTGGGGTTAGGATTATTAGACAATACCATGTATTTATTCATTTATTTTTCTGGATATTATTTATTTTTTATTATTTCCTTCTGAAGTGAGATTTAAAATAGACGTAATTATCACCACACTTATATAAAAGATTATTTATATTTCCTAATGCTTTAATAAAAAAAAAAGTTTGACTCTCGCGCTCCTACATTTCGTTTAGCATTTATAGGCACGTTATTGTTTGTGATATACTTTAGGTATTTCCTGGCATTAATTTCATCGCGATCGTTTAGGTATAGAATATTTATGATTCCTAGTATTTTTTTAACATCTTCGGCCCTATCAGTGTATATTTATTTTGCTAAACATAATGTTCTATAATTATTTAATTAAATGCTTAGTCTAATGCGGGCAAGGTCGTTTACTCGGACAGAGAATTATAAGAATGGTCAGCATCAAGGTTCCCTCAGCAGTACTAACTATCTTATGAATCAACATCATTTAAATCATTATAATTCATCAACTACCTGTATCCAACCCATTAGTTAATAAATTTGCCGCTTATGGTTATTAACGTTCATCGACCGATTCGATAAGATAGATTAAAATTCTGCATCCCTCAATTATGTTCTTTTGTTTCTAAATTATAAGGACGTTATGCGACAAATATGTGTCCTAGTTCGAACCATCAGCTGACATACCTTGTAACATTTGTGGAAAGTTTTCAGAATCTATTTTCAATACACCGTTACGAGATCTAATCTGATGTGCCTGCTACAAGTTTCCCATCCAAGTATAATTAGTTCTATTATAAGTTACACTTTAAATAAACTCCCGTTGAAACCAAGATTTTATCTAAGTTAATTATTTATTTTGTAAAGGAAACTGAGTTCCATGAGCCACTTTTATTTTATTTTAAATAATTTTGTTATTTAATCTGTAAAAGAATCTAAGTTCCATACTTCCATATTTTCCTTCGATAAATTAGTTATACGAGTTGCGGAAAATTTCCAATTTACTCCCGACAAATGCTAAATATTCCTGACTTGTAAAAAAAAAAAAAAATGTAAAATAATTTATTTGTTCAAGTTCCAATAACCTCGAATAAATTTTTAAACTATGCCCATCTTGCGCTATTCTGGAGAGATTAACCAAATACTGAATACATTTTTCCTGAGTTCGAATCCAAGACTTCTAGTGACGACATCCTAGCCAACACATTACACGTGTTGCCAGATCAATCTGTTTTTAAAAAAAAAATTGATACTCTTTATGATTTTGGATATTTGATCTGATGATTCGGTAACATGTATAGTGCAGAGCGAATTATTTGAAGTGTAACTCCCTCATTCAAGTTGGAAAATTTTCAGAATCTTTATCAAAATCCCGTTAGATAGCCTCGCATACGGGGACATATTTCAAACTAAATATTCCTCGGACATATCTTAACATTCCTGCTAGGAATATACTTGTATTATAGCTAATTTAGAACACTCCTGGCTTACCGTTCTCGGACAAGAAATCTAATAAAAAAAACAACTGGTAGTCACCGTATGTGAAACTTATTTTACTGTTTTTCCCGACCTTTCAAAAACTAGCCTTCACTCCAGCCGCCATCTTGTAAAGCTAGTCACCAGGGGTTCGAACCCGAGACTCCTTTCTCCAAATATTTTCTCAACAATACCCTGTAGTTACCCCGTAAATTATTTCATATATGCTACATAAATATACATATATATATATATATATATATATACATATACATACATATGACCTGTCATTTTTCACTAATTTAAACAACGTCGGTATGATTTCGACTTGACATTTAGTATTGCCAACATAGGAGTGACACAGTCCGTTTATTTATTTAATCTCCATATTTAATATATTTTCCAACGCATGCAGAAACGATCTGTTCGCAGGAAAAGATCTAAAAATAATTCCTATATAACGTTTCTAAATTTTCTCATTTAATTCAACATTTCGTTCATATGTTGGTATCGCTTGAGTTGCCCTGAGGTAATTAATAACCCGAGACATTTAAACCATTTGTATTTCAGTATTATATGGAAGTAATTTTCCACGAAGGTAATTAGTTCATGCTATTTTTTTTCGTAATTATTATTGCAGAGAAATTATTTTATTACTATTATTATTGGTCCCAATCATCATCGGCAAAAATATTCATGTTAGTATGATGGCGTGTCATCCCGTCCACAAGCCACGAGTTCGGTTCGCATATGTCGACATATCCCGTTAGGAGGGCCACGTTTCAGCAATGAGTTTTGCCAGTCTATAATGGTTTTATATTTTTATCCTATCTTCTAGACAAAAAATAGTATACTCTCTTAATATATATCATGCATAGATTTTTACAAGAGAAAAAGAATGGTTGCTCAATTATTATAGCTACATCGAAAAAAAACAATTTTCTTTTTTTTCCACATCTCCCTCTCTCTTAAAGGGTCTGATAAATTTAAATCCCAATCCAGAATTAATATCTTTTATTTATTTAATTTCTATTAAATAATAAATATCCTATATTCTACGTAAATCTTACACTGCTGATTTTAACCTAAAACTGTACGTATCACAAAATTGTAATATTTATTGTATTCCAAACGGTCCAGAAAGCTTGCAAGGGTCCGTTTCCCTATCATAAAAATAATTAAAAAAATATTTATACGATATATAATCACCAGTGCCACCAGTGTAATGAACCCAACTGGATTTATTAGGCTTAAAGGACCTTCGGGACTTGGAAAATCTGGTAGCGTTTAACTAGCCGAGCGTTAGTATGAGGATGTACAGTTTACATGTTTTGAAATAAACAAAGGAAGTCTTATTTTAAACTATTTTATTACTAACGTATAAATAATTATAAATCCTTAGTAGTCTAGCCCTAATCTAATCTAAGCCTATATTAAAACTACAGTACTTTCTTGGGGGGGGGTTGAGAAGAGGGAGTTGTGGAATTTTTAAATCTAACCAAATCTACATGATTAAAAATGTTATATCCCTTTTCTAAAATATAGTTTCAAAAATGTTAAATGGTACTTGATTTAAAATCCAAAAGAAATGGACTACATTATTGAGAAAAATGGTCAGTGACTTACCCTCCAGCCGTTTACACACACAGACAGACGCGAGACCCTCACTTCTCAAGTGTTATATACTAAAGATGACCTCGAATTACCCGTAACTGTACCACTAACATTCCAAATGAACTAAATGTAGGGATGTTTACAGTTAGTTTCAACAAGACTTTGCTCTGAACTATACTCTATCTCAACAGACTTGAATGTCTAAAGTCCATCTCGAACGACTTTGCTCGAATAATTAAGATAATCTATAAAACAATAAAAATCTATATAAAGAACTATGTATTCATAACAATGATAATGATAATGATAATGATAATGATAATGATAATGATAATGATATGATAATGATAATGATGATAATGATAATTATAATAATGATAATCATTTTTATTTTACCTGACAAAGTTAAGGCCTTAACTATCACTCAATCAGGTTAGAAAGAAAATTACAATAATCAGACTTATGTCTACATTGTAATAAACGTAAAAGATTATATATATGTATAGGCATACACACACAATTATTATCTACAATATAAGTTTATTTGCTCTATATTAATGAATACAACATATACTGTACAAAATAGAAACATTAAAATAAAACTAATAATGAGTTAGAATAAATTTAATTCTGGAGAAAAATTAATTATTTGACAACAAGTAATTGTATAAGCGTGACTTAAAAGTGTCAAGTGGGCGGCAATCTCTGATATCTTGCAGGAGGGAATTCCAAGAGCGGGTAGAAGGTACTGTGAAAGAAGTAGAATAAAAAGAGATGCTGTGGAGAGGGTTTGTTAGGAGACATTTACCTTGTGACCTAGTGTCAATATTGTGATAAGATAATATCTCAAACTGGGACGCCTGGTAACTAGGACTGTAAGAGTGCTGAAGCTTGAAATGAAGTGAAAGATAATGAAATTTACGTCTGTATCTAAGACGGAGCCAAGAGCGATTATTTAAGTGTTCGGAAATATGATCATAACGGCATATGTTGAAAATGAAACGAACCCAAGCATTATGAGCATGCTGCAGTCTCTGCGATAAGTCAAAGTACATATAACGTCACAATAATCGAAGTGTGGTAACACAAGATTCTGCACATGTTTTTTAATGAATAAATAATAGTTTTAAAAAACTAAAACAACACGCTTTATTAGAAAACCGAACTAAAAAATGAAAAATAATTTTAATTTCCAACACGTTTGGGATAAATAACACTCAACAACAAATTTGAACTTTTTGATTTTAGTTAATTGGCATGCGCTGATATCGAATTTGAAGTAAGTTTTTCTCTATCGCCTAACAGTTTTTTGCGAGGACATGTTGAACATTTTCGTTATATTTCGCATATTATTGCTTATCTGCACTTAGTTTCAATTTTTTTGCAATAATATTACTAAAAGCAATTGATCTATGTAAAACCAAATCATATAAGATCCAAAAAGTTAAAATATTTTTTTCTAAGAAGGATAAATAAGTAATTACGTTACAACACATGCTTGAATTGTAGCAAAAATCTCATCTTTCAGAACTTCTTCCTGGATGACTTTCGCCGATAAGATGGCTCCGAAACGTCTATGATAAGTTGCCAGCAGTAATCAACAAGCATGTTGGTCACTGATATATCTTTATAACGCCTTTACATTTATAAAATGTCTTCGTGGAACCTTTCGCCATGTTCATCACTGACGTCACCCAAGTTCGGTGAAGAATCAGTATGTTTAACAGGTCGCATGACTGACTGCATATTTGGATACTGAAGAGAATGCTTATTTTTTATGTGAAACCATATATATTGACCATACAGAAATAAATCAGTGATGTGGTCCGTAGGTTCCCTCACAACATTGGAATGGCAAATGCCATGCATGAATGCGAGTCTTTTAACCAACCTATTAAAATCCTTTGGTAGTTTGTACAGCAAATATTGGGGGCCCAATATTTATCAGTATCTCCAAATTTACTATAGTTCCCGAAATATAAATTGTACGCCTTTATAACTAGTTCTGCGCTGAGATTTTGTACAATACTCTCCACATACGTAACAGAATAAATTAGGAGAATTCTTACAGCGGCGAGACATTGCAAATTATAAATACACTAAAACTTACGTATTAAAATATATTATAGCCGATTGTTTTAATTCAATTTCTTTATAATGATACACAATAATGCATATATCGACACTTCACAATCACAATGATGTAATGTAAGACGAACTGCACAGAACGAGATAATACAAGCCATTACTTCACGTATTTGACAGTGGCAATCAGGAAAGTTTGTATACCTGTGTGTTCCTGAAGGTTTAACAATCCCTAAGAGTAATAAAACCGCGCAAAAGAAAAATACGGGTGGCCAGTTTGAGAGACAATAGCGCCTGCGACTCTCACGGAAACGATCACTTCTGCTAAAGGTTGTCGTGAAAATATCTTTACTCCGGTTAGGTGATTGGAAAAAACTATCATCATTTTCGTCTTCTGTGAGTCCGAAAACATAGTTATTGATACATTTCGAGTCTGCGAGTAATTCTATGTTGTTGTGTGTAATTATACCATCAAAAGCGTGGGGTGCTCTTTATCAATTAATATATTTGATTATTACGAACCGCTGGTTTTCTTAGGGTTAAAGGACCTTCGGGACTTGGAAAATCTGGTGGGATAGTTTCTAGCCGAGCGTTAGTATGATGTTATATATGTATACGTTTTTGAAATAAACAAAAGGATTCTTAAATTTAAGAATTTTATTTCTAGAGAAATGATAATTATAAATAAACCTATGTGTCTAGCTCTACATAACTAATCTAAGCTTATTATATGAAACCTTATATTTAACTTTCTCTGAGTTTGAGAATGGGAGATGTGGGATAATAAATCTACCTAATCTACATTGTTTAAAATTCTAATATCCCTTTTGAAAATATAGTATTAAATAGTTAAGGTAATGATTCCCTTTTTATAAGTTCAGGACACATGTTAAGAAAAATGGTAGCTTACTCACCCATCAGCGGTTCTTCGTAGCACAAATAGACACGAGACCCTCACTTCCCCAGGGTTATACACTCAGCTTTGACCTGAAGTTACCCTAACTGTACTAACATACCACACTAAAAGTAGAAATTTACAGTTAGGCCAAGGAAAACTTTGTTCTGAACTGTATCATGTCTAAAACTTTATTTCAACAGACTTTGCTTAAAAATTAAAATAACCTATAAAATAATTAAATATCTATATAAAATATTCTATGCCTTCATAACAATTCCCCCTTCTGAAACCCAAGAAAGGGTCTTTTAAGGCCCTTTTTGGGGCCGCTGAAGTTGTTTACTTAACTACGCACAAGCTTTCTAGTTAATCTGGTTTTTGGTTACATTTGATACTACAGATTCGCTCTATCTCCTGTTCCTAAAGGCTACTTAACCCTTTCCAAAATACTATTCATAAACAGGAATTTTAATATGAACAATTTTAACATGGTCATAGAAATTAGTGTGTTCAAGTCAATCCATTTTCTCTTTACAATTAACCGCAGTTCCCTGCCTCTATATGGGACACAGACGTTTTCATACTTTTATATTTTATATCAATACCACATTTATCTGGTTTTCAAATTACATCCGGAAAATGGATTAGATTGTCACTCCAAACCTGAAACAAGAAAACATACATACAACACAAATTATCTATTCTTCTTCTTTTTCAAACTGTTCAATGTTCTGTTTTATTCAATGCTGTTTATTTTCCACACTATCATTCTGAAAAAAGAAAAATCTAAAACTTTAATTAGAGCTTACCACTTTCGTCATAACACTAAGCTTTCATACTAGGCCTGCCCACAGAGAAAAACTGAAACACTATATTCTTGTTTGTCGTCTCGCCATGCCAGCTGCTCATGTTGATCTCTCTCTTCAGTATCCTTGGTTGGATCCAATGGTTGGACCCAATGGTTGAAACCACGTTCTGTGATGGTATCTTCCTTCAGTTGGTCAGTGGGGAGAGAGCCATGCCGGGTACTTGGGTCTGTCTTTGAAGTTCTCGTGACCAGGTACTTCCTATTCGGAACCATGGATTATCATGAGGATATGTTTAATAGGATATCTGTTTTTATTATTCTGGTGGTATCTCCGCATTACCCCTACTGTAGAAGACAGGTTAGGAATTTTATACGATCCAAGGACCATCAGAGGTTTCGGTTTGATATGGTTAAGGTATTTGCTTGGTCTCTCATGTCGCACCGTATTGACTGGTGGACATTTTCCATGTTGCATGACTGTCTCTCTGTTGTAGTAAAGTTGTACCCGCATAGACCCTGTCTTCCTCCTTTTTTCTGGTATCAGCTGATCTGACTAAGTGTCGTGGTGTGGGGGGATGTCCTAGGTGACTCAACATCCTCGTCGTTTCTAGTTAGCCCAGTCGTGCTCGTAGTGTTATTTCATGTGCGTAGTCGTTCTTCTTGTGCTGAGGGTGTTTACTTGTTTACTTTTGTCGTTATTTTGTTTAGTTTTGTTTGATTTTTATTTTTTTTATTTTATTTATTTAAATACTGTGGGGCAACACTACCTTTTTCTTAACAAATTTCTATATGGACTTTTAGAAATGAATCAATCGTACCTCCTGGGGTTTCAAAAACAAATCCTCGTTTCTTAACTAAGAATAGTATCCCTTTTTAGCTAACCCCGAATTTTGACTAACCATGTACATCTTTACTTATTATAATTTTCATAGGTTCAGCTCTTCTAAATTTATTCCTAGTTAGTCATATCTTAATGGTGCAACCAACAAAATTGTATTTTGCATTTATCTTAAAACCGCCAACCTCTTTCCTATACAAAATCTATCCTTATTTTATCTTTTGGCGTTGCTAGATTTTAAACTGGAAACGGAAAAGAGTGCTCTTATGCCTATCAATTTGTATAGTTATCATCAAAAAATATCAGTTTCTAAATCATCTTTTTCTATCTTCCTTAAAACTTTCATTTTGACAGTATTTCAGGTGTACATATTCACATAATTTCCATAATTTCCATAATTAGATCAGTTGATATTTTGCTATATTTAGCAGCCCTAAATTTTTGTCTAATTCTAAGGGTTTTCTCTCGTCTTTCTTTATAGTAGAGTCCTGGGTTCGACTGGGTGCGCTCGTCTTCACATCAGTCGAAAGGACATTATATACTACACGTATTTATCTAGTAAATGTTTACTTAACCAATGCCGAATTAGACCTTACAATTACCCATTAATACTCGCATCCTGAATTTAAGTCGTCGTTTCCTTAGGGTCCTGAGTTTAAAAACATTATTTTCTTTTCCCTACTACTGAATTAACTGCCTCTATTTCTTTTCTCTCCCTTTTCTAACCTTAATTGTACTTGAATTGAGATATGATTTTATGGCTACTGTGTCTGGACAGGGATTCAGGTTCTCATTACTCATTGGTCTAATTTTCCCTGACCATCTGATCTTACTGCTAATATATATCAATCCACTTAGTTTAACTTCTTAATCCTTACTGATTCAATTTTGAAAGTCACAGTGATGTTACGTAACCTGAGTCCTTGTCCTCATTCTCCCTTCTGCTGCCCTAACTGCTGATACGGTGTACTTTACACTCTGACCTCACCTAACTGTTAGTTTGAATGGCAAATTCTCATGCTGATTGTTGAACTTTTATACATTTACTTTTCGTTTGTATACTTAATTCCCTGATTGTTTCTTTATCTGCCCGTATATTTAAAATTATATTTTTTTCTACTCCCTACTCCCGGGCTTTCCTTGATTTCCTATTACATATCATTTATTGGGGGTCGTATTTTCCTCCTTTCACTTGAACCATTGCCCAAGTCCTACTCCAAGGGTTTTTTCCTTACGCCCCTTTCACTCGGAACTCCTTCTCATTCCTGTACCTGCTCTGTATCCTAGGGCTCTAATTTACTTCAGACTTGTTATGTGCTTAAACTTATCTACACCACCACAGGTGTTTAACCTCTCGTTTTATGTCGTCTTCTTTCCTTTCCATCCTAGGCCAATCTGTCCCTCTTGGCTCTACTTGTCGATTGCACAATCGCGTGTATGTGCGTTTCCCAATTTTCCTTCTTCTCCCTCTAGTGCACTAGTGTTTCCGGTGTTATTTTGCTAGTATTTGTTATCTACCCGCTAGGGCCATATTCTATCTGTGCGTACGTCTTTACTTCGCGGTATTTCTTTCCGCTTTCCTCACCACCGGTGGATTTTCTCTGGCATCCTGTCCTTTCGGAGGGCCTAAGACCCCTGACTGGGCTGCGCCTCGAAGGCATGAAATATTGCGACATTTCCATTCATGCCGACGGTGGCCCTAGTCATGCTTGGCCCCACTCCTTAGTCGCGATTTCTGTTTCGCTAATCATGTCGGGTGAGCCAGCGAAGCGGCCGGGCTGCGACCTTCAAGGCGGGGAATGGATCCCATCTTCCACAATGGTGGCCCTAGATTTCTCTGGGCTCGGCCTCAGAGGGAGAGACGAGCCGTTTCCATTACCGTCAACAGTGGCGCTGGTCCTTCCTGACACACCCTCTCTAATTCTGTTGCCTCAGAATTTTCGTTTTCAATTATCAATCATAGGGAGGGCCTGTTGGGCTCATCGGACGATGGCCTCATCAACTGAGCGGATTTGATCCTATACTCTTTGATGGTGATCCTACTATTGCCCTCATCACTCCCTAACCCCGGGTATCAACTAATGTTTATTTCCTCGAGAATCCGTGTTCTCGTTCAATCTTCGTTCTCCGATGTCTAACTCTCTATCTGCTGTTGTTCCATGGTCCTAAACTTCAGTACCAAGCCGGAAAGGTGTTATTGCCAGTGTCCCAGGATCACCGAGGTGGTCTATGACTCCAGATCCTATCTTACGGGGGTGTCCCATCTTCCAACTTGCACACTCCCTAACCTTAACTATTTGTCTGTCTCTCATCTGTGCACTGTTTTCTCCTAAGGGTCGCTGTTCGCATCTCCACCCAGTGGCTCTAGCATATCCCAGGCCTCCTTAGGGAGGAAGTCCCCAGTGGTTCTAGTATATGTCAGGCCGGCCTCGAGGTAGTATGCCTAACGTCACATAGCCAAGATTGACCTAGGTTGCAGTCTATTCGCTCGTTTTTATCTTGATATTGTTCCGAGTGATTTGTGGGCCCAAGTCTGGCGAGCCTTAAAGCGATCTAGTGGTCATTTACTAATCTAAATAAGTTCCAAATCCCATGTTTGTGTGTCTATTCTCAACTGGTCACTAGTCCCACTTATATGCTATCAAGGTGTACAGAGGGAGAGATCCCGGCCGTAGATTCTTTCTCTGTTTCCTCCTGTATGCATCTCAGTCAAGTGTCATGATCAGACGAGTATAATAATTGTTGTGTAATTTTCATTAGAAATATATTCCGTGTAGCCCTTGGGTTCCCAAAATTTTTATAATAATACTCTCCACTAGATCGATTAAGACACCCAACTATCGGTGAAGTATCCTAACCTCCATCTTCTAAATTGCTAAGGGAATAAATAAATTTGTTTCCGATCATTTCTGCTTGCTTGGTACTCGGTAATTCTGGGAAAATATTTCAACGCTTGTCCTATTCTTCATTGCGTTTCAAAAAGTTTATAATTTTCTCCCATTCCCCTCTTCCGTTCTCTTTTACTAACACAATTTTTAACCAAGTTGGGTAATGCACATCCTTTCTTCTTCAACTGAAACTGTTGTCACTCCTTATTACTCATGATGTTAAAATAATTCCTAACTTCCGTGTTGCCATAACTGCTGTTTAATTTAACCTATCATTCGTTTTACGCTTTAGGCTTAACATACAATGTCCCTTTATCTGGACTGCTTTCACGTTATCTTCTCGTGAACTACTACTTATCCCGGAACTTACTTAAATGAGTCCTAATTACTGAAATTGAGACTGTGGTTTTCCGTTATCATTCAGGTTATTTATAAGCATAAGTCTTATTACTGGTAGTTCGCTCTTATTTCATCATTATCATTATTATTATGGTTTATTAATTTACCGTGAATTATTATTATTATTATTATTATTATTATTATTATTATCATTGTTAGTTATTCATTTACTGTTATTTATTATTATCATTATGCATTATCATTACTGGTAATTTGATTTTATTTTTATTATTATGATTGTTAATATGTATTATCATCATTACTGATGTTTATCATTTATTATTATTATTAATATAGTTATTATATTGTTATTGTTATTATTATTATTATTATTATTATTATTATTATTATTATTATTATTATTATTATTATTATTATTATTATCATTAGTATAATAATAATAATAATTATTATTGTTATTTACTTTTCTGGTGGGTTATTATTCTTATTATATATTTTTTATTAAGTTTTAGGATCTTCATTAATATTAATAGTTTGATCTTTCTTGTTACATCCGATTAATCTCACGTGGATATCATAACTAGTCTCTAGCATCCTCTCCTTACCCAACTTGAGGGTTATTCGTCGATGTTTGTTTGTCACTCCTTTCCATTTTGTTTACTTCTGGTATTAATATTATTATTCAACCGCTGTGGTTTCGAGGTAGCGTGCTGCCTTGTCACGCAGCGGGCCCGGGTTTCGATTCCCGGTCGGGACAGTTTTTCTGGGTGAGGTTTTTATCGGGGTTTTTCCTCACCTGTAAGACAAATGTCAGAAAAACTTTAAGGCCCAAAAGGTCCCCGAAATCATATGGCCATCATCATCATCTTCCTTATCATCATGGTGATCATCATCATCATCATCCTTCACCGGTGTGGAAAGCAACGGGAAGCTACCACACCTACAATTCCCTAGTAAAGCTGGAAACATAGCATGAAAATGCTATGATTGTAGTGAAGGACCTGCCCTCGGGCAGAATTACTATGGATGGATTCAAATACTATATCAGGACTACTGCTAGTCCTATCTGGTATCTCAGTATTATGATCATTTAAACCTTATTCCTTTCAATATTATCCGCCCCTTCAATTTGATTGTTTCTCCTATTATTAATTATTACGTTAAGTATCGATATAACGTTTTAAGCTTATCATTATGTTATTGCAATTAGTTTTATTTTTTTACTAGTATTATTATTATTATTATTATTATTATTATTATTATTATTATTATTATTATTATGTCGGTTAGTTTATCATGTTTTACTTTTATAGCTCAGATTACCCGTCGGTTATTCACTGAGTCTCGGTTATCCTCTTTTATTTCACAAACTATGTATTACAATTTTCGACATCTAGTTGCGTCCGGATGCATTCGCCACTCAAATTCGTATTGTGAATTCCAATAGTACTTCATGACCTGTCTTCGTAATCTGGGGCTTCATTATACATTCCAACCTAATTTTTTCCATTAATTATTTAATAATAATAATAATAATAATAATTATTATTATTATTATTATTTATTTTAGTACTATTTTATTTAGATCAAGATTAATCGTAGTTTTTTCAAAATTACTTGTACTCTCATAATCTTTGGGTTTAATTTAATGTATTAATTAAGATTATCTACTAATTACTTGTACTCTCATAATCTTTGGGTTTAATTTAATGTAGTAATTAAGATTATTAAGATTATAAATTCCAGATGAAGGAAATATCTTGGGAATGAAGTACATGTGCGAAGTTAGAACTCAATCAATGGACCCCCTTTAAGAATAAATAACCAATAAATAATGACAACATTAAAACAATAAATAATAACCTTACAAATATAAGCTAATATGTGGATTTAACCTAAATAGGTTAAAAGCAAATATTGGCAAGTAAATTAAGTAATGGGAAACGGTAAATGTTGCTAACTGAGGAAGGGAGTATGCAGACGACCTGTTCGCAAGGAAAGATCTGAAAATAATTCCTGTCCTCCCTATATAATCTCCTCTATTTTTTTTCTTTATGTAATTTTTATGTTATGTTGGTACGTCCGAAATGTGTCTTAAGTTTCATATTTTAATCGTCCGAAACATTATCGATACTTTATTTATTTCATGTTCTATGAAAATATTTAACCACGAAGTAATTAGCCCATATCCCGTGTATAAAATTTCCTACATACATTTCTGATGATTATTATGCGTTACGTCGACATATCCCGTTAGGAGGGCCACGTTTCAACATGAGTTTTGCCAATCTTTAATGTTGTTATTTTCCCTAACCACTTCTACCACACATATTTATCGAGAAAAAAAAATAGTATACACACTTCACCTATCAAGCATTGATTTTACAACGAGAAAAAAATGGCTGCTCAATCAATTTAGGCTACATCGAATTTATTTTATTTTTTTCTTCCACACATCTCCCTCTCTCTTACAAGGTCTGATTCATTTAAATACCAATCCAGAATGAATATCTTTTTCGTTTATTTAATTTCTATTAAATAATAAATTTCCTATGTTCTACATAAATCTACACTGTTAATTTTAACCTAAAAATGTACGTATCACAAAATTTTAATATTTATTGTATTCCAAACGGTCCAGAAATTGTAAGGGTTCATTTTCCTATCAGAAAAAATAATAAAATATTATTTATAGGATATCACACCACTGCTCGCCAATTATTACGAACCGCTGGTTTTCTTAGGCTTAAAGGACCTTCGGGACTTGGAAAATCAGGTAGGATAGTTTCTAGCCGAGCGTTAGTATGATGATGTACAGTTATATATGCATAAGTTTTTGAAATAAACAAAAGGATTTTAAATTTAAGAATTTTATTTCTAGAGAAGTGATAATTATAAATAAACCTATGTGTCTAGCTCTACATAACTAATCTAAGCTTATTATATGAAACCTTATATTTAACTTTCTCTGAGTTTGAGAACGGGAGATGTGGGATAATAAATCTACCCTAATCTACATTGTTTAAAATTCTAATATCCCTTTTGAAAATATAGTATTAAATAGTTAAGATAATGATTCCCTTTTTATAAGTCCAGGACACATATTAAGAAAATGGTAGCTTACTCACCCATCAGCGGTTCTTCGTAGCACAGACAGACATGAGACCCTCACTTCCCCAGGGTTATAAACTCAGCTTTGACCTGTAGTTACCCTAACTGTACTAACATACCACACTAAAAGTAGAGATATACAGTTAGGCCAAGGAAAACTTTGTTCTGAACTATATAATGTCTAAAACTTTATTTCAACAGACTTTGCTTGAAAATTAAAACAATCTATAAAATAATTAAATATCTATATAAAATATTGATAATAAACATATATTGGTAAAAGTAAAGTCTCTAAGAATAAAATGTAAGAATCATAAAAAGCACCCCACGCTTTGATGGTAAAATTATTTATCCCAAGCGTGTTAGAAATTAAAATTATTTTTCATTTTTTAATTCGGTTTTCTAATAAAGCGTGTTGTTTTAGTTTTTTAAAACTATTATTAATTTTTTATTTTTTAGTTTTAATATTTTACAGTATAAGATAAAAATTTAAATATCCTTAAATTCGATACTATTGTAGTATGGGCTAAAAGTAATACTCTTCTAAAAAAACCCTCCCAGCCGGATTTGAACCAGCGACCTATGGATTACTGAAATTATATACACTGAGAGTTCACCGCTCTATCAACTGTGCTCTTATAAGGATTGACTAAAAAAGTCGACAAGTTTGCAACCTATTATATCAGTTTTCATTTTTTTGATTTTTTGATGATTCTGACCAGGATTTTAGAAACAGAATATGAATTATTGTATTGTCACGGGTCCTTTACAAGTATACAAAGTTTCAAGTCGATCCAATGTTTCTAAGTGAGTGAAAAATGTGTTCAAAAATTCCGTTACATAGATACAAAGACACTTTTTTTATTTTCTGATGATTCTGGCCAGGATTTTAGAAAATAAACATGACATTATTATATTGTCACGGGTCCTTTACACGTATACAAAGTTTCAAGTTGATCCAATGTTTCTAAGTGAGTGGAAATCGTGTTCAAAAATTCCGTTACATAGATACAAAGACACTTTTTTTGATTTTCTGATGAATTCTGGCCATGATTTTAGAAACAAAATATGGAATTATTGTATTGTCACGGGTCTTTTACAAGTATACAAAGTTTCAAGTCGATCCAATGATTTTAAGTGGGTGAAAATCGCGTTGACAGATTCCGTTACATAGATAGATAGATAGATAGATAGATAGATAGATAGATAGATAGATAGATAGATAGATAGATAGATAGATAGATAGATAGATAGATAGATAGATAGATAGATAGATAGATAGATAGATAGATAGATAGATAGATAGATAGATAGATAGATAGATAGATAGATAGATAGATAGATAGATAGATAGATAGATAGATAGATAGATAGATAGATAGATAGATAGATAGATAGATAGATAGATAGATAGATAGATAGATAGATAGATAGATAGATAGATAGATAGATAGATAGATAGATAGATAGATAGATAGATAGATAGATAGATAGATAGATAGATAGATAGATAGATAGATAGATAGATAGATAGATAGATAGATAGATAGATAGATAGATAGATAGATAGATAGATAGATAGATAGATAGATAGATAGATAGATAGATAGATAGATAGATAGATAGATAGATAGATAGATAGATAGATAGATAGATAGATAGATAGATAGATAGA
This sequence comes from Diploptera punctata, assembly GCA_030220185.1. Classification (NCBI taxonomy): domain Eukaryota; kingdom Metazoa; phylum Arthropoda; class Insecta; order Blattodea; family Blaberidae; genus Diploptera; species Diploptera punctata. The sequence goes on from JASPKZ010006047.1 coordinate 1,644,745, forward strand.
TAGATAGATAGATAGATAGATAGATAGATAGATAGATAGATAGATAGATAGATAGATAGATAGATAGATAGATAGATAGATAGATAGATAGATAGATAGATAGATAGATAGATAGATAGATAGATAGATAGATAGATAGATAGATAGATAGATAGATAGATAGATAGATAGATAGATAGATAGATAGAGATAGATAGATAGATAGAGAGATAGATAGATAGATAGATAGATAGATAGATAGATAGATAGATAGATAGATAGATAGATAGATAGATAGATAGATAGATAGATAGATAATATAAAGCGTGTAAAAAGGGAGACATTTCTTTATACTTCTAAGATAATATAAAATTCAGAAAATCTTTTTTACAGATGTCTTTACTTGTGTTTGCCAGGTTTTGGGTCTAGATATATTGCAAGATCGAGTACTGAAGATGAATAAAGGATAATTATATTATTTATAGTAATGTTTGGAAGTGTAGATATGTCAAAGGTTTCTTGTCCCATTAGAATGACTTGTGACTTGAAAACCACTTAAAGATACACATGAGATCGTCATTAATTTTCATCAAGCTGTTAAAGAGGGTATCTGGAGGTGAATGTAGATAAATTAGGAGATCGTTAGCATAGAAATGGTAACGGCAGTGCTTAGTACAGTTGATAAGTCAATGTTGTAGATTAAGAAAAGAAGAGATCGGAGTCCACTGCCCTGGAGGACACCCCCTGCATGTTGCACCAGGACGAGGATCTAGAGTTAAAAAAAAAAGACATGTTGTTGGCGTCCGTGCAGGTATGAATCGAACCAGGACATAGAACTGTCTGACAGTTGTAGGTGCTTGAGATTTATCATAATTAAGTTGTAGTTTACAGTGTCAAAAACTTTGTTGAAGTCAAGTAAGGTTAAAAAGTTAATTCACGTCTGTCCTTGGCTTCACGAATATCTTCAGTGATTTCTAACAAAACTGTAGTTGTGCTATGATAAAGCCGGATTGATAAGGATCGAAGAGGAAATTTGTTTGGAGATATTAAGTAATTTTCCTATGTACAATATGTTCCAGGATTTTATATAATGTCGGAAGGATCCTAACCTGCGTGACGCCATTAAAATTAGTAGGTGTATTAATTTTAGGTATAAACCGAGCCCAAGACTTTCCATGTAGTAGAGAAGATAGAAGTTGTCATTATTCATTCTGTCAATGCATTCTGTATTGTCTTTTGGTTAAAAATGTAAACATCTTTCTAAAAGTCTGCATATACATGATATCGGGAGTGTGAGAGAGAGACTATTAGCTACTTCATTTAATAAAAGAGGTTCCAAAACTAAAACTTGAGGCACTCCCGACACTTTATACCCCCAAGAAGAAGATTAATGTTTACCTATTTACACACACTGTTGACGGTAGCTTAGGTAAGAGTTAATCCAAGTCAAACAGTTGTCAGATTAGTGTAATGCTTTTAAATTTGCCAGCAACAAATCAATATCAATCGCGTTAAAAGCATTGCTAAAGCCAAGTAGAGTTAATGCCGTCAGTCCTCTTCGGTCCATTGCTTCACGAATGTCTTCCCCTACGTTCAGAAGTGCAGTTGGGTTATAAAGCCTGATTGATATTCGTAAAGTACGTGGTAAGTTTCTAGGTAATCCGTCAGCTTTTTATGTGCGATGTATTCTAGGGACTTGAAGAAGCCAGAAAGAATACTGATTGGTCTGTAATCTCTGGATGATGTTGGATTTGTTGTACTGTTTAGAGGTTTTACTGTTGTCATTTTCCATTTCATTGGGAAGACGCCGGTCAAAATACAGGCATTTGAATATGTGTGTCACAGTTAGAAGTATGCGTCAAATATCATCGATAATATATGTTTACCAATTGATCTTCTCCTTGGTGGGCTGTTGATTTAATACATTTAAATATTTTTCTAACATCAGCAGGTGTATTTTCAGTGAAATAGACATTATCACGTGTCGGGAGTGTACAGGAATATAGATAATCAATGTTCGTTGTTTACATAACTTTTCGGCGGAAGAAGTAGGCCTACAAATGCGCTCATTAAAGTCGTCGAGTGGTACGAGGGCTATCTTCTGGACATTTGTTACTGCTTATGGCAATGTTATAATGTTATAATGTTTTTTTTCTCCACATTTTAAACTATTAGGTGTCATTTTATTTAACGAATTTCTTTAAGAGCTAAGGATATACCTTTATAACTCAAAATTGGGCGTCAAAGACCTACAAATTTTACGCAGAACATTTCTTTTGAAGGAAATTACATACTTACTAATATTATTCAAAATTTTCAGCGATCCACATCCAAACTATACCGTACTATATATATGACATTATTTGCACTTATCCCAAACTTTATATTTATAGGCTGCAGGGAAAACGGAATTAAGTCAGTGAATGAGTTACCAGAACAAATATATGCATACGTTATATAGTTTATGTGGTTTAAAAGTAGAGTCAAAGGGAAACAAGTCATTGGTAAATATTATATTAAACATCAGCTCTTTGGGAAATGTTGTTAATTTTCATGCTTAAAATTTGATTTTATACTTATCGATAGAAGCCATAACATAGAATACAACTTTGATATTTAATTGTCTATCGCCATCCAGAGATCCATGGGTCGATTCTTAGTTGTACCAATGTCTGAAAGTGATAGTGAGATTCCCAATAAATTTATAAGATTCTACATTTGGAAATTGCAGAACGTTGCAGCTATTAAGTAAACTAATTAAACGCGAAAAGTCACAGGAGTCAATTTCGAACTCCCTTTTCTCCCATGTTTCTCTTGTTCACCACAATGGCGATTAGAAAAAAAATCAGATCAGAGAGAAAATTACTGCCTTATGGCAAAAACTATAATATATATATATATATATATATATATGCCCCTCGAAATCCAACGTTAGTGGTCACGTCCCGAGGGGTGGACAACGGGAAGTACGGAATAGTCTATTGGGGTGATGTACGGCGGGGACTAGTTTCCCCCTGACGGCTACGGTAGCCGAGAAGGCCCAGTAGGAATCCCGAAAACCGGCATATGAGGCTCTGGCTAGGTCCCCCAAATGCGAGGATCGGCGAAGGGCTGACAACCCGTTCCATAAAAAAATAATTGTTACGTTTCCTGCAAAGAGAGATAAAGCCGGACAGATCAATAGGCATAGACTTTGGCTAAGGAAAAGGACAATGAATTTGGCAACTTGGAACATACAATGTTGGAATACTAAGAACAATGAAGTACTTAATGAGATTACAAAGAAGGGGTGGAATAGCAGTTCTGACAGAAACGAAAAGGAAAGGGAAAAGGGAAGAAATGATTGGCGAATGCATGCATGTATAGAGTGGGGTCGAAAAATCGGAGAGAGCTAAAAACGAGTATCAATTTTAATTAAAAAGAAATGGAAATCCTCAATAAAACAAGCAGAAGAACAGATGGAAGATTTATAGTCATGGAAAGACTTAGTAATAATGGGTACATATGCCCCAACAAACGATGCATCACAAGTAATAAAGAGAGAATTCTTTGAAAAATTTACTGGCTTGGAAGAAAATATTTCTCAAAAGAAGGAATTAATAATCAAGGGAGATTTGAATAGCAGAGTTGAAAAGGGGACAGGTGACATAGTTGGTCCATATGGAGAAGATATTGAGAATACAAATGGACAACGTTCAAAAGAGGAATATAAAGTGAATGACCTAATTATTATGAATTCGATGTTTAAACATCGGGGCATACATATATATACTTGGGAACAACGCAATAAAGGTCTAAGATCGATAATTGATTATGTAATAGTGAGGAAAACAGTGAAATAATATAGTTCAAGATGTTAGAGTGAATCGAGGACTCGAATGTGGAACGGATCATTATATGCTGTCAATTAGGATAGTATGACCTATAAACAGGCAAAAGGTAAATAAAGATCAGAATATAGAAATAGCAAATTAATTCGAAAAATGTAGATATAATCTACATTTACCACAAGATGAGAGTATTAAAAATATATATGCCAAACGCCTCACCGAAAAATTAAAATTTGATGAAGATGGAACTCTGTCGTTATTTATGAACATCCGAAAAAATATACATGAAGCAGCAAGAGAAGCACTTGGTCTGGAAAATGATAAACACCATAAAAACCATTGGGTGAATAAGGAAATACTAGATATCATAACAGAAAAGAAAAATGCATATAAAAAGTATGTAAGTTCCAAGAAAGATGAAGATTATCAAAAGTTAAATCATATTTAAAAGAATGGTTAAAGCAGAACTCAGGAAAAAAAAAAGAAAAAATATGGAATAGGGTATGTGGAGAAATTGAGCATACAGTAGGCTATACAATGTCAGCCCAAAGCACGGAGGACAATTAAAGACATGCGTAATTATAATATGACAAAGAATTTTAATTTATTACCAATGAAAACTTTTCAGGAATATTTTTAAATGTTTTTAACAGAAACTAGAACATAATTTATGGACTACTAGAAGTCCCGGCCACGCGTTGCTGTGGCTAAGTTATACGTTAATAATTTAAATTAAGTTGCTGTCTTTCAGCCAGATTACTTAAAACTAATACTTACACACGAAATTAATAATTTTGAAATAAACACTGCACACACTTAAATTATGAAATAATCAATATTTATAATTCAATTGAAATTCGCAGTTGCAACAAAAAGCACAGCCATCTGGATCTCTCCTTGTTAAATAATAAACTAATTACCTTACCAAATTACCTTACACCGCTATCTGTTAGAATCGTATCGAACTCACAGATAATTATAACTCTTTTTTAAATAATAAACAAATAATTTGCAATAAAAAAATAATGCGACTATAAATTTAGTTATAAACTACCCTAAGTCTCAAGTTGGATCAAACTGCACACAGTGTGCAAAATTTTATTAAAATCGGTTCAGTAGTTTAGGATTCCATCGCGGATAAACAACGTGACACGAATTTTTTATATATTAAGATACTACACTGGACACTGCTGGAAAGGGTGATTTAATAGAACCTATAGCAGAAGATGAGGTAGGCCTAAGCAAAAACATGGAAAACATGGAAAAGCGGCAGGTCCAGGAGGAATAACCATGGAACTAATTAAATATAGTGGTTCAGGAATTATAAGAATTTTAACTAGACTTTTTAACCAATTGATAGAAGGATATCCTATTCCGGAGGAGTGGACGTTATCGTAAATTAGTGCAATATACAAAAATAAAGAGAATAAAAGAGATCCAGCAAATTATAGAGAGATTAGTGTTATGGCAGCAATTATTAGAATGTTAAGTACAATTATTAAAATTAGATTGGAGGGACTAATACAAAATAAAATATCAGAAGAACAAACAGGTTTTACAGCAGGTAAATCGTGCCTTGATAATATATTTGTGTTTAGGCAGATTACAGAAAATATGTTGCATAAAGGAAAAGAAGTTCATATGGCATTTATAGATCTAGAAAAGGCATATGACTCTGTACCCATCAATAAGGTTTGGGTGGCAATGGAGAAGTTTGGAATACCTAAATCTCTTATACATTTTATAAAAAGAATGTATGATTGTAAAGCAAGTATTAAGGTTGGAAATAGAGTATCCTCAGAATTTGATATAACGAAATGATTAAGACAAGGATGCGGGATGTCACCAAAATTGTTCAAGATATTTTTAGAAGATGTATTAATGTAATGGAATAAGTCATGTAGGGGAATGGGAATCAACATTAATGACGTTTACTGCACAATTTATTATTCGCTGACGACCAGATTATAATAGGGCAAGATAAAGATGATATAGAATATATGGTTAGAAAGTTGGTAGATGCATTGAGGTAGGTAGACTGAAGATAAATTATATTAAAACAGAATATATGGTAATCGGAGAAAATGCAAGTAAACCTATAAATAAATAATATGGTAATTATATGTGTTGAAGAATTTAAATATCTTGATTCTATAATAGATAAATCTGGTACTTGTGAAAAATATATTATTAACAGAGTAAATTGTATAAGGAAGGCAATTAGATCCCTGAATGGTCTTTTATGGAAAAGAAATTTGACCAGAAAAACAAAAAAAGAGATTATACAGACAATAATAGAAAGTATACTTACATATGGATAGAAAGCTGGACAATAAATGAAAAGATGCAGAAAAGAATCTTGGCGACAGAAATGGATGAATTACGGAGAAGTATGAGAATATCCAGGCTACAACATATTAGAAATATAGATACCAGACAAGAAATGGATGCACAAGAAACTGTTATCGGTAGGATAACAAAGAGAGCTTTACAGTGGTATGGACATGTACAACAGATGTTGGAAGAACAGTGACCTAAACAAGTGTTAGATTGGAATATATAAAGCCATGATAAAGAGGGGTATGGAAGAAGGACAATGGGAAGATAGGAATCTCTGGAAAGCAGGAATTAAGGGCGAACTGCTGTAATGTGGAAAGCCTGTAAGTGTGTGTGTGTGTGTGTGTCTATATATATATATATATATATATATATTGATGGGTTTTCTGGAAACGCCTGTAAGTGTTCGCATTAGACTACCTGTTGACTTTTGCTAATAGAGAAGTTGCAGAAAGATAAGGCGGTTTTGATAGTAATATGCGAAAATACGATTGTATGAGTACAATAGTGGAATTTATGTTCCTTTTTTTTTTTTTAGAAATAAATTTGTTGACAATTCTACAACCATTTATAAAAACTAGTATTCACCAAGTGGTCGAAATTCAACCGTAAATAACACGTCACTGTATATGATATTAGATATTGTTAGTTTTAAGTTGTATTAGACCATAATCATAAAAATACAGAGTATAATTATATTTATATTGAAGTGTAACTGATGATGGCGTGATAGTATTCTAAATTATCATCCAGCATCGTGAAGAATTTCGGTAGCTACAATAAGTAGTGGCTTCACGTTGAGAAAACCAGCTATAACGACTGATGGACCCAACATGCTGACCACATGTCACACCTACACTGACAGGATGATCGTCTACCTGTGTGATTAACACATGTAGATGTATTACTTTCATATACTTTAAATGGGAGTTTTGGCGCTTGATTTTAGTGTCTTGCAGTTAAAGACGGCAGATATTTTTTTTACATGACCTTTTTTTATATCACATGCTTCTATATAAGACATTTAACTCTGGCACCATTGAGATTCTCCATAAAATTTGTCGTGCAGTTAAAAACGGCATAACTGTTTCCAGTTTTTATCGATATCGTCAATACACACTAAAAAAAAAAGAAAAAGAAAATTAGTTTACAAACAGAATAGAAATGGTACTTAACTGTTTTTTCTTAACCTATATACACATATAAAAGCATATCACATTCTCTCTCTCTCTCTCTCTCTCTCTCTCTCTCTCTCTCTATATATATATATATATATATATATATATATATATATATATATACTAGCTAATAACCGGCGTGCGCTGCTACACCTAAATAAAGGATGTGCTTTTTGCATTTAGTTGAATAAGTAAAAGGAAAGATAAATTTATATCGTTATTATTTTTAGATACCCCGTGCTGATTACCCGGTATTGTCCGCGAATCTATGCATTTCGATGTACTTGGCATAAATGAGCTGAAAAACAAAATTCGTTATGTTGAGTTATCCATAAAAGAATACCCGCCGTGCGCTGCTATGCTTGCCCGGGAATCAACTTAACTGTTCTTGGCATCAATGAAAGACAAAAATGGGTATTGTGAGTTATCCTTAAAAAATGATAAACATATGCTGTCGCGGACTTTTCTATAGAGCTTTTTGAGATATTTAATTCTGTGTACAATACTTTTGTGTATTTGTTATGGTTTAGACAGCGTACGCAATTTAAGCTTACAAAAAGCAACATTTTTTCACGTTTTTTTCCACTATAGAAGGGCTTGAGCATTAAAATTCTCTTATGACCTATAACCTTCTCGGGAAAATCCTGAACATTTTGCAAAAAGCCCCATGACAATCGGATGAATGGTATGGCAGCACAAGTTTGTCCGGAAATCTTCTTATCCCGATCTCCTTGGCATCATTGAAAGACAAAAAATGGCTATTGTGTGTTATCTGCAAAAGATAAACATATGGAGCCGCGTACTTTTTTGTAGAGTTTTTTGAGATATTCAATGCTGTGTACATTAATTGTGTGTATTTGTTATGGTTTAGGCAGCGTAAGCCATTTAAAGGTAAAAAAGGAAATTTCTCATGTTTTTTTCTATAAAGGGTGTTTTTAAGGGTGTAGGAGTTGAGTATATCAACTCTCTTATAGCCTATGTTCATCCCGGGAATCTCCTGAAGATTTTACAATAAAACCCATCACAATCGGATCAGCGGTATAGCCGCGCATGAAGTACAAACAAACAAAAATTCATTTTTATATATTAGATATATATGAGAGTGATATATATATATATATCATTGTAGTTGTGATAGCGCCCTTTGTTCATTAGAATGTAACATAAAAACCTAAACTTAAAAAAGAAAATATACAATAAATACACATATTAGTTATTAGGCCTTACTAATCGTTGGTTGGGGGATCAAATTCGGTTTGTTGCGCTTAAAAATTCGTTCCACGCTATCATCACACGTAGAATAGAGTTTGACTGTTTGTCCGAATTATATATTATTATTGTTTTACATTTTTTGACGTTATTGTATAAGGTAAATTTTTTACTATTCTTACAATAGTTCTCGTTAAATTAAAAGGGCTTAATATATTTTGATTCTTACACTGTTAATAGTTTAATTAAATATTTGTGTTTCAAACTATAGTTCAATGGTTGAGTGTATTAATTATTATTAATTACGTTTTAAAATATTAGTTATCATTCTTTGCTAAATTGATTAACCTTCCGCAATTTTCGGAACACACATGGCCACAAAAAGTCAATAGGGATGTATATATATATATATATATATATATATATATATTGAAAATCTGATATAGAAATAAAATTAACCAACAAAAAAAAAATGCTACCCCCACGAAACCTCATTTAATATCATCAGATAAAAAGCGATGTAAGTTTAAAGTAAAATGAAAGTAAAGTGATCCCACTGCAGGCTTTAGGAGGCCCTTGGGATAGTAGGAGGTTAACGCTCCCATTTTTCTAGACATTCGCCACGAAAGTCAGCCGGATTGTGAGCCCTTCGCGACGACTGCCTTTATTCCCCAGAAAAGAAAAAAGTCCGACACTCATGTCTCTTAGAGACTAAGTAGAACCCAATCCATGTTGCTTATTGCATTAGATCTATTGAATATATATATTTTTTTTAGAACTAAGTATTAAAGTGGTCGTACTGATAAAAGTATTTTAACGAATATATTATTTATCTTAATATTTTTGCAATTGTGACCTTATATCAAAATATATTTATTTTTAATGGTAGTAAAATAAATTTGAAAGTAACGTTTGTTATTACAAATTAAACACTTTTCTGTATTATTATGTTTCTATATTAAAATATATCTCCTCCCATGAAGCGTTTTGTGTTGATGTACCTGAACATGAACTACGAACACGAACCAGCACAACTCTGCTGTCAAGGTAGGGCAGATATACATGACGTCAACGTTTCCTCTAAATTCCTGAGGAATCATGCTCCGAATAGAGTTCTTCGCCAGTTGATGATGGCTGATCTAAAATCAACTTTACCACTATTATTGCATCTATTATTCACTATTACTGATGCCACTATTCCTATTACTATTATTCCACTATTGCTACTATAATTTCTGCTGCTGCTGATGCGGCTGAGCACTCTGCTTTTTATTATTATTTTTCTTCTTCTTCTACCACTAAAAACGCCGATATTATTACTAGCTTTTCAAAAGACGCTACATATGACATACTCTTACTTACTTACTTACTTACTTACTTACTTACTTACTTACTTACTTACTTACTTACTTACTTACTTACTTACTTACTTACTTACTTACTTACTTACTTACTTACTCACTGGCACTATCGAACCCGTAGGTTCATGGCCGCGTGGACATAAGCTCTCCATACATCCCTATCCTGAGCTAATCCTTTCCAATCATTCCCTGTATAATCTACTTCCCTCAAATCATAGTTAATCTTATTCTCCCACCTCATTCTTGGTCTACCAACTGGGCGTTTTCCCTTTGGTTTTCCTACAAGAAGCTTCCATGCAAGTCTTTCATTCCCCATACGCGCAACATGTCCTGCCCATCGCAGTCTACGAGACTTAACTGTTCTTATTATATCTGGCTTCCTATAAAGACCATGTAGTTCATTGTTATGTAGTCTTCTCCATTCACCTGTCTGTTCATCTCTCTTTGGTCCAAAAATTTTCTTAAGACCTTTATTCTCAAATACTCGCAACCTCCCTTCCTCCCTTAAAGTAAGAGTCCATGTTTCGCACCCATATAATATAACTGGTAGAATAATAGTTTTATATATTTTCAGCTTAACGTCTTTTGAAAGGAGTTGGGACATCAAAAGTCTCTGTAATGCATAATAGCACGCATTTCCAGAATTGAGTCTATGTTTAATTTCTTTGTGCATCTCATTCCTATTTGTGATTATTGTTCCTAGGTATTCGAATTCAGCCACTTCCTCAAAATTTCCCTCATTTGTTCTTAGTTGTCCATTTCCATTATATAATGAATTTCTACGTGTGACCATATACTTAGTTTTATTGATATTTACTTCCAGTCCTAATTTCTTAGTGTTACTCAATAGTGTGTGCGTGTTGTCCTTTAGTATCTCCTCCCTATCGGCCAATAATACTACATCATCAGCATAAACTAACAGCTTATTAATACCATTGAGTTGTAAGCCTTCCTCATTCTCTAAAGATTTAATGGCATGCTCTAGTACAAAAATAAATAGTAGAGGAGATAGTGCATCTCCTTGCTTCAACCCATTCTGGATTTCAAAAGTGTCTGAAAACTGTTTGCCTACACGCACCCTACTCTTTGAGCCATTTAGACACATTCGTATAAGTCTAACTAACTTTTTAGGAATTCCGAACTCCAGCAGGATACTATATAACTTCTCCCTCTTAATTGAATCATATGCTTTTTTGAAGTCTACATATAGTTGATGTACAGTACCATTATATTCCCATTTCTTTTCTAAAATCTGTCTTATACTAAAAATCTGATCTGTTGTAGACCTGTTTCTTCTAAATGCACATTGATGATCTCCTAGAATGTCATCAATATAGGGAGTAAGTCTGCTTACTAATATATTTGTTAGAATTTTGTACGAAGTTGAAAGTAATGAGATGCCCCTGTAGTTGTTGCAATCAGTTTTATCTCCTTTCTTATAAATTGGTACGATAATTGATTCCTTCCATTCATCTGGAAGAGCTTCTTTTTCCCAAATCATACTAAGCAACCAGCGTATCTTGTCCATCAATTTTTCTCCCCCTGATTTTATCAGTTCTGCTGGGATCTCATCTGAACCTGATGCTTTATACATCTTCAATTTTTCAATCGCCATTTCAACCTCTAATGCATTTGGTTCTGCGACTAGCATTTCTGCTGTCTGTAAATTATCCTCCTCAATGTCCTGTTCTGTATGTACATTTAATAGCTGATTAAAGTAACTTTTCCATCTATTTAATATACTCCTGGAATCTGCAATCATATCCCCATTTTCATTCCGAATTATGTTTGTTCTAGCCTGAAACCCTTTCTTCTCTATACTAATTCCCTGATATAATTCTCTAATGTTCCTATTTTTTGCGTTCATTTCAAGATCATTAATCTTCTCTCTCAAATATTCCCTCTTTTTACTCTTTAGTAACTTGGTGGTTTCCCGTCTAATACTACCCAATTGCTCTAAATTTACCTCATTTGGCTCGTGTAACCATTTCATTTTTGCTAGCTTTCTTTTCTTTACAATGTCGGCACATTCCTCATCAAACCATTTCTTGTTTTGCCTCTTTTTTAAACAACCAATGCTTTCTGATGCTGACAATTTAATAGTATCTCTTATAGCCTCCCATTCTTTATTTATATCAGTTTCTTCTTCGTTTGCCACATTGTCATCTGAAGATTCCAGTACTTCAAATCTATTAGCAATTTTGATTTGGTATTCTTGCCGCATTTCATCATTTTTCAAGTTTTTTAATTCAAATTTTACAGAATCATCTTTAGCGTTTGTTCCTCTCATAAGCGATAGCCGTTGTCTGATTTTCACTCTGACCAGATGATGATCCGAATTGCAGTCTGTCCCTCTAACTGATCTAACATCGATGATGCTACTGTGCCAGCGTTTATCCACTAATACATGATCTATCTGGTTCCGAGTTTCTCCATCTGGAGACATCCAGGTGTATTTATGAATATCCTTATGCTGAAATGTTGTGCTCTTAACAATGAGATTCTTTGATGTGGCAAATGTGACTAATCTAACCCCGTTGTCGTTACTATCTTCATGAAGACTAAATTTGCCTATTGTTGGTTTGAATATATCTTCCCGCCCCACTTTTGCATTAAAATCTCCTAAGACAATTTTCATATGATATCGTGAAAGGCTATCAAATAAGCATTCTAATTCTTCATAGAACTCATCCTTGATCTTGTCATCTTTATCTTCTGTGGGGGCATGTACATTTACAATTATAAAATCATGTTGTTTACCCTTTAGAATTATGTATGATATCCTATCACTAACAAACTTAATATCTCGGATAGCGGATAGGATCCTCCTTCTGACTAAAAACCCCGTTCCAAATGCAGGTCTTTCTGCACCCCCATAGTATAATGCAAAGCTTCCTGATTCCTGACTACCTTCTCCTGGCCACCTAACTTCCTGTAAAGCGACTATATCCAAGGGCGATTTATCTAATTCCCGCGTTAATATCTCTAGTGCCCAGCTATTGTATAAAGTCCTAACATTCCATGTTCCTAGGAACATGTCCCTGTGTTTGAGCCTTTGGCATGGGTTCCCTGAAGTAATCCCCGCCCGGAGAACCGAATGGGGGACTATTTGACCTCCGGAAAATTTTACCCCAGTTGAACCCATGTCCGCATTTCTTGACAGTTGTATTTTTACGGTGAAAGATCGTCACTCTTTCGACCAAGGTACTTTTTTCGTCTGGCTTATCACCTTCGACCAGTCTGGCATGGGTAACCCTATCGACAGCAATGCTACCGCCGGCATAGCTCTCAGGATCATTTATGCACGCAAGCCTCTCCACCCCGAGAAGGCAAAGCTACCATGGAGAGGCTACATATGACATATAATTTATTAATATCTAATATATAAAAATGGAGGTTTTTGTACGTTTGTTCGTACTTTATGGCTGCCATACCGTTGATCCGATGTGATGGGGCTTTTTGAAAATGTACAGGAGATTCCCGGGATGAACATAGTCTATAAAAGAGTGGTGATACTCAACTCCTGTTCCCTTAAAAATCGCCCTTAGTAGTGGAAAACGTGAAAAAAGTTGCTCTTTGGACAATTAAATGGCTAACGCTGCCTAAACCATATCAAATAAACAAAATTAATGTACACAGAATTAAATATCTCAAAAGCTCTACAAAAAGTCCCCAACAGCTTATGTTTATCTCTAACGGATAACTCACAATAACCATTTTTGTCTTTCATTGATACCAGGAAGATCGAGACAAGTACGTAGATTCCTGTGCAAGAATATCAGCACATTGCGGGTATTCTTTTACGGATAACTCACAATAACGAATTTTGTCTTTTAACTCATTTATGCCAAGAAGATCTAGATAAGTAGATTCCTGGACAACATCGGGTAATCCGCACAGGGTATCTAAAAATATAAATTTATAATTATTTTTCCATTTACTTATTCAACTAAACATAAAATCACATTCATTTTCATTTATTTAGACGTTGTAGCGCACGCCGGGTATTAGCTAGTTATTAATAAATTATAAGAAAATATATATTAATAAACAATGAGGATTTCATATTTATTTCTAAAATTCTTTGTAATGTATTTCAATTTTATGTTAAATTTACAACGTTTTTTGTTTCTTTTCCTTCTTTCTTTCTTTCTTTCTTTCTCATTTTTTGTCTTTAGTCCCTTTTTTTAAGTCGTGTAGTTAGGTAATTTTTTAAAATTGTAATATGCATGATAAATATCTGAACATTTATTAAGAAAATGAACTTATAATGAAATCGGTTTAACTATGGAATTTTAAGTTAAGAGAATAATAAATGTATTTATGCACTTTTCTATTTTCATAGTATTGAAGACATTGTTTTGATTTTTTAAATAAATTATTTTTTTTTCTGTTTTACACACAAAACACAAGGTATTTAGTCTCACTCAGATACTGATAGAAAGTGTATTACTATCGTTTATAGAAGAGCGATTCCATGAAACTTTCATACCGAGGTGAAAATTTTGAAACTGACGCAGGAATAATTTTGTTGATCTGTAAATATCAAATTTTATAATTTTATAAGAAAATTTTTCAAATGTGCATTATTTTAATCTAATAATAGCAGTAGAACTTGTCATAATCCAAACGTGAAAAAATACACAAAATTTTACCAATTTCTTGTTTAATGATTTAGTCGTATGAATTCGTTTGATTTCACAAAATCTTTTGTTAAACCATACTTTGGTCCTCCTTGGTCGTAAATGAAACAATATTAATTGCATTCTAATATTCTATATACCTTAAATGTGTCCTATAGTTCTTAACTGTAAGTTATGGTCAGTCAGTCACAGAAAACGGATACAAATTACTGTACACAACATAATAATTGATGGATTAAAATTTCCTCTTGGATTCTACGTTAGCGGTACACAACTAACAAAAAAGTATAGATGACAGTTTCTTGTAAAGTCATTATTTTTCCCGCTGGAGTCCCGTGACTGAGACTTTTTGTCCCCTCACTTATATTGCTAATATGCATAACGCAGTCAGTTGCTTGCTGGACTCTGCTGTGTATTAACATAAACATGGTTTAGGAAATCTGGTAGACTGTTTGGCTCAGCTGTTTCATAAAATAATTACTGGCCCTTCTTCTGTGAGAATTTGAGCTAAAAGGTAGTCAGCGGAAGGATTTAAATGTAGAGTAATTACATGAAAATGTCATACCGATGTGAAAATTTTGAAATTGGCGCAGGAGTAATTTTTTCGATGAGATATTTTTTTTTGCAGATGAAAATTTCCGATTATAGAAGTTAATGTTTGAAATACAGATTATTTTGATCTAAATTAATAGTAGAACATGATATATTCCGAAACCTGAAAACAATATTCCAGATAATTAAAATGCACCCTAGAATTATTAAGGGTAAGCTACAGTCAGTCACATAAAACATACAAAAATTATTGTACGCAATACGATAATTGATGGATTAAAAAAAACAAGTGCGCGGTTCTTATGTGTTAGAAAACGTGTGTGTGTGGGAGTCCTTAAACTTGAAAGGTTCTCGCATTAGTTTGACCTTTGATATGCTATGTGTGTCATATTATCAGGGATCCACAGTGCGGTGTTGCGACATTGTGGTAGCATTCACTTTGTGAAATAGTCATGCTTGTTGATTGCAAAAACAGTTTTAAATCATATGAAGTTTCTTGTATAAAAATACAATTAGCGTGGAGTATATGTGATTAAGTATGTATAACCTGCAGTTTAAAATAAAATTATTATTAGGTGTAGCGTTATTGGAAACCAACAGAGTGAAAATACGTATGACAACGCTGTACTATGTGCACCACGTGGAAACAATCAGTCATAAAGTAAGATTTCGCGCATTGTAAGAGATTTCTTTCGATTGTTTAGTTTAAAAATAGAACTCATGTCAGCAATATTATTTGTAATCAGTTGATTTGAAAGAATTATGACAGAATTTTCCACATTTAAATAAAAATTTTAATAATTTGTATACTGTACTTTTTCGTTATTCTTTTTGTCTTTATAGTTGAGACGCGTGAAAGTTAATTTTAGTGTTCTGGAACGAACAATGCAAATTCCATATCGACATTTTTATTTATTTTAATGGCTCAATCTATTAACAGCATCAGATAAATTTTAATCAGTTAATATGGTTTTAATAAAATTATACTCATATTAGGCATATTTAACTATAGAGAAGGCCCTTTGTTGTTAATAAGGTAATATTTTCTTTATTTTGTGAAATTTAAAATGATACATGGTAACCAAGTTAAATAAATTACACTATTTATTTAATATTTTTACAGCATATCAAATTGTACATTTCCTATACATGATAAAAGGAGTGAAGTTCTTTATTCATCTCCATATTATCACTTTTTGTATATTATCCATCCATAGTAATTCTGTCCGAGGGCAGGTATTTCACTGCAATCATAGCATTTTCACGCTATGCTTGCAGCTTTATTAGGGAACTGTAGATGTGGTAGCTTCCCGTTGCTTTCCACACCGGTGAAGGATGATGATGATGATGATGATGATAAGGATGATGATGGCCATATGATTTCGGGGACCCTTTGGGCCTTAAAGTTTTCCTGACATTTGTCTTAAAGGTGAGGAAAAACCCCGATAAAAACCTCACCCAGAAAAACTGTCCCGACCGGAGATCGAACCCGGGTCTGCTGCGTGACAAGGCAGCACGCTACCTCGAGACCACAGCGGTGGACTTATCTATTATAATTTTATGTTATTTTGTAATATTTGTATAATATTTGCAGCTCCAGAATATTAAAGCCTAAATAAAATTCAGATATGTTAGTCAGTCACAGAATGTAGTCAGTCAGTCACACATCATATATTAGGTTATAACTCTGGCCTTAATTGTGACTTTTGTTTCGTTTTTATTGAGAATGTAACTTGAAATGTGTCCCCCAAACGGTATTTTGGAAAATTGAATTAGGAATCACACTTCAGAGAATGATGCAGATGAACATGTTAAGCTGCATGATGAGTTGACATTTATGTCAGTCAGTCACACATACTTTGATAGATAATAAATAGCACTGTTTTTCTTCAAAAGTTGTACAGGGTGGACCGCTCGAATGGACCTAATTTCAATTGCTTGTTACTGGCAAACGGTTGAAGATAGAAACTTAAAACAACGTTCATATTACAGAAAAACTCACCAAGTTTTGATATCCAGATCACCACATCTCTATATGAGCCCCAGCAGTCACTGTGACGATATCAAAGCGATGAACAATTTCTTGCCAAGTACGTTGGAGTATGTCTTCTGGAATGTTCTCAATAGCCTCTATGATGCGCTCACGAAGATCACGAAGGTCTTTGACTGGGGTGGTGTAAACTTTATCTTTGACATAGCCCCAGAGAAAGAAATCCAGTGGTGTTAAATCGGGAGATCTCGGGGGCCACGCGATTGGTCCTCCCCTACCAATCCAACGGCCAGGGAAAATATGTTGTCCAAAGTCGTACGAACTTCATTGGACCAGTGGGGAGGAGCACCATCTTGCTGGAAAACGATGTTAGGCTGCAGTTGTTCAATTTGTGGAAAGAAGAACTGCTCCAGCATGTCAAGATATGTGGTACCACGAACAGTTTTCTCGGCGAAGAAAAACGGTCCAATGACCTTATTATGTGACAAACTGCACCAAACATTCATCTTCGGACTATCACGAACATGCTCTTGAATAGCGTGAGGATTCTCCGATCCCCAGATCCGCACATTATGCCGGTTTACCTTGCCTGACAAATGGAAAGTGGCTTCGTCCGAGAAGAAATCTTGGTCATGAAGTCAGGATCAGCGCCGAGACGGTCCAGCATCGTATTGGCGAATTCCACTCGTTTCGGCATGTCATTCGGTCCAGACGTTGCACTAACTGCACTTTATATGCGTGCAGTTTGAGGCGTTTGTGGACAATCCGTTGTAATGTCGATTTTGGTATTTGAAGTTCCCGCGAAGCTCTTCTTAATGACTTCCGGGGGCTTCGCTCAAATGCGGCTTGAACATTTGCTACCATTTCATCGGATGCTCTGCGACCACCACCATGCTTCTTCAACACAGATCCTGTAGCTAATAATGTATCACGCCACTTCTTTATGCTTCTAGCAGTTGGAGCATCACGGTTAAACACACGCCGGAACTCCCTTTGAACTCTAATGATTGATTTAAACTCCGCATACCACAAAACAGCTTGCGCTTTCATCTGCAGAGTCGCCATTTTCACAAACAATTAAATCTAAGAACGAGAAACGTATCTTTGTGCCATCTACCGACAGGATTCGAAACTTGGTGAGTTTTTCTGTACTATGAACGTTGTTTTAAGTTTCTATCTTCAACCGTTTGCCAGTAACAAGCAATTGAAATTAGGTCCAGCTTGCGCTTTCATCTGCGGAGTCGCCATTTTCACAAACAATTAAATCTAAGAACGAGAAACGTATCTTTGTGCCATCTACCGACAGGATTCGAAACTTGGTGAGTTTTTCTGTACTATGAACGTTGTTTTAAGTTTCTATCTTCAACCGTTTGCCAGTAACAAGCAATTGAAATTAGGTCCATTCGAGCGGTCCACCCTGTATATTTAAGTACAGTCTTAACCACACACTATTCCTCTATCATATCACGTAGATAACACCCTTAATTTCAATAAATTGTAATATTTGTGCAACCATATTGCTGCAGAAGTGTATTGTAAATGTCAGTCAGTCACACATACTTTGATAGATAATAAATAGCACTGTTTTTCTTCAAAAGTTGTATATTTAAGTACAGTCTTAACCACACACTATTCCTCTATCATATCACGTAGATAACACCCCTAATTTCAATCAATTGTAATATTTATGCAACCATTTTGATGCAAAAGTGTATTGTAAATGTCAGTCAGTCACATATGGAATTGCTCAGAAATAATTACACATCCAATATTGGGAATCAAACCCAGGGCCTTTGATTCTGTGCTCAGGGGCCATAACAATGAGGTCAATTGTCAATTCTGTACATTAGAAGGATAAGTGGGAAAAATGAGAGAATTCTGTTTATTTCCTTAGGCAGTCTGACTGAAGTACCTTCAAGTAACCATGGTAACGGAAGACAAGCGATATAAATACTCTGCGTTGAAATTAAAGAGGATTCATTGCCTCATCCTCAGTTATTTCATAAGGTGAAATTTGACGAAGGGATTTTGTGAAATGAAATATATGAGCCTCTCAGAAGGACTGTGTCGCAATACACATTCTCGTAGCCATTTTAATTAAAAACATTAATCGTTGTAGGAAAAATTACGACTTTATAATTTCTATTAATAAGATATCCATAATCTAAACAAATTAATCAGAATAACTTTATCTGGTTATAGAAACATACAATTTGAGACAAAGAATCCAGCATCTCAGACAAAATGGTATATAGACTCTCACAATTTTAAAATTGTTTACATTTTGATACAGGGAGGACATGTGGTGCGAATGGGGAATGAAAGGGTACATAGAGACTTCTTGTAGGAAAACCAGAGGGAAAACGCCCATTTGGTAGACCAAGAATGAGGAGGGAGTATGACATTAACCATGGATTGTGGGAAGTAGATTATACAGAGGATGATTGGAAAACATTAAGTCAAGATAGGTATGTATGGAGAGTTTATGTCCGCGCGGCCATGAACCTATGGATTCGATTAAGCCATTGAGTTAGTTAGTTTTTTTTCATATGTACATATTTATTTATTTAAGTCAGTGATAATATGAAATAGCATGGAATAATATATAGCTTTGAATCTTAAATAGGGATTGGACAATATTGTTTTAAAAATGTAGTTTTTAGAGACTAAAATTACCACCAAGTAATTAGAAATTATTTAAAAGAATTTTTTAATATCTCTATTTAATTTTTATACTGAATTATGATTATCAATTTTATTAAAATCTAACAATTTTGTAATTATTAAGATAAAAAGGAAAAGAGTGGTTATTATCATCATCAACAACAAGGATTAGGCCCAATGGCCTGTTCCGATCTCATTATAGGTCGAATTGGTCCTTCCATCTCTTCAATGGTCTTCCCAACATTCTTCTCCCTTTTGGTTTATAATTATACATTCTTCTTGGTATGCGCTGTTCATTCATGCGTAATACGTGCTGAAGATAAGCATTTTGGTAATATGTTATTCTTTCACAGATATTAAATATATTAAGTTCTGCTCTTATATCTTCGTTTTTCTTTTTATCGGTCCTTTGGTATCCTGCTATTGCTCTCAACATCTTTATTTCAGCAGCCTCTCTTTGTTTACTATCTGCCTTTGTTAATGTCCAGGTTTCACATCCACATATAAGAGATGGAACTACCAATATTTTGTAAAACTTCAAAATAGTTTATTTTCTAGTATTATTCAATAAAGTACGTTTAATTGTGCCACATAGATAATTGAATCGTTGTATATTATTAAACATTAATTTGAATTTTCTGTATTCGTAAATTCTACCAGATAACATTTTGTTAGAGGTGTTATTAACTGTATGAGATTCACAAAGAAATAAAATACAGGTTGAATTCTGGAAATGCGTGCTATTATGCATTACATGGACTCTTCACGTCCCAACTTCTTTTCAAAAAAAAAAAAAAGTAAACTGAAACTATATAAAACTGTTATTCTCTAATTATATTATATGGGTGCGGAATATGAACTCTTATTTCAAGGGAGAAAGGATATTACGAGTATTTGAGAATAATGTTCTTAGGAAAATTTTCGGACCAATGACAGATGAACAGCAGGTGAAAGGAGAAGACTACATAACAGTGAACTACATGGTCTTTATAGGAAGTCAGATATAATAAGTACAGTTAAGTCTCATAGACTACGATAGGAAGGAAATATGGCACGGATGGGAAAGAAAGAGGTGCATGGAAGTTTCTTGTAGAAAAACCAGAGGGAAAACGCCCAGTTGGAAGACCAAGAATGAGGCGGGAGTATAATATTAATCATTATTTGAGGGAAGTAGATTATATGGGGGATGATTGGTGTTATAACCTAGTTGAGGGTTAACACTTCGGTAGCGAAAAAAAGGCCTAAATCCCAAACTGTGGTTCTAATATTGTTAGACTTTAATAATGGCTCGAGCGGATATAGGAATGTATATGACGTGTTGACTAGCGCTGGCTCCAAGTAAGCTAGAAACGGGTGACTCACAAAACCCGTTAGGACCACAGGTATTAGATTGCTTTGTACAAGTTAGATATGTAGAATGAGTAATAAACCAAATCTTTATTCACACCAAACAAGAAATATATACTCTTAGAATTACAAAGTCAATTTTTAAACACTTGGGAAACAGTAAAATTTTAAACTCTCTGAAATACACAATTAAAGGTTACAACATCTCAAAGTACTTATTAAATATAAACTCTTAGGTATATGTATAAATGTTAACCTCAAACCAGAACTATATCAACTTATGGAAAACACTTAAGAATTATTTTGTATAAAACTCGAGCGTAACTAAGAGAGATCAGTTTAAATAACTGTCCTAAAACAATGCTTTTATCTCTAACTAGTTGGTTAAATATCAGTAGATGAACAATATTGCTAGTTAAATATGTATTTTCTAAGTTATTTCTTTTAAACAATTTATTAAGTATGAATATTATTGAAAGGTGAGAAAGTCCACCTATTACTGATAAGTATTATAATTATTGAAGGTGAGGAAGTCCACCATTAATGATAAGTAATTGTATGTTCACTTACGTAAGAGGACTGAGAAAACCATGTCCAGACAAGTAGAGCTTCAGAGTCTATCACCTTCTATGCACATAGGGCCTAACTGCCTAGCTTAAATATTAATTTTCCCCTACTTTCGTTCCAAATTAAAGTATGGAACCCAATACTTTCCCAGCCTAGGGCTACTCGCTCCGTTCCGAGTGTTTCCAGAAACTCCACGCTATAACTGTATTATGTTTTGATAGAAATGGTGAAAAAGCCTAACTGTATAAGTTTTTGATATAGAGAGGTGATTACAGACCGTTAATGTCAAAGGTAAATCTGATACCGAGTATAAGTGTTTTCCATATTCCAATATAGTTTGAGATGCTATATCTACATCCTGTTTATTTAGGCCAGTTCATGAGCATGCTTGATATCAACATTTTTCTCCATTATACTTAATATTTTTTATTCATTATTATAATTTATTTATTTATTTTTTCCTATAATGGATATATTTTTCACTATTGTCTTATGACCTTGGGGCGTCCTTACATCCGTATCCTAACAATTGGAAAACATTAGCTCAACATATGGTTGTATGGAGAGCTTATGTCCGCATGGCCATGAACTTATGGGTTCGATAGTGCCAGTGCGTTAGAATTAGTTAGTGTATGTACTTAACTGTACATCATCTTTGTCCCGCGCCGTAGCCGAGTGGTTTAACGCATCTTGTCTTAATGCAGAAATGTAGGACTTGCGATGGTTCGACTCCCCATAGAGGAAGACATTTTATCTTGGAATTCCTGCTGTGTGGGACCGGTGTCCATTCAGTATAGTGAGGAATTTGGGTGAGTAAAAGAAGTAGCAGCTCCAAGTTGCGAAAACCAGCTATAACTACGTGGAACCAACATATGACCATATGTCAGTCCTGTACTGGCTAGATAATCGTCCACCTCTGAGATTAACACATGTGGATGTGAAGCCAGCAGCTGTATGGTAGGTCAAGGGCCTGCTAGGCCTGTAGTACCATGGAGAGTTTTAAGATACACCATCCTTGAAATTTTTAATAACCTAGTATTTCACTTTTTTTACTCCATTTCTTCTTCTTCTTCTTCTTCTGCTTCATGAAATTAGGCCTTTTGACCTGTTTTAACATCAAGTGGAATTTAATGAATCCTCCCATCTAGTAAATGGGCGTCCAACATTTCTATGTCCTATTGGTTTGTACTTTAGTAACAGCTGAGGGATTCTATCTGTAGGCATTCTCTTGACATGTTCATACCAGTTGTTTCTCATGTTGTCAATTCTATTTCTTAAATTGAAAATATTTAAGTCATTCCTAATATCCTCACTTCTTTTCTTGTCCAAAATTGTCACACCTGCTACTGAACGTAGGAACTTCATTTCTGCAGTTTCTATTTTCCTTCTGTCTGAACGGTTAAGAGTCCAATTTTCACTTGCATATGTTAAGACAGGCACTGCCATAATTTTGTAAAATTTTAGTTGTGTGCTCCTCAAAGTTTTATTTTTCAGTGTCCGTCTTATAGTGCCACACATTCTGTAAAATCTATTTAATTTAATATTAATATCTTCCTTCTGGCAGTATGATACATTGCATCCTAAATAATTAAAATCGTTCACCTGTTGTACTATACTGTTATTAATACTGATTTTACACCTCATATGGTCTTTCCCGTTGAATGCCATTACTTTCGATTTACTTTCAGAGATTGTCATATTGAATTTATTTGCTATTTCGTTTAATTTACTATGCTGCTATTTGTAAATTGTCTTCTGAAGAGCTAAGGATTGTCTGATCGTCTGCAAACTGTATGGTATTTAGAATCGTACTGCCAACTTTAAACTGTGTGGTTAAATTTGATTGCCATTGTACAATGATCTCGTCTATATATATACTAAAGAGTGCAGGGCATCCTTATCTGGCCCCTTGATTAATTTCTAATGTATTATCGCTCGTTGTACCTCCTTTATCAATCATTATTTCTGATTTAAAATATAAGCTTTGCACAACTTTGACAATGTGTCCTGGAAACCCTTTGTCATACATTATTTCCCATAGTTCTCCATTTAAAAAATCAAATCTATTTTCAAAATTTTTCGCACTTCTTAACTACCAATTTCCCTTATTATTAAAAAGTACAAGTATGTTTCGTTTATAAAGAGGGGACTCTAATGAAATCACTTGATATAATTCGTAGAAAACGATAATACATTATAATCTGTATTCATCATACATTTGTCTGGTACTCAGAAATCTGATCTGGACTGTCTATTAAAAACGCTAGATATGTGTGTTTTTTCATACGTAACATTTCATGTTTGAAATGCCACTGCGTTTTCCTTTGAATGTTTCAAAGCAGGAAAATAGAGATTGACTCACCTACTGCTTGTATTCTGCAATTCTTTGAACAGAGCTTTTATAGGACAAAGATTTTAACTGGTATTTCTATATTTACTTAATACATATATATTATTCCTGGAATCCTATTCGTGTGTTTCCTATAGAACATGAAACGTTATTTATTCTTGGCCAACATATGTTTTTGTAACATTTTATCAGTTTTTAAGATATCATTCATGACACGATGGATTAAGTTCGTTAAACAATTTTATACGAGCTGTAAAACGCAACAGTAAAAAAATACGAGTATCAGAGCAACTGTAAAAATAGCGACTTAACTCTCCATTCAGTAAAAAGTACTTTTTTTTTTCGTTATTGAGATTTTTTCCTCTTCCTTACAATTGAAATATAATAATAATAATAATAATAATAATAATAATAATATAATAATAATAATAATGATATGCCCTTAATAATAATAGGCCTTCTTTAATAATAATAAATAGCATTCATGTCCACCGCTGTTGTTTACTGATAAGGTCATTGCCCCAGACGCATCAAGCTGGGATTCGATCCCCGATCGGGATAATTTTGTTGGGTGAGGCTTTTTCGGAGTTTTTCCTCACTTGTAAGACAAATTTCAGGAAACTTAAGTCCCAATTAATCCACGAACACCATCTGACCATTATAACCATCCATATAAAATTATCTTTGCTTAGTATGAATATAAGAATAAATGGTATTTCGGTTGTCTCGGAGGTGGCTCTGGCATTGAGTCGATCACTCATCCAGAGAAGTCCTCCAGGTCCTTGTGTGTTCAAAAAAGAATGTGTGTGATTCTGAGTTTAAAATTCTCTCCCGACAGGTCGTGTCTCTGCAAGACCCGTGTGGCTTGGGGCATTAAACCAATGCATCTCATAGGACACATTGCCAATTTAAGAGCTACTCTAAACCCATCCCACCATCCTGTGTGTAGGGTGGTAAGATCCGCCCCTAATTTTAATATTGTAGTTCTTGGTATTGAACCATAGTGAAAAATTGTTAGTCATTTAGCATTAAGTTGTTTACGTCTGAAATATGTAGTGTGCTGTAGGACTAGTTAACTTCATTTATACTAATTTGTAATAATATACAGGGTGATTCACGAATTGTGTTTGCTATTGTTATGTGAAGACCATATATTTTATCATGAGTTTGATACGTGAAACATGAATCGCATAATGTTGTGATTATGCGGAGATACTTGGGAAAGGTTTCTGTACATTTACAGAAAAGATACAACATTGGCCACTGTTATTTTTAATGCAACCTTCTATTTTATTTTAAATGGAATGAAAGATCTATTTATTGACTTTACAATACAATTTGAATAATTAGTTATGTCATATTAGAACAGTTCCTACAAGATGTTGAATTGGCAGGAGCAATGGGCTGTACGGAGTATACCAATGTATAGACTTCCTGTTTCAAAATATCTTATCCCATTACTACAGGAACAGGTGTCTAATCACCAAGTAGATGTTCAAAAGTGCCACCGTTATTGTTTACACATTCCCGAATACGTTTCCAAAAGGATCTTCTTACAAGAACTAGTTGGTGATCTGTAATGGACTGGCATGCTTCCCTGACCCGATGTTGTATATCGTCAGGAGTGGTTGGTTCCGTGGCACAGAAACGTTGTTTCACATATCCCCATAAGAAATAATCCAATTATTAACAAAAATTAGCAGTAGCAGATGTCAACTTTCACACGTCTGTAACCCGTTAACCAATAGAGATAGAAACCTCATTCCAACGGCAATGTATTTCTTTTTGAAGGACGCTTCGAATGAAGGAAATAAATGTGCCACGATCAATTTAAAATAATGAAGTTCGAAGTCATAACTTAAAGACGAATAAACATCAAAGTGTGCTTAGCATCTCCGCACAGAATACATCAACCATTCACATGTTTCCACAATTCGTATCACACTAATGATTATAGTTTTGATATCATGAGACGAAACATGATTCGTGAATCACCCTGTATACCATTATTGGTAAACTAGAATTCCAGTAATTAGGAAATAAATATTAAAGTTAATAAATAATTAGAAGGGATCTGTCAACCATTGCATGCCGAAACCTACCTAAAATTTTCTTTCACATTAAGTGTTACGATGTACAAAGACCGTGCCAAAAAGAATGATATGCCTTTATAACTACTAGGCACTAAACTCCAGCGCCAAATCTCTCAGTTAAAATATAGGGTAGTAATTCAACTCCTGTATTGGCAGACTGAATAACCCTCACTACCCGTTATCCGCGCCGCGTCCCTCCTTCTTCTCTCTGTTATTAACTCATGAAGGGATTAGATTTTAGATTTATTTATTTAGCCTGGTGGAGTTAAGGCCATGTGGCCTTCTCTTCCACTCACCAGGGCAAACATATATTACATCAGAATATAACAATCACAATGAACTTTAATATTAAATACTAAATAAAAATTTGATCAAAAAGATAATATCTATTATATTATGATCTATAATGCAACTAGTTAATGTTAGTTAAAATTAAGACTAAAACTAATAATAAAATGTATACAATCAAGACATATTAAATTGTCCCTTTCTAACGTATATAAAAACAAAGAAAAATAATGAGATATAGAAAACTAATTTTACGTTTGTACAATATATAAACAACTGAATGTTTGTACAACTGCTGCGTACAGTGGGATGCCATTTATGGATTCTGCTTTCGATTTCTGTGCCTTGCAGTTAAAAAGGCAAATACTTTTTGACGCGACCTTGATATATCACAACGCTTCCCTGGGAGAAATTTCTAGGTAGGTTTCGGCATGCATTAGTTGACAGTTTCCTTTTAGTATTATTCAATATTCCACTAATTTATTTTATTTATTTTAAACTATGTATACATAGTAATTCTACCCGAGGGAAGGTCTTTCACTGCAATCATAGCATTTTCATGCTATGCTTTGCAGCTTTACTAGGGAATTATAGGTGTGCTAGCTTCCCGTTACTTTCCACACGACTATATATGATACATTAGGAAAACTAAATGTAAATATAATTCAGAATAATCTGTGTTAAGAGGTAGCTAATTTTGAATCACGTATGGTGAACTAATTTAGGTCTAATTTAGAATCACATACTGTATGGTAAACTAATTTAGGTCTGTGTATTTTCACTTTCGTGGTTCTCGCCGGTTATCACTGATACTGGCATTCTGCTCCGTGCAGCACTGGGCCAGTAAGCTCCTAAGATATTAAATATAAAATTGGTACTTGGTAAGTCAGTTGTCCTCAACTAAATTATTAAACTTCATCATGTACTTCCAATGTGGAGGCCTTTCAAAAGCAACGTTCATCTTCTGCATTTTAACTGGGACTGATGTTTTGTAAGTTGTACAACGGGTTTAGGTCTGCAGGTGTGTTCTCATTGAGTAGGTCTATATTCTTCGTTTCTTTTAGAATGTATATATCATCAAGGATGCTAATCTTGTTGTTGTTATATTCTCTGTGTAGTACTGACGTAGTATTATCATTTTGTCTTACTGATGACTTTTTTGTATATGCTTGGCAAAACTTGATTTTTCTTCGTTATTGATAACATTTTTGATATGTTCAGATTATCTTGTGTTTAAATTTCTTGTTGTTTTACCTAGTGTCACAGTTATTGCACTTTAGTTTATAAACGCTTTTATTTCCTTATTTATGTGTTACTTCTATTTTGTTGGATATTATGTTGTTGAGTTTGTTATTAGTTTTAAAGATGATTTTAATATTTTTATTTTGTTTCCTGGTCGAATTAGCTAATTTGGTCGTTTAATTTCCTGTATAAGTTAGTGTAATCCAATTGTTTGTATTTATATTACATTCTTTTTCTAGTTTTGTTATACTTGTTAAATATGAATTTTAAAAGCGTTAACAGTAAGCTCCTGCCATTCTCTTACAGGAATCTGTCTACCTCATTCAAGATTTGACTCTAACTCCTTTGAAAGTGCGAGGATCCCACATGGTTGAAAATGTGTACATCAATAAATAAAATATTTTAAAATGTTTGCCCTTTATGAAGCAACAGGTACTAATGGTGGTCGTGCCTACTATTGATAGGTACATATTAACTGATCGATATTGAATGTATATATAAGTTCACAGGCCTACACATTCACACGGACACACAAGGTTAGGTATGTGCGTAAGCATGTCTAGATCGCTTGCTAATCGAACCCCCAGAAGCAGAACTGGATTGAGAAGTTCACTGAACTGAAATGAAAATAAACTGAAATTCAGAATGTAAAACAAAATGAAATCATTATTACTCTGAACTTTTCAGACTGAATTCAGAGGTCAGTTAAAGTTTCCAAATTCACCAAACAGTTTTCAAATTCAATTCACCATATAGTCGTGCTTTGAGGTCACATGACAGTTTCTTTCAATCAAAACTTAATAAAATTCCTTGTGAATGACCGTTGAAGTTACGTAGTAAAGTGTTGAAATGTGAAAGTAATTCCCTGATATATCAGTCGTCCTCAACTAAAATGAATTTCTGTTTAAAAAACTTCAAGTAGTTAAAATCAAGTAGGCCTTTCAGAAACATGTTCCATCTTCGGCATGTCATTTGGTACTTCGGTTGGTGTATAAGTTGTATAACGGGTTTAGGTCTGTGGGTGTATTATCATTCAGCATGTCTATGTTCTTGAACGAGACCCCGCCCACAGACATGAATCCGTTATACAACTTATACACCTATCTCAATCCCAAATGACAAGCCGAAGATGGAATATGTTTCTGAAAAGCCTACATGGTTTTAACTACTCGAAGTTTTTTTAAACAAAAATTTCTTTCAATCCTTTCTTCCAAATTCCATCCTGGCGAATACCAATATATATATATATTTTTTTTTTTTGGGTAGAAAAAATATGGATACGCTTTTTTTCGAGGGAGAAGTTTATCATTCCCATGTGACTGTTTTGTAGAATAAATAAGCCTCATATACTGTACCTGCTGTTAACGATGAAGTCGGAATTAACCCCATGGAACTCAAAGGCATTAATTTTAGAACCCATTTTATATGAACATAAGCGTGCTGATTCCCTATGCTCAAACGGCTCTAGAGCCAAATGTGAACTTTTACTTCTCCATTGACTGCCTCCAATTTTCTGTCCTTGGACCTTATCTTCCACCTGCTGATCTTTCATTTCTTCCTGTCATTAACACACAAACCGACAATCTAGGTTGATTTAAAAAGACTCTTTTCTCATTCATTCTGTTTATATGACTTTCCGTTTCAAATTTGCAGTTTGTATCCATGATATGATACCACATCTAAACCCTTATTAATTGTCTTAATCCCACACTGCACCGTCTTCTCTATACGCTAAAAGCCGGAAAATAGAGGGTTCGAGTCCCGGTGGGGTCAGGAATTTTAAATTGACCCAAAAGCTTTTGGGCGGTACCATGGCTCTGGGATCGACTCAGCTTATAACCGAAATGAGTACCAGACGCTTGTCCTGGGGAAAAGCGACCGTCACACCGACAACTCTGCTGACATAAAGTGGCGATTGTCTAGAAAAGTGGGAACTTTAACCTCTTACTACCCCAAGGCCTCCTAAGGCCTGTAGCGGGATCACTTAGCCTTCTCTACTCATTATAAACGTTTACTGCTCCCAATATTTTTCTTACAATTCCCCTTTAAAAATAGTTATTCGGTTACTAATGTCTTTTTAGGAGATCCAATTGGGATATCTGCCCCATTTTCAATCCACCCATAGTAATTCTGCCCGAGGGCAGATCTTTAACTCCAATCATAGCATTTTCATGCTATGCTTTGCAGCTTTACTAGAGAATTGTAGGTGTGGAGCTTCCCGTTGCTTTCCACACCGGTGAAGGATGATAATGATAATAAGGATGATGATGATGGCCAGATGATTTTCGGGGACCGTTGGGCCCTAAACTTCCTATCATTTGTCTTACAGGTGAGGAAAACCCCCGGAAAAAACCTCACCCAGTAGCCTTTCCCGATCGGGAATCGAACCCGGGCCCGCTGCGTGACGAGGCAGCACGTTACCTCGAGACCACAGCGGTGCAATGATGGATGTTAATAAGGATGTATATATTCTTATATTATGTGTAGGCCTATTAGTTTTCTTTCAAAACATCATACTCCATATATTAACACAGGAAAGCGGGAGATTTTGGATATACGGATCATTAAAACAGATCTATATAACGAACAAAATTCATCTCCCTTCAATATACTTCGCGAAATCTTCATCACAGCAGTTAAAACTATTTAAATATACAGAAAATGACTTTTTGTTCGTGAATTATTAGTTATAGCTATAATAGGTGTGTACC
Source organism: Diploptera punctata (assembly GCA_030220185.1). NCBI lineage: Eukaryota > Metazoa > Arthropoda > Insecta > Blattodea > Blaberidae > Diploptera > Diploptera punctata. Next base: position 1,675,086 of record JASPKZ010006047.1, read on the forward strand.
GCTACTGTTTATGGTTGGCTATTCCGTGCAGTTCGAAGAGATAACCGTAGAGACATTTGCCGTAACTGTGGGTTGGATATTTCAACTTTGACTTACACACTATTTCTAATATCTGACGAAACTACGATGATCTGCTACGATGATTTTGTCTACTAGTTGACTGAGTTGACTTTGTTTAATTTTTATGAGTATGTGCTTGATTGATTTCTCCAAATAAATTTAATTTTATGACATTTGACATATTATAGTCTTTAATCTGTAAATTCAATCCGACTAAAAATCGAACCCATACCGCTGCTTGGGTTTACTAGTTTATTTTTATTGACTTAACACTACAATTTTTTATTATAAAATATAAATGCAAAACATCTTATAGGAAACCAGAAGGAAAACGCCCAGTTGGTAGACCAAGAATGAGATTGGAGATCAATATTAAACATGATTGAGGCAAGTAGATTGTACCTGAACTCAGGATATGTATGTAAAGAGAGCTTATGTCCAGGCGGCCATGAACCTGCGGGTTGGATAGTGCCAGTGAATGAGTTAGTTGGTTAATATACATAAAATCTCTGAATTAATGAATTCATAGTTAAAAAAGTTAATTTTAAATGTTTTATTAACTTGTTGTATTTATAGCGAAGTATGTATGTTGTTCAGGCAATTTCAAAAATCTCTCATTTTTCTCAGACTATTTAACTCATGCACCAAATGGTAGTCAATGACCAATCACGTTTCAATGAATTTTGTTTTACAACAAATGACAGTCATGTTTCACCTAGCTCTTTATGGATTTCTTTTTATCAGTTCCTGCTTTTGTGATAAATAAAGCTCCTCCTTTTTTAATATTCTGAACTGCTCAGAACATTATTTTTATCCAACAAATACATTGAATATAGAAAATAATGAACAGAATCCTTGATTTTACCGAGTTGTTTACTAAAAAATAAATTAATAACCTATAATGTTGATTATAATATACAGGGTGGACCGCTCGAATGGACCTAATTTCAATTGCTTGTTACTGGCAAACGGTTGAAGATAGAAACTTAAAACAACGTTCATAGTACAGAAAAACTCACCAAGTTTCGAATCCTGTCGGTAGATGGCACAAAGATACGTTTCTCGTTCTTAGATTTAATTGTTTGTGAAAATGGCGACTCCGCAGATGAAAACGCAAGCTGTTTTGTGGTATGCGGAGTTTAAATCAATCATTAGAGTTCAAAGGGAGTTCCGGCGTGTGTTTAACCGTGATGCTCCAACTGCTAGAAGCATAAAGAAGTGGCGTGATACATTATTAGCTACAGGATCTGTGTTGAAGAAGCATGGTGGTGGTCGCAGAGCATCCGATGAAATGGTAGCAAATGTTCAAGCCGCATTTGAGCGAAGCCCCCGGAAGTCATTAAGAAGAGCTTCGCGGGAACTTCAAATACCAAAATCGACATTACAACGGATTGTCCACAAACGCCTCAAACTGCACGCATATAAAGTGCAGTTAGTGCAACTGGCATAATGTGCGGATCTGGGGATCGGAGAATCCTCACGCTATTCAAGAGCATGTTCGTGATAGTCCGAAGATGAATGTTTGGTGCAGTTTGTCACATAATAAGGTCATTGGACCGTTTTTCTTCGCCGAGAAAACTGTTCGTGGTACCACATATCTTGACATGCTGGAGCAGTTCTTCTTTCCACAAATTGAACAACTGCAGCCTAACATCGTTTTCCAGCAAGATGGTGCTCCTCCCCACTGGTCCAATGAAGTTCGTACGACTTTGGACAACATATTTTCCCTGGCCGTTGGATTGGTAGGGGAGGACCAATCGCGTGGCCCCCGAGATCTCCCGATTTAACACCACTGGATTTCTTTCTCTGGGGCTATGTCAAAGATAAAGTTTACACCACCCCAGTCAAAGACCTTCGTGATCTTCGTGAGCGCATCATAGAGGCTATTGAGAACATTCCAGAAGACATACTCCAACGTACTTGGCAAGAAATTGTTCATCGCTTTGATATCGTCACAGTGACTGCTGGGGCTCATATAGAGATGTGGTGATCTGGATATCAAAACTTGGTGAGTTTTTCTGTAATATGAACGTTGTTTTAAGTTTCTATCTTCAACCGTTTGCCAGTAACAAGCAATTGAAATTAGGTCCATTCGAGCGGTCCACCCTGTACATTTTGATGTGTTTCATTATTTCTCCACTTGGGTGCATTCTTACAATATTGCGATCCTATTTGGCAATAAATAATATAATCAAGTTGCAGTGAATATACATAACCTAACATTTCTGATTTGTTTTGAAACATCGCCGTTTACATTAAATATATAAATATTTTATAATACCGGTAACTATATTTAAATAATGACTTTCGAGTAAACAGCTTAATTTTATTCGTTAAATAGTCCTAAACAAATGCCACTCTTGATTTCCAAATCCTCTAGATAAATTGGAAATCACTCGTGGCATTACTTATGATAATTTAGCATCCATGTCTTGAAATCCAAAATGTCTTATTTTATGTAAATATCCTATGAACAAGTAGAGGAACCCATATTGAAGTGAACACGAATGAACGGTCTTGGGTTAACAATCAATGTAGAAAACAGCAATTTCTGATACTAGTAGATTTGTTTAATTGTTAATGAATGAACTCATGGACTGTACGTATACGAGCTGTGTATTTCGATAAAAGTGTATTCAACACACCTGCATTAAAATCGGAATATCGCGACCATAGTCGGATCCCCTTCCTTGTGAGAGGTGAATGGACTATTCAGGAGGGAAAAAGATAAGAAAGAAAGCAGAAGCTTTGCTGAACAGTTGCGTCGTGCTTTCCCCTTATGGGGGAATTAATCCGGAGCATTCCCTGGACTCTCGTTTCTTCGCCAATTCTCAAAAGCACACGCTCCATTATCCCTTAGAGTTCTGCTGAAGAAGCACTTCCATTGGTTTTCTAATCATTTCATTACGGAAACAAGCTGAAAAATCATAGTAAAGATTTCGAAGCGTTCGTACAATTCAGCTGTTCTTAGATCCCTGAAAAATACTATCTTTTTTGTTACTTATAATCTATCTAATTAGATATATCATATCGCAACTTTTCCAAAGGGTTTTACTGTGTCTGGTCTGTGTAGTTTGCGACATTTATAGTCTTGAGGCATAATCAATCAATTACATGAATAAAATCTGAAACACATTACACGAATATTTATTTAATTATTGCTTAGTCCTGTAGATTAGTTCAAGGTCATATTGTGCCTAGAATATTTAGTTCTATCTAGTAGAAAATGTGCATTTATATTGCTGTGTTTCATAGTTTTTCTCTAGAAATCCATTGATTTGATTTTAATTTTATGAAATTTATAATTAATTGTAATTAAACGAGTTTTGGAAATGGAATTATGTTTCAGAATTTGCCTTTATGAATGAGGAAAACCAGTAAAAGTCTAGTTGGGTTCATACATTTGAACCAGGGATATCCCGAAAAAATCTGAAACTGTCTGTCAGAGCTAACACTTGGTAGAATTGTCATTTTTAAAATTTATGTATGAACTTTTCATTGTGTAAAGTCATGTCGCATCTTGTAATATGTGGATTTGTATTGTTTGTCATGCGTTTAGCGTAGAAGATTACTGATATTCAATTTTAAGTTATCATGAATTGAATTTATAGTGAAATTGGTCCTGGAACAAAATTATATTCCAGCAAGCTTTGACGAATGAGGAAAACAAGAAAAAAAAGTCGAATATTGTTTTCTTCGAAAAGGATATGAAGTCGAAAATTCAAGGCATATGTGTGAGTGAATTGTTCCATGAAGGGCTAGGGCCTCCTGTAAGAGGGATGAGTTCAAATTTCTTGTGGGTCATGCGGAGAACAAGTCCAAATGAACGGATAGCACTATTCTGAGCCTATTCTTTCGATTTAAAGTCATTTTAGGTCGGCAATACTGTCAGTTTGTGATTGGACTTAATGTTTTTGACTTTTTAATAGTGCACTTTTGTTATTTTTCACGCAACTTATGAATTGATTCTACTAGTATGGTTAGTACATTGGTTGTACTTATGTTTAGATACTGAGTGTTCACACTTGTTTGATGTTGTCCACTGCCTCCTTCCACACACTTCTATTGCGGGCGGTGGTGCACCATTGGACTCTAGTTCTTGCTTGAAATCTTCTGCTCATTTGCGTCTGGATCTGGCCTTGTGATATTCTGCCTGTGTAGCCGCACACTTGGTACTTTTAAGTCACGCTTATACAAATACATGTTGTTAAATAATTAATTTTTCTCGACAACTAAATTTATTCTATGTCATTAATAGTTTTTTGTCTGACTTTTCTATCTTGTACAATTTATATTTCAATCGTTAACTCTAGATTGAATCAAAATATTTAGTTAGTAATAATAATTATATTGTAGACGTACCATGTATATTTATGTTTACTGTAATTTAGATGTAAGAATAATTTCTGTTTTTAAATCTGGTTGAGTGGTAGACAAGGCCTTAAGGCCTTAACTCTGCCAGATAAAATAAAGCTATTATTATTATTAGGGGTCCCACTTTGTGGTTTCTTATATCCATCTGCCGTGTTGCTGTTAAGGGATATAAATTATTCTAAATGTATAAAATGTTTAATCCATTCGAAGCTATATTTTTTCAGTTTTTATTTTTAGTTATTTTTGGCAAAATTTTCTAGGATGAAATTACTTGAAATTAACTCGAACCAGGTTTGCAACCTCGAATATGAGGGAATGATGTGAGCAAGTAACTACTATTTCCCCAGGATGGACCCCATGTGCAAGTCAAACGCTAGATTCTGAGTCAAATCGCTAAGTAGCATTATACTGATTTGAGATCTCTAACGAATATGCGTTTCTCCATGATATATGTGACAATATAACAACACGCGGCTTAGATTTCCATGAAGCAGAGCCGTGGGGATATTGTATTTGCATGTATTTAGTGGAATTTCACAGACTTGGGCAACTTTGTATGCAAGAATGTTTCAGGAAACAAAAGTTTGCTTTGTAACGTTAGAAGAGGTGCAAAATAGAGCTTCTTATTCACACGTTGCAAATTACAAGTGTACACTCCCTTAACGACCTCCAACTTCCAAGTACATTTCCTTAATTGTGTACTGTGTCTCCAGCATTATACATGGTACACGTCTGCATTGTTTATAATAGTTTTAACAAACTTCTACGGTCTCACTTAACAGAGGCAATATTTAAACCACCAAATTAAATTAATTATTATTTATAAATCAAGAGTTAAAATAAACAATATATTGGAAGTTCCGAGATGCATCCGCGGTGTAGCCAATTTATCATTGGTTGCTTCTCCCCTCCATTTTTTTTCTCCGGTGCGTCAGCCCCAGAAAGCCCTTGGCCTATCAGCTGACTGCTGACTTCATATATATGTATCTGTATGTGTGTGTATGTGTTTGTTTCAATCACAAAAATGATTGTTATTAATATATTTCCATTCCAATTCATTAAATTTTCTGTAAAATTGTAGACTTTCACGGCAGTGTTTTGTTTGATTCATGTATTTTATGTCTTTCGGGCTAAATGGCCGTGGTCTGGTATTATTAAAACTCGACGTTTCGTCTACTACTGCGGTAGACATCCTCAGGAGATTCTGCGTGGTCTTCGACTTGTTAACTCTTCAAATGTCGGCTGCAGACTGGCTGTGTGTTGGAAATCGTGTCCTTATTTATAGTTGAGTATTGTGCAGAGATGTTTTCTACACGGTCCGTTACTTTGGAGCTATTTTTCTGATTGGTTATTACTGGCGTAAGTCATGGGTTTTATTCTCGTGTTATATAATGCCGGAATCCAAATTTTATTAATCTTCATAGTTTCTTATTTTTTGTTAAATGAATTTTTGTGTTTGTAAATTTCAATAGCCTCTCTGTGAAGTCTGGTGTAGTAATGTTGTGTTTTGGACAAAACTTGCGTTTCTTCAAATTTTATGGCATTTTCTTTGTTATTCACTAAATGTTCTGCTACAGACGATTTTTCAGTTTGTTTCAACCGACAGTTTCTCTTGTGTTCTCGTATTCTTGTACTTATCATCCGTTTTGTAGTTCCTATGTACACTTCACCACAACTACATGGAATACGATATATGCCAGCAGTGCTTAAAGGTTCTCTTTTGCTGGATTTAATGTATTGCTAATTTTATATGTAGGCTTGTAGATAGTCTGGATCTTATGTTTTTTTTCAGAATTCGCCGTATTTTGCCTGTTATATATTTAACATAAGGTAGAAAAACCTTACCTTTGATTTGTTCCATAGTTCTGTTGTTAGTTCCATGATTTTTTTAGGATTTACTGCACGGTTGAAATCAATTTTACTATATCCGTTTTCTTGGAAGGCTGTTTTAAGATGATTAATTTCTTCTTGAAGGTATTGTGGTTCAGAAATCCTGTTTGCCCGGTCAACCAGACTTTTTTTTATGCCAAATTTTTGCCTAGGATGATGATTTGACTGCTTGTTTAGGTACCTGTCCGTATGAGTAATTTTCCTATAAACTCGGTGTCCAAGTGTCATATCTTTGTTTCGTATTACTAAAACATCCAAAAACAGTAATCTGTTATTTTCTTCTTGTTCCACAGTGAATTGAATACTAGGGCAAATGCCATTTATGTGTTCCATGAAGTTTTTTAATTCCTCCTTACCATGTTACCATATGGCGAAAGTGTCATCCACATATCTCAGCCATACTACTGGTTTGAATGTTGCGTTGTCTAAAACCTGTTTTTAAAATTTTTCCATGTAAGAGTTGGCTATTACCGGGCTTAATGGACTTCCCATGGCTACGCCATCTGTTTGTACGTAAAATGCTCCTCTCCATTGGAAATAAGATTATGTACGTCAAATGCGATAAAGTGCTACTATGTCTGTGGGAAACATTTCTTGCAAGTATATCATCGTGTCTTAGCCGAAAATCCATGAGAGAATATCTTTATCCATGGGAACTAGTAACGGAGTATCCCGTACCCCTGCCTCAGAGCCCGCTCGGCCATACAGCGGAAGAGTTATTGCCTATCCTCACTTATCCGCAGTTAGTATTTTTTAATATAAAGACGCTCATTAGCATATTGGGTCATTAGCGTCGAAATTCAAATCTGGGTGTGAAAATCCCCGACAAATGTTGTTAAGAAGCTCTTAATTCGGGTTTACGTTTCTTTTTGCGCCATAAATTTACCTCACGGGACGCACTAATTTACTTTTGTTTCGATACAAACAGTATCCAGGATTTATATACTCTTGGAATAAGAAGCAACTATGGTAATCAGCTAGGGCCCAGAATTTTATAAAAAAATTTAATATTTTTTCTTAGAGACAAAGACGATTCTCTTTTGCAATCAAATGCATTCCGGGACAAATGCGTTAGATATACATGGTATTTATAGGTCATCAAATTGCATTTTTCATATTTTCTATATAAATTCATTGTTCACATTTTCTATATAAATTAATTTTTTACATTTAGGTGCATTTACTGGTCACTTTTTTCATTTTCAATAATTTATTTGTTTTTGTGAACCAATATTATATGTTCATTTTTATATCATTTTTGTAAAAGTATAAGTGAAATATGCATTTTTGTTTACGATGCATCAGTCCGGGAAATCGTAGATTTCATCATTGTGTACATGTGGTCCACATAGTGTGGACTGCATCAGAGACCAGAAGTGATCGCAGTATAAACATTTTGTGAGGCGGGTAAATTTGAAGTGTTGTGCAATTGAGGCACCGAAACAAAAACAATCAATTGCATCCCATTTAAAATAGTATGTTTCAGAATTCGGCAAAAACTCATTCTCTACTGATGGAACTGTATTGTTCTGTAAGGTGTGCGAAATTGAAGTAGCTGCAGATGAACGGTTCACTGTAGAAGACATTTCAAAGTTCTTGAAAAAGTGAAAAAAAAAGTCCCAATTACTATTAAAAGAAATTGCTTTGACATCAAGTAATGAGTAATCTTATTTTAATGAAGAATTATGTGTAGTGTTTGTTAGAATGCAAATATACATAAATACATATTGTTCCAAGTCACCGCTGTGATCTCGAGGTAGCGTGCTGTCTTATCACGCAGCGGGTTCGATCCCCGGTCGGGGCAGTTTTTCTGGGTGAGGTTTTTATCGGGGTTTTTCCTCACCTGTTATACAAATGTCAGGAAAACTTTAAGGCCTAAACGGTCCCCGAAATCATATGGCCATCATCATCATCCTTATCATTATCATCATCGTCATCATCATCCTTCACCGGTGTGGAAAGCAACGGGAAGCTACCACACCAACAATTCCCTAGTAAAGCTGCAAGCATAGCATGAAAATGCTATGATTGCAGTGTAGGACCTGCCTTCGGGCAGAATTACTATGGATGGATATTGTCCCAAATGCCCAGGTTTTGTTCATTTCGACATTACTGATATTCTCTCCTGACATAGCGTACTTGTAACCCACTTGAGGTTTGGGCGCCTGGTAGGAGGGGTTACGCTGCCCCGATGATATAAGAGTTGATTATGATGGTGATGATGCGCCAGGAGAGGCCTTAAACTAAACTTAAGTTAATTAGATGAATATGATTATGATGGCCACATGATGTTCGGGGACCGTTTGGGCCTTAAAGTTTCCTGAAATTCATCTTACAGGTGAGGAAAAACCCCGAAAAAATTCTCACCCAGGAAACTTGTCCCGACCTGGGATCGAACCCGGTCCCGCTCTGCGTGTCAAGGCATCACGCTATCTCGAGACCACAGCGGTGGACAGAATGCAAATATTCCATGTGGAAAATTAACAATTTCAAATCACGTGATTCCCTTGAATGCAACACTGGTTATACAATTTCTAGACGAATCAACATTTCTTAAAACTATCTACAAAAATGTTAATATGAAAACACGTTAAACGGAATATATGAATGTGTGAATGTAGAACAAAATATTTATCAATTTATGAGACAACAGATTCAGAGGGACGTTATGTAGTCAATGCAATGTAGTGATAGGTACCATAGAAACTAAAGTGCCAGACAATGTTTTTTCTTCTGGCCTTAGAGGTTTAGGAAGCGGTTAACCACACTCAGATATGCAAATTCTTAGACTATTTAACTCATGCCCCAAATGGGAGTCAATGACCAATCATATTTAAATTATTTTTTATTTACAACCAATCACAGTCGTGTTTCGCCTAGAATTTATCAACTAAAGTTTATCATAATATAGAAAGCACCTCCTTTTTAACATTCTGAATAGGTCATACCATTATTTTGCAGTGACTGACTCTCTAAGAAATGCGGTTACCAGATTGTATATATAGTGCATGAATGCCAACACATAGCGCATGCGGAAGTTAATATAAAAACATTTGTAGCAATTGATTATACAATAAAAAAAAACCACTGTCTGTACTTTCTTAAATGTATTTTTTACCAGGTAATAACATTACAGAAAAATATAATTGTTATATTTACATCATATGACATCAGAAATGAATTAATATACAGTTTGATGTGTTTCATTTTTTCTCCACTAGAGTGCAATCTTACAATATTGCGTTCCTTTGGCAATAAATAATATGATCTGGTTGCAGTGACGAACAAAATAAGTTAATGAAGCGTACCAATCGTTTCTCATTTGTTTTTAAACATCGCCGTTTACATTAAATATATAAATATTTTAAAATAACTATATTTAAATAATGATTTGTGAGTAAATAGCTTAATTTTATTCGTTAAATAGTCCTAACAAATGCCACTCTTGATTTCCAAATTCTCTAGATAAATTCACTCCTCACTAAATCACTCGTGGCATTACTTATGATAAATATGTTTTATTGTGGCCTAGTGGAATACAACTCGACAACTTGTTAGATGGTGCATATTGTGTGTTTGGCCCATACTTTACATCGAATCGCAGAAGAGATCAGATCAACATTTTCAAAAGTAGACACACTATTTTTTACAGTAAAAAAAACTATTTTTGAAAGCACCGTACCTAAGTTTTTCCAAGGCAAGGCACATAATAAAGCTTTGCCCCTACTACACGCTGCGGTATGTGGTTAACCATTGTAACAATTTTCAGATAGTGAGAGATGCAGTGGATAGTTTTGATAGAGAAGATTCTAAGGCAATTTTGAATACGTTGGACCTGTTTTCTGATCTTCAAATCCAAGGTAAATTGTCTTGCATGAAATAGAATTTTGCATGTTTGACAGAAATCACAACCCGCCTAGAAAAGTGTCGTGGCATTGGATGTCGGTTGACTTAGTCCGGATTGCTGAATATAGTAGGTCTATACAAAATGTAAAAAAAAAAACAATATGATTGGGGACAATGTTACGCATAAATTAAAATGCGTATTAGACAAAAATGAAGAATATTTAGACAGTCTATAAAATAACCGGTATTTTGTTAGGATACATCTTGAGAATTGACAGCTGAATTAAATGATTACCTATGGAATTTAATGAGTATCCATGATAATCCAAACAAAGTCACAAATTACAAATTTTGCTTATTACATAATGATGATCTGTCAGTGCTGAGATTTGAAATCGGGATTTTATTATTTTAAATATATATCATTTTATTGTCCTCTATTCTACGGTTTCTATTTTAACTGTTCTACTTCCTTTTTACAAGTTCTCTATTTAGCGGAGCTGGATATTTTAATAATGTTCAATCTAATCACTGGGAGTGGTGCTTAATAAACAATTTATAATCGCTAGATTGTTCACCAGAAGTCTGGATTAAATTCCAAAAATCTCCCGCAGTAGGGCCTACACATGTTGAGAAAGGATATAGAGATTCATCAGTTGGATAGGGAGGTTAACCCCGGGAGTTCCCTTAGTGGTTTTCGACCGGAGTGATCAACGTGCCTACACTAAGAACATAGCTCCCTTTTCTGCATTACTAATCCTCCCTCACATACACTATATGAACACTACTTCAGCATTTAAACATACTCATTCTCCACTTCTCTCGGTACACAACACAAGTAGCCTATATCATCTATGTAACGTGGTCTGCAGAAGCGTGCTTATACCTTGAAAGTAGACCACAACATTCATTTATCCGTGTAGTGCAAAATACGAAGAATGAAAAGTACATTAAGTGATTATAACACACACACAAACACGCATAAACACACACACGAATTAAAAACACTCATAAACACACTCGCACAGACACACACACACACAAAAACACGCGCACGCACGCACACAAACTCACACAAACATACGCACGCACGCACACAAACTCACACAAACATACGCACAACACACACGCGCTCACAAACATACACTCACACAAACACAAACACGCTCACAAACACACGCACATAAACACACACGCACAAAAAAACACACACACGCACACAAACACACACACACACATACAAACACGCTCACGCACATTAACACGCACACAAACACACACTCGCACACAAACACACACATCCACACAAACACATACACACACACAATGGCAGTTACATACTCCAGACCCTAGGAACTTTAATGCTTATATTAAGAGAAAATTGTTCCGACTGTCTAAGCCAGGAATTCTGTTGTTCGATACCAGAACGGTAAGCTGAGATCATAATCACGAGATTATGCTACTGTTGCTGATTTTTGAATTCTTTACTAAATTCTCTAATTTTAAGGACACAAATATATTTTTACTCAACCATTGTTAGATTGTAAGAAAACAGAATTTTCTAAATATTGTACCATACTAAAATTATAAAATTCGTACCTGTTGTATCAGTTGTCCTCAGCTAAAACAAACTTTTGTTTATAAAACATCGTAAAAACATTAAAAATGTAGGCCTTTCACAAGAAATTCTTCCATCATCAGATCTTCTGACTGCCTTCTAAAAGGCTACCTTTTTTTTTAAATGTTTGGCGATTTTTGTTTCAGCTGTTTTAGTTGAGAACTACTGATCCAACAGGTAAGAATTTTATAATTTCAATATTTTTAATCAAAATCCACCGCTGTGGTCTCGAGGTAGCGTGCTATCTTGTCACGCAGTGAGCCCGGGTTCGATCCCCGGTCGGGACAGTTTTTCTGGGTGAGGTTTTTATTGAGGTTTTTCCTCACCTGTAAGACAAATGTCAGGAAAACTGTAAGGCCTAAACGGTCCCCGAAATCATATGGCCATCGCAATCATCATCATTCATATTCATCTTAGATTAAGCTTAGGATTAGGGACTCTCCTGACGCACCACTATTATCATAATTATCACCCATCATATCATCGGGGCAACGTAACCCCGCCTTCCAGAAGTTGGTTACAAGTACGCCATGCCAGGAGAGAACACTGGGAATGTCGGAAGACAATCTTTGGCATTTACAAAAAAAATATTTTAATAAATAACCTCAACGGTGGTTTACCATGAATTTTAAAAGTATTATATAGTATGTGTAAAAATAATCTTATTGAGATGTTACAGGCCTCTGCAATCTTTTCTCAACACGAACAAAATCATTATATTATTAAAATAATAAGACAACATCGTTACCTAAAGCACATTTTTCTGAGTCGTATGATGTATATTTAAAAAATGCATTTTTATATGTAAGTAAGATTTGACATAATATTTAAAATATTAAATTGCAAGTTAAGAATCGTCGAAAGAAATATTATCCTATTGTTAAAAATAACATCGGCCGCGGTGGACTGGTGGTTATGCTACTTGCCTGTGGTCCCGAGGGTCGCGGGTTCAAACCCGGCCGGGGTCGATGGATTTCTTTAGGATGCAAAAATCCAAGGAGCAAGTCCTCCGGGAGGGACTTTAAGCCGTAGGTCCCGAGTATGAAGATTTTTAGGCTCGTAAAAGATCCTTAAGCCTGAATGAAAAGGCCTCTAAGCAAAATTTACCGAATTTTCTCGTCCTAGTAGGCCTACTACCTTGGTTTCCTAGATGTTAGTATGAGGCGGAACGCTGACCACGGACCACTCAAATGACATCTGTACGAAAACAAGTGTAACAAAATTAGTATGGTTCAAATTCTTCCCTGTAAGGGGAGAACGCCTAAATGTCTGTTAAGGGAAACATGAGCTTACAAGATACAAGATACAAGAAGATTAAAAATAACATGACAGTATCGTTTCGAAAAGCACAATTTTCTGAGTCATATGGTTGTATATTTAATGTACATTCCTTATTTAAAATCTTCACAGACTTGTTATATTCACATTAAAGACTAAGAATGCTTGAGAACAACGTAATATTATTAAAAATAATGGCTTTTCGAGGAAAATATATCGTTCGTACAAAAATAATACTACGTTAAACTGAAAACATATAAAACTATTAGGCCTATTTTGCCAGTTATATTATATGGATGCGAAACATGGACTTTTATTGTAAGGGAGAAAAGGAGATTACAAGTATTTGAGAATAAAGTTCTTAGGACAAATTTTGGACCAAAGAGAGATGAACAGACAGGTGAATGGAGAAAACTACATAACAGTGAACTGCATGGTATTTATAGGAAGCCAGATATGATAAGAACAGTTAAGTCGCGTAGACTTCGTTGGGCAGGACATGTGGCACGAATGGGGAATGAAAGACGTGCATGGAAGCTTCTTGTAGGAATACCAGAAGGAAAAAGCCCAGTTGATAGACAAAGAATGTGGTGGGAGAATAACATTAACAATGATTTGAGGGAAATATATTATTTACAGGGAATGACTGGAAAACATTAGCTCAAGATAGCGATGTATGGAGAGCTTAAGTCAGGCGGCCATGAACCTACGGGTTCGATAGTGCCAGTGAGTTAGTTACATGATACTCCATTAGAACAGGTCACAAATTTAAAATATTTAGGATGCGAAGTAACATAATATATATACTAGTACATTAAATGTATACTTCCTCTTTTCCAACATATACGCGGTATAATAGATAGAACGTTGAAATGAAAAATGAGAAAGGAAACTTAAATGAAGTTCTATACGATGACAGGTACACCAGTTCCACTCTATGAATCAGAAACTTAAACCATGACACGAAATGACATTAACAAATTGCAGCCTACACAAATCAGGTTTATGAGACCAGTTAAGGGTTGAACTTACTTACTTACTTACTCACTGGCACTATCGAACCCGTAGGTTCGTGGCCGCGCAGACATAAGCTCTCCATACATCCCTATCCTGAGCTAATGCTTTCCAATCATTCCCTGTATAATCTACTTCCCTCAAATCATAGTTAATGTTATTCTCCCACCTCATTCTTGGTCTACCAACTGGGCGTTTTCCCTCTGGCTTTCCTACAAGAAGCTTCCATGCAAGTCTTTCATTTCCCATACGTGCAACATGTCCTGCCCATCGCAGTCTACGAGACTTAACTGTTTATACTATATCTGGCTTCCTATAAAGACCATGCAGTTCATTGTTATGTAATCTTCTCCATTCACCCGTTTATTCATCTCTCCTTGGTCCAAAAATTCTCCTAAGTAGGGCCTACCTTATTCTCAAATACTCGCAATCTCCTTTCCTCCCTTAAGGTAAAAGTCCATGTTTCCCACCCATATAATATAACTGGTAGAATAATAGTTTTATATATTTTCAGTTTAACGTTTTTTAAAAGGAGTTGGGACATCAAAAGTCTCTGCAATGCATAATAGCACGCATTTCCAGAATTGAGCCTATGATTAATTTCTTTGTGCATCTCATTTCTATTTGTGATTATTGTTCCTAGATATTTGAATTCTGCCACGCTAAGGGTTGAACTAGGTTGGATAAATTTAAAAATAAGGATATAAAAAAATTCCCTCCATGGTAACTTTACCTTGTCGTGGTGGAGTGGCTTGCGTGCTTAAATGATCCTGAGAGCTATGCCGGCGGTAGCATTGCTGCCGATAGGGTTACCCATGCCGGACTGGTCGAAGGTGATAAGCCAGACGAAAAAAGTACCTTGGGCGAAAGACTGACGATCTTTCACCGTAAAAATACAACAGTCAAGAAATGCGGACATGGGTTCATCTGGGGTAAAATTTTCCGGAGGTCAAATAGTCCCCCATTGGGTTCTCCGGGCGGGTACTACTTCAGGGAACCCATGCCATAGGCTCAAACACAGGGACATGTTCATAGGAACATGGAATGTTAGGACTTTATACAATAGCGGGGCACTAGACATATTAACGCGGGAATTAGATAAATCGCCCTTGGATATAGTCGCTTTACAGGAAGTTAGGTGGCCAGGAGTAGGAAGTCAGGAATCAGGAAACTTTACATTATACTATGGGGGTGCAGAAAGACCTGCATTTGGAACGGGTTTTTTAGTCAGAAGGAGGATCCTATCCGCTATCCGAGATATTAAGTTTGTTAGTGATAGGATATCATACATAATTCTAAAGGGTAAACGACATGATTTTATAATTGTAAATGTACATGCCCCCACAGAAGATAAAGATGACAAGATCAAGGATGCGTTCTATGAAGAATTAGAATGCTTATTTGATAGCCTTTACGATATCATATGAAAATTGTGTTAGGAGATTTTAATGCAAAAGTGGGCCGGGAAGGTATATTCAAACCAACAATAGGCAAATTCAGTCTTCATGAAGATAGTAACGACAACGGGGTTAGATTAGTCACATTTGCCACATCGAAGAATCTTATTGTTAAGAGCACAACATTTCAGCATAAGGATATTCATAAATATACCTGGACGTCCCCAGATGGAGAAACTCGGAACCAGATAGATCATGTATTAGTGGATAAACGCTGGCACAGTAGCGTCATTGATGTTAGATCAGTTAGAGGGACAGACTGCAATTCGGATCATCATCTGGTCAGGGTGAAAATATGAGAGGAACAAACGCTAAAGATGATTCTGTAAAATATGAATTAAAAAACTTGAAAAATGATGAAATGCGGCAAGTATACCAAATCAAAATTGCTAATAGATTTGAAGTACTGGAATCTTCAGATGACAATGTGGCAAACGAAGAAGAAACTGATATAAATAAAGAATGGGAGGCTATAAGAGATACTATTAAATTGTCAGCATCAGAAAGCATTGGTTGTTTAAAAAAGAGGCAAAACAAGAAATGGTTTGATGAGGAATGTGCCGACATTGTAAGGAAAAGAAAGCTAGCAAAAATGAAATGGTTACATGAGCCAAATGAGGTAAATTTAGAGCAACTGGGTAGTGTTAGACGGGAAACCACCAAGTTACTAAAGAGTAAAAAGAGGGAATATTTGAGAGAGAAGATCCTGAAATGAATACAAAAAATAGGAACATTAGAGAAATATATCAGGGAATTAGTATAGAGAAGAAAGGGTTTCAGGCTAGAACAAACATAATTCGGAATGAAAATGGGGATATGATTGCAGATTCTAGGAGTATATTAAATAAATGGAAAAGTTACTTTAATCAGCTATTAAATGTACATACAGAACAGGACATTGAGGAGGATAAGTTACAGACAGCAGAAATGCTAGTCGCAGAGCCAAGTGCATTAGAGGTTGAAATGGCAATTGAAAAATTGAAGATGTATAAAACATCAGGTTCAGATGAGATCCCAGCAGAACTGATAAAATCAGGGGGAGCAAAGTTGATGGACAAGATACGCTGGTTACTTAGTATGATTTGGGAAAAAGAAGCTCTTCCAGATGAATGGAAGGAATCAATTATCGTACCAATTTATAAGAAAAGAGATAAAACTGATTGCAACAACTGAAGGGGCATCTCATTACTTTCAACTTCGTACGAAATTCTAGCAAATATATTAGTAAGCAGACTTACTACCTATATTATGACATTCTAGGAGATCATCAATGTTCATGTAGAAGAAACAGGTCTACAACAGATCAGATTTTTAGTATAAGACAGATATTAGAAAGAAATGTGAATATAATGGTACTGTACATCAACTATATGTAGACCTCAAAAAAGCATACGATTCAATTAAGAGGGAGAAGTTATATAGTATCCTGCTGGAGTTCGGAATTCCTAAAAAGTTAGTTAGACTTATACGAATGTGTCTAAATGGCTCAAAGAGTAGGGTGCGTGTAGGCAAACAGTTTTCAGACACTTTTGAAATCCAGAATGGGTTGAAGCAAGGAGATGCACTATCTCCTCTACTATTTAATTTTGTACTAGAGCATGCCATTAAATCTTTAGAGAATGAGGAAGGCTTACAACTTAATGGTATTAATAAGCTGTTAGTTTTATGCTGATGATGTAGTACTACTGGACGATAGCGAGGAGATACTAAAGGCCAACACGCACACACTATTGAGTAGCACTAGGAAATTGGAACTGGAAGTAAATATCAGTAAAACTAAATATATGGTCACACGTAGACATTCAGTATATAATGGAGATGGACAGTTAATGACAAATGAAGGAAATTTTGAGGAAGTGACTGAATTCAAATACCTAGGAGCAATAATCACAAATGGGAATGAGATGCACAAAGAAATTAAACATAGGCTCAATTCTGGAAATGTGTGCTATTGTGCATTGCAGAGACTTTTGATGTCCCAACTCCTTTCAAAAAACGTTAAGCTGAAAATATATAAAAACTATTATTCTACCAGTTATATTATATGGGTGCGAAACATGGACTCTTACTTTAAGGGAGGAAAGGAGATTACGTGTATTTGAGAATAAAGTTCTTAGGACCAGGAAGTATTCAGACGGAACTCCTAAAATATGGGGGAGATATTTTAGTAATATTTTAAACAAAACTTTTTAATAAAATTGAAATTGGAGACGATATCCCAGAAGACTGGAATTTATAATACATTACTCCTATTTTTAAAAAAGGCGATAAAAAACTGTGTTCCAATTACAGAGGTATAAGCGTTATACCTTCAACAGCTAGGATTTTTAGTAAAATTATAAATTTTAAACTTATGGAGATAAAATATAACTTAAGAGAAGAACAATGTGGATTCCGGAGTGGAAGATCATGTATTGATAATATTTTCTGTATTAGACAATTACAAGAGAAAGTCCTAGCAAAAAATAAAGAACTACATATGACCTTTATTGATTTAGAGATGGCATATGATAGTGTACCTCGACAATTGTTATGGACGGCAATGAGAAATCTGAATATCTGTGATAAATGGATTAATATTGTTAGGAGGATCTGTAGTAATACAAAAGCTAAAGTAAAAATACAGAATAATTTAACAGAGGAATTCACAGTGAATAAAGGCCTTAAGCAGAGATGCAGTTTATCACCAATTCTTTTTAACATTTATTTAGACCAGGCTCTTAACTTATGGTATAAAAAAATGTTCTGAAATGGGTATTCCTATAGGAGGAAAAGTACTGCATTCATTGTTGTTTGCAGATGATCAAATAATTTTTGCAGGGGATGAAGATGATATGAAATATATGATAAATAAACTAATGGAAGAATATAAAAAATGGGGACTGAATATAAATTTACTGAAAACAGAATATATGTGTTTGGGAAAGGATGTGGATGACCTCATACTTGAAACAGGGAAAATAAAAAAGTGTGAATTTTTTTAATACCTTGGGTCAATAATTACAGGTTCAGGTACCTGTGAGAGAGATGTACAGACTAAAATTGCAATGGCAAAACATGCAACTAAGACATTACATGGAATAATTTGGAACAAAAATATTATAAAGGAAACTAAAATGAAAATTTATAAGAGCATAATACAGAATATTTTGTCATATGGAAGTGAAACTTGGTCTTTGACGGAATTACAAAAGAACAAAATTAGAAAAGTTGAATTTTATTATTTTAGAAGAAGCCTCCAAAAAACAAGACAGGATAAAATAAGAAATGAATTCCTTTGGAGAGAAATGAATGTCACCACATCTGTTGTTAAGAGGATTGAAAATCAAACGCTTAAATGGTATGGCCATGTACAAAAGAATGGAAAATGAAAGATGGCCAAAAAATATATACCAATGGTCACCCCCTGGAAGAAATAAACGTGGTAGACCAAGATGAAAATGGAAAACCTACGTCAGAACAATAATGGAGGATAGGAATTTGGAAGAGGGAGATTGGAATGATAGAGAAAAATGGAAACTGAAGACGGCACACCTATAAGTGGGGGGAAAACCGAAGAAGAAGAAGAAGGAATTTTTTTGGACCAAATAGAGATGAACAGACAGGTGAATGGAGAAGACTACATAACAACGAACTACATGGTCTTTATAGGAAGCCAGATATAATAAGAACAGTTAAGTCTCGTAGACTGCGATGGGCAGGACATGTTGCGCGTATGGGAAATGAAAGTCGTGCATGGAAACTTCTTTTAGGAAAGCCAGAAGGAAAACGCCCAGTTGGTAGACCAAGAATGAGGTGGGAGAACAACATTAACTATGATTTGAGATAAGTATATTATACAGGGAATGATTGGAAAGCATTGGCTCAGGATAGGGATGTATGGAGAGCTTATGTCCGCGCGGCCATGAACCTACGGGTTCGATAGTGCCAGTGAGTAAGTAAGTAAGTAAGGATATAAAAACATAATTAAATGTAATACCATTAGAGGAAGGGATCCATCGTTATAGAGATCAATGGATTGTACACCTAGGAAAATGAGCTGCAGTTGTATTTTTAGAAGAATTTTTTGTTATAAACCTGATGGAAGAGATTTGGGAAGACCACGGGAATGTTGGAGAATATGTGAAGCCGGAACATGCTTAAGAGCCTGATCCCTGATTGAAGAATAATAAGAAGAGAAAAATAATACGACTTAAGATCATTACGAAGTACATACTTTTATCAGTCATAAATGTGATATTTAAAAAATGCATTTTTTAAATTAAATTCTCTATACCGAGCATTATAGATGTAATCATACACTGAAATAGTAAATTAAAGGAGACGGTGAATCCTTGAGAAGATTTGAAAAATCTCTCACAGCCAGTTTGCTTTTAAAACGAGGTTTGAGATTGTCCAGGGACATGACTCCCTGTGGTGAGAAGGTTACTGGAGCCATCAGTGTGTTTGTGACCTTTATAAAACGAATGAATCGTGGCTTCAAATCTCTGAAGTAGGGGAAATAAGAATGAGAGAATGTCGGTTTATTTGGTGAAAGAAAAGAGATGCCCTCTTTACTACCCTATCGGAAAATGTGAGTACCCTCAAGTAAGTTGATGGCTTTTACTTCTAGTGTACATGAGAGAAAACGACGTATTGTAACGTCATTTCTTTTGTTTAACAGGACAAAACGTTCCAGCTGCATTTATTTTGTCTTTTGTTTCTTGACTGTGGTATTTAACCGTTTAATATGTTTAATTTAAATTTTATAGCAAATAATGAATATATATATATACAAATTATAATATACATTATTTGCTATAACATTTGACATAAGTCCACTCTTATAGGTAATAACATTTCCTAGATAAGTGGAGATTCTTCGGTTAGGAACGCGACTAGATTTCGAAGAATGCGAATCTCTTTCCCGTAGCTTGAGTGGAGAGTGTGCTTTTAAAAATCACATAATATAACAAAAATAATGAAAAAATGCATATGAAAGGAAGACAAACATTTTATTTTAATCCGCCATTAATGGGAATTCAGCCCAGTACCAAGGTCGAAAAAAACAGTAATAGTAATAATAATAATAGTAATAATAATAATAATAATAGTAATAATAATAGTAAATAATAATAATAATAATAATAATAATAATAGTAATAATAATAGTAATAATAATAATAGTAATAATAATAGTAATAATAATAATAGTAATAAATATAATAATAGTAATAATAATAATAATGAAGTAAAGTGATCCCACTACAGGCCTAAGAAGACCCTTGGGATAGTAGGAGGTTAAGGCTCCTACTTTTTCTAGACAATCGGCACTTGATGTCAGCCGGGTTGTAAATCCTGCGTGACGGCCGCCTTTACCCCCAGAGCAAGCTTTTGGTACTCATTTCAGTTAGAGGCTGAGTCAACCCCGGGGACATGGTGCCACCAGAAGGTTTGGGTCAGTTTAAAAATAATAGTACTACTAATAATAGTAATAGTACTAGTAACAATAGTAATGCTAATAATAATAATGATAATAATAATAATAATAATAAGCATACCAGGTTCATGGCTCCGAAAACATAAGCTCTCCATATGTCCTTATCCTCAGAAAATATCTTCCAATCATTCTCTGTACAATTGAACTCCCTCAAATCATGGTTAACATTATGCTCCCATCTCATTCTTGGACTATCTACTGGATGCCTTTCCTCCCCATTCATTATACACGTTCTGCCCATCATAGTCTATAGTAGATTTGACTATTAGTATTATTATTAATTATTATTAATACAACTTTAGTCATGATGATATTATCAATGATAATGATAATAATAAAATAGTAATACTGATGATGATGATAATAATAATAATAATAATAATAATAATAATAATAATAATAATAATAATAATAATAATAGAGGCCTTATGATGATAATGATATAGGCATAATGATGATAATGATATAGGCATAATGATAATAATGACCAGTAATAAAATATTTTATTTATTTTGACGAAGCTAATGCTAAAAGTCTTTTCTTCCATTCAGCCGGCATCTTCCAGTCCAGCATTCCGGATTCGATCCATAATAGAAAAGGGGAGTTCAAATCTCGACCTTAACGATATGTTTTTCTAATCTTTTGCTGTTTTGCTGACAATCCCTGATGCAGAAAGACCCGCTACTGTGTGCCTGTTTGGTATATATATATGATTCAAAGTTCTGGTCCCTCCCTTAGAGGCAGATTCGCCCAGGATATAGGTTTGTGAGTCCGAAAACAGTAGGTGAAAATAAATAAACAGAGATTGAAAGTTTTAGATATACTACATCAACGGAATAAGTTATAATTAAATGTCAACCGTTGACCACACAGAGCGTACAATCAGGATAAGTATAGTCCTAGAGTAAAGTCAGATAAATTGTCCTCTCGGAGTATAAACAGCTCGTATTAGAACGTTTGACCATGTCCCATGAGGGCCAGCCGTATGGTTTCCATTAAACTCTGATGTTAAAATAAATTGCATATCATCATCATGAACTTATTAACTGCGAGAAGGTCTAGAATTTAGTCCCTCCTGCTAATGGTATACACAGCCATATTTAAATGTTTATTTTAGATTTTTTCTACAAGTCTCTCTTTATTAATTTACATTATTTTATCTCTCTTATGTTCAGTTAAAAATTATATAAATCTTTATATTGACATTTCATCATCATCATCCGGTATCAAGGCAGCTGCCGCCGTCTTCCGGAAATCAAACGCCAATTCCTCTCTGTCCATCCATTGATCTTCCTCCAATTATCTGATATTTATAGCTGCTTGTACCCCTTCTATCCAAGTTTTCTTCGGTCTTCCTCCTTTCCATTGGGATCCATTCCATAACAATTTTAGACAATCTTTGCTTTGGCATTCTTTTGACATGGTCATACCACTGTAATCATTTCTTTTCTATAATGTCTGTGATGCCCCGCTCCTCTTGTACACCCATAATTTCCCTTATTTCTTTATTTCGTATTCTATCCATTCTAGATTTTCCAGCGATCTTCTTAAAACATCCATTTCTGTACTAAAAATTCTTTTCATTTCCCTGGTAGGAATTTACCAGACTTCAGCACCATATGTTAAAATGCTCTGAAATATGGTTTGATATATTTGTAATTTTCTATTTTTTTTGTAATATTTTTGCTCCACCAAACAGAGTTTAAAGCATTTATTGCTTGTTTTGTTTGTGCGATTCTATTTTTAATTTCCATTGTGTTATCGCCTGAATGGTCTAGTTTTCTTCCTAAATAAGTGCATTAAGTATTAGGTTTTAGTTCTTCTTAATTATTGAAATTTATATTTTCCATTTCTTCTCCAATAAACAGATATTTAGTTTCCTCAATGTTTATATAAAGTCCCAATTTTTCATATTCTCTTTTTAGTTTTTTTAGCCATATATTCTATGTCATCGTGGTCTTGTGCTATTAATACCTGGTCATCTGTAAAATTTAGTGAATATACATGTGTATTTTGGATAGGTATGCCCATTTTTTGACTTTTTTCCTCCAGTCTCTTAGTACTCTTTCTACATAAATTTTGAATAGAATTGGAGATAAACTGCAACCTTGCTTTAAACCTTTTGTAATAGTAAAACCCTCTGTTATATGATTTTCAATGTTTATTTTCGAAATAGATCCTTTGTATAATGCTTTTATAGTTCCTATTAATTTTTTGGTAATGTTAAAGTTGTCTAAAGTTTCCCATAACCTTTTTTGAGGAATACCATCATATGCATATGGCTTGGTTAAATCGACAAAAAGCAAATGTATATCTCTATTAGTAGCTATTTTTTTCTATCATTTGTGTTATGCAAAATATATTATCTGTGCATGACCTACCACTTCTAAAACCAGATTGTTCTTCCATTTCTTTATCCTGGTATTCTATATCAACCATTTTACTTAGTATACGTCCATATATTCTACTTAATGTACTCGTTACTGATATGCCTCTATAATTTTCACACTTTCTCTTGTCTCCCTTCTTATGTATCGATGTTATAATAGCGACTTTCCACTCTTCTGGCACTTCTTCGCCATTTATTATTTTATTAAACAGTGCAGTGATCATTTCCAATAACTTCTGATTGCCACTTTTAATCATTTATGTAGCAATATTTCCTGGGCCGGTATTACTACCATTTTTCATTCTCATAATTTCCTTTTATCCAGTATTTATATCAATTTCGATTATGTTTCTTGTTTCCATCTGACAAATCGTTATTTTCTCCCAAAAATTCTTTTCGGTCCTCTACTAAAAGTTTTTGTAATATTCTTCCCATTCATGTGTCTCTATTAGGTTGAGAAGATTATTTTTTGTAT
Source organism: Diploptera punctata (assembly GCA_030220185.1). Classification (NCBI taxonomy): domain Eukaryota; kingdom Metazoa; phylum Arthropoda; class Insecta; order Blattodea; family Blaberidae; genus Diploptera; species Diploptera punctata. Next base: position 1,698,966 of record JASPKZ010006047.1, read on the forward strand.
TCGATGAACGTATACTTTTTATAAATTTCCATGATTCAGAACTCTTCTTGCTTCCTTCCTAAATATGTTTGTATTTCTGTACACTTCTTATCCCAAATCTCGTTTCTGTGTTCAGTAACCATTCTTCTCATTTTTGCTTGTGCTTTTTGATGTTGTATTTTGTCATTCTGGTTCTTTGTACCAAGCCATTTTAAAAATAACTGTTTCTTATACTGTATTTCTTTCTCTATTTCATCGTTCCAAAACAGTGATGTCCTTCCTATATTATCGTCTTTCTCACCCAATGCTTCATAGGCGGCTTCATGAATGCACTTTTTTAGGTACTAATACATCTCTTTTGTATCTCTGAATTCACTCTGTGTTAATTTTTTATTCAATCTTTGTTGATATAAATGCTTTACATTTTCGTTTTGTAGGCTTTCTATATCATATTTTCTTTCCGTTTCAGTTCTAACATTTTCTACTTTTTCTGCGTGGTTGTTTTCTTTATTAAGAAACTAAGGACATACAAATTTTCCAGTTACTAATTTATGATCTGTCCCACAACCACGTCCTCTATAAGCTCTGACATATTGTATTTTCATTTTTGAATTTTGTTTTGTAGTTATGTAATCGGTAATGGATTTCTGATTTAGTGTTGGACGTTCCCACGTGTATTTATGGATATATTTATGATTGAAAAAGCCATTCCATATTTTCAAAGATCATTGTCTACATAATTCAGTTAACCTTTCTCTATTCTCATTTAAAATATTTTCTCCAAATTTACTTCCTGTTTTTCCATTCGTGTCTCCCAATAATATCAATTGTTTCCCAGCGCTAATTTTTCCTATTTCTTCATTAACTTCGTCAAAAAATATATCATTTTCTAGATTTGCCATTCCATTATAGTTAGTGGGTGCGTATATTCCAATAATTAACTTATAGCCCCATGTATTCAAATCTAATTTTAAAATTCTCTCGTCAATGGCTTCCAAATGTCTTATAGTTCCTTTTGATTTCTTATGAATCAACATTGAAACACCTCTTTTTGCTCTTTTATGTTTATCCACGCCACTGTAAAGATATATATATATAAATTGCCTAAAACTTCGTTTCCTGTGCATTTCTTCTTTGTTTCTGTTAAAATTGTCAAATCTAGTTTCATTGCATCTACTTCTTTAATTACTTCCTTCATTTTATTTCTGCAGCCTTGAATATTCCATGTGCCAATTTTCAAACCCTCCATGGTATCTTTACCTTGTCGTGGTGGAGTGGCTTGCGTGCTTAAATGATCCTGAGAGCTATGCCGGCGGTAGCATTGCTGCCGATAGGGTTACCCATGCCGGACTGGTCGAAGGTGATAAGCCAGACGAAAAAAGTACCTTGGGCGAAAGACTGACGATCTTTCACCGTAAAAATGCAACAGTCAAGAAATGCGGACATGGGTTCATCTGGGGTAAAATTTTAGCTCAGGATAGGGATGTATGGAGAGCTTATGTCCGCGCGGCCATGAACCTTCGGGTTCGATAGTGCCAGTGAGTAAGTAAGTAAGTAAGCCAATTTTCAAAGCCCTTTTTCTTAGCTTTAATTGTCCTAGAGTGTTTTTCTGAGACATGATGTTTGGTTTTTTAGCATTTTCTTCTTTTTATGATGAACGAGGAACTAGCCCGATGCATCAACCCCAACCTGGAGGACGAGTAATTTTTTTCAAGGTTTTCTTCCTCTAGCCTTTGATAGTCCAGTATCTTACTACATCTGGACCCATTCCACCACCCCCTGGGATACCTCGGCCAGACGGCCCTGCTCCCAAGTCCCAGATTTTTTTACCTTCCTTATCTATATCGCGGTCACGTTCAAGTTCACGGGCAATAAAACCAACGGAGTCGCAACTTCAAGGGAAATTGCTGAGCTACATAGTACGTCAGGTCGCTCATTCCTGATGACCTCACAGTTGGTCCATGGGTTCCTTCAGCCTAGCCGGGAGGACTGCTATTGTAGATCCACCGACCATTTCCCTGTTCTACCTCCAGGGACACATCCTGCAGCCGTTGTGAGACCGGCTAGGGCTTGAATCCTCAAGCCTCACAGTGTGAGACCATAGTACATCCAGGCGCTCATTTCCTGGCGACCCCACAGTTGGTCCACGAGCCCATAGGTTGTGCCGGGAGCCAGCACAGTTACTTCCCTCTGCGCTGGTCCGAGCCGTGCCCTAGTCTGCCCCCAGGGACGTGTCCTGTTGCCGTTGTGGGCTAGCAAGGAGCTCGCAAGCTCCAACAGGTAAACAAATAGTACGACAGGGCGCTCATCTCCTGCCGATCCCATTAATGGTTCACGAGTCCCTTGGACTTAGCCGGGAGGACTGTCTAGCAGATTCACCGACTATTCCCCCTCTGCACCACCCGGGGACGTGTTTTGTTGCTGAAGTGGGTCCAGCCTGAGCATTAGTACGTCAGGTCGTTCAACTCCTGACGACCTCACAGATTACCCTTGTGTCACCCAGTCCATGAATCGGCGCAAATCCCACACACAAAAGACCGCTATTTCTCCGTTTCCGAGCTTACTGACCTGGTGGTAATTCCCTAAGAATTACGCCCGGTATTGTCCCAACCAGCCCGTTCGCAAGACTAGGCCTCGCCGTGCCGCTGTTGTGAGTCCAGCCCACTGAGCAATGTAGGCATCCATGGTGCTCATCCGCCATTGGTGCCCCCACAAATGGACCTCGGGTCATTTAACCAAGAGAAAGTAGCTCCTGATCTCCAATCTCCCACCACTTCGCCACGGTGGCCGCACTCTCTTGCTGTGGGTCCAGGCAGTGTGAGCTTTAGTACAACAGGGCGATCGTCTCCTGTTGACCCTACTTATGGTCCGCGAGTCAACAGAACTTGGAAGCGAGGACTGACTAGCAGATCCACCGACCTTTTCCCCACTACGCCACCGCGGGGCTGCTGAAGTGGGCGCAGCACGAGCAATGTAGTACGCCATGTCGCTCGAGTCCTGACGACCTCTCAAATGGCCCGCGGGTCATGGGAGGAATGCAAGCGCACCACCGACCGTTCCCCTATCCGCCACCTAGGGACGCGCCCTGTTGCTGTTGTGAGCACAGCTGGGGCCCCGAGAAGCGGACCCCCAAGGGAGTATCTTACTACATCTAGGCCCTTCCCCCACCCCTTGGGATACCTCGGTCATCATAACCATACTCCCAAGTCCTAGAGTGCTTTTCCTCCCTATCATATGTTCACGTCCACGTTCAAGTTCACGGTCTTAAAACCAACACCCCTAGGGAGAGGGTGTTGGAATTGCAACTTCTGGGAATTGCTGAGCTTCGTAGTCGCCAGGTCGCTCATTCCTGACGACCCCACAGTTGGTCCACGGGCTCCATGAGCCTAGCCGGCAGGACTGCTGTCGCAGATCCACCGACCATTCCCCTGTTCTGCCTCCAGGGACGTGTCCTGCAGCCGTTGTGAGACCGGCTAGGGCTACTAGCCCAACAGTGTGAGACTTTTAGTACATCCAGGTGCTCACATCTCCTGGCGACCCCACAGTTTGTTGACGAGCCCGTAGGCTGAGCCAGGAACCAGTACAGTTGCTCCCCTCTGCACTGGTCCGAGCCGAGCCCTGGTCTGCCGCCAGGGACGCCTTCTGCTGCTGTTGTAGGCAAGCACGGAGCTCGCAAGCTCCAACAGATTAGCAAATAGTACGACAAGGCGCTCAACTCTTGCCTTCCCCACTAATGGTTCACGAGTCCCATGGACTTGACCGGGAGGACAGTCTAGCAGATCCACCGACCTTTCCCCCAGTGCAGCAGCTGGGGACGTGTTTGGTTGCTGAAGTGGGTCCAGCCTGAGCATTAGTACGTCAGGTCGCTCAACTCCTGACGACCTCACAGATTGCCCTTGTGTCACCCAGTCCCAGAGTCGGCGCTAAGTCCCCTCAGCCAAAAGACCGCGCTTCCTCCTTTCCTGAGCTTATTGACCTGGTGGTAATTCCCAGTATTACGCCCGGTATTGTCCCAACCAGCCCGTTCGCAAGACTAAGCCTAGTCGTGTAGCTGCTGTGAGACAGCCCACTGAGCAATGTAGGCATCCAGGGTGCTCATCTCCCATGGTGCCCCCACAGATGGTCTCGGGTTCAAATGAACCAAGAGAGGAGCTTCTGATCTCCAGTGTCCCACCGCTCCACCAACAGCGGCCCATGCTCCCGCTTATGGGCCGGGACGTACAGGTTTGACAGCAGGCCCCTCTAATAAAATTTTCCTGCTGACCCCACTCATGGTCCGCGAGTCCATCGGACTTGGAAGGGAAGACTGACTAGCAGATCCACCGACCTTTTCCCCAGCGTTTTGTTGCTGGAGTGGGCGCAGCACGATCTATGTAGTACGTCAGGTCGCTCGTGTCCTGACAACCTCACAAATGGCCCGCGGGTCCGGACTGGACCTAGCCGGGAGGAGTGCAATGCAAACCACCGACCGTTCCCCTATCCGCCACCCGGGGACGCGCCCTGTTGCTGTTGTGAGCACAGCTGGGGCCCGAGAAGCGGACCCCCAGGGAGTATCTTACTACAAGGCAGCAGCGCTAGTTTTGGTCCGCCCTGGGTATTTTATTTCTCCAGTACCCGCCATATTATCTAGTGAGCATTCCCCTATCCGCCACCTGGGGAGGCGCCCGATGGGAAACTGGCAACTCCACACGGGACATTGACATTTGTGTATGATTTAAGTTGTGAAAACTACTTAATTTTTTATTTTTATTTTATATATTTGTTTTACTAACAAGATCCATATCAAGTTCCGTTCAAGTGAAAAGTCATGATTATTTATGAACATGAGAACAGAAAAGAAAAGAAAATCCTGCTAAACTAAACAATACGCATAATAAAATACAATTTATAAAGGAGATAGAACTTAATAACAAAATAAACTTCTAGACAATCTAGACCTTACCATAACGAAAAACATAAAAAAGAAAAAGTTGAACTAAATATTTTCCGCAAATCTAGAAATGATTTGCTCGCCATTAATAACAAATCTAGACACCCATACCAACATAAAATCAGCACATTTAATAGTTTAATTAACAGAATGCTAAAACTACCCTTGAACAAAACAAATTATAACAAATAATTGCAATATATTAAAAACATGGAAAAAAGCAACGGTTTCAACAAACAAATCATAGATAAAATTGTAAAAAAAAAACAAAAAAGAAGAAATGACATAAATAATATAACAAAACTTGAAAGAGAATCTGTTAGTAATTAAACATGGATAACATTAACATACACAGGCAATGAAACCACAAAACTAGCTATATATTTGAAATAAATAAATAAAAACATAAACATGGCTCACAAAACCGAAAACAAATTAAACAACATAATATATAATGGCATAGAAGAACACAACAAATTTAATAATAAGGGAGTTTATAAACTAACATGTAAAGATTGTAATAAGTTTTATATAGGCAGGACAAGAGGAAACTTTAACACAAGATACAAGGAACATCTCAAAGATTTTATGTATGCGGGTGGTAAACCAAGCTATGACAAACATATCATTAATGCTGGTCACCGAATGGACACAATAGAAAACACTCTAACGATAGTTCAAAAAAACACTTCCAGCAAGATAAACATATTTGAAGACCTTGAAATTATAAAAGAAATAAACTACACCAACTCCGCCATGGCCGGTCCCAAGCCCGGATGAGAAAGGAGGAGGGGGAGGAGTAACAACCTCGTTAAAAAAACAGATTTCATTTGGCTCCGACTAATAGTACTCTGTAAGGGCCCCTAGCCAGGGTTACAGTGAAGACCTCAACGGCAGATTCGGCGCAGAAGAAGTCCTTCATCACGGCGGATCTGGCGGAAGTGGCAACCCTCTAGATGGGGTTAGTACATCCAGGAGCTGGACCTAAAGCTTCGAGGTGGCAGCACCACCAATGGTCTACTCTGCATAGCGTTGGTACCGCGATCAGAGGAAAACATATTACTCGTGTTTTTCACAATGGAAACTCGGACTGACTTAACCAAAGACGACCCCAGCGTAGAATTAAGGACAAACGATTTGGTATAAAGGATCGGATTAAAGTGGGAACTTGGAATGTCAGAGGACTAAACACAAAAGAAGAAGAACTAATCAGAGAATTAAATAATCAAAATATTGATATATATATATATATATAAGCAATATTTACTGAAACAAGAAAGAAGTTGAAAGGAACAAAAGATATTGGTAATTATATACTAATATACAGTGGAGTACCTCAAGATAGAAGAGCTTGCAGTGGTGTAGCTATACTAATTAATAGCAAGTGGAGATCAAAAATAATAAGCTACAAATATGTGAATGAGAGAATAATAACAGTAAGGTTGAAAATAGATCGGAATTACTTAAACATTGTAGGAGTGTATGCACCAGAAGAAGGGAAAATTGAAGACACTGTTATTTTCTAAGATAAATTACAACAAGAAATAAATGGTATTAAAAAACACAGAAAGTATCATCTTAGGAGGTGACTTAAACGCCAGAGTTGGTAATCTCCCAATCCCAGGAATAGTAGGTATGTTTGGAGAAGATGTAATAAATAGAAACGGGGAAGAACTTCGACAATTTGCTACCTATAATAAACTAAAAATCACGAACACTTTCTATAGGAAAAAGGTCATACACAAGTATACATGGTGCGCTAGAAACCAAAGAACTTTGATAGATTACATAATGATTAATGATAGACTCAGGAATCAAATACAAGATGTAAGAGTATACAGAGGATGTGACATATATACAGACCATTATCTATTGGTAGCCACGATACTTATAATAGCCAAATGGAAAAAAAAACCGAAAACTCAAGAAAGAATAAAAGAAGAGGTTTTTAAAGTATATCTTCTAGAAGAAGAAAGTATAAGACAATTATACCAAAAAAAAGGCTACAAGAACACTTAGAAAGAAAAGCAATTAATGATAATCTAAATGAAGAGTGAGAAAATATGAAAAATGTATTATAAATGCTGCAAATGAAGCTATAGAAAAGAAGAAAAAGATTCGCAACAAAAGAGGATTAAAGATATGGAATGACGAAATAGAGGAGGCTGTGCGAGACAAAAAATTAGCTTATTTAGAGTACTTACAAAAGAAAACTGAAGAATCTAGAACTATATATAAACAAAAAAAATAATCGAGCAAAACAAATAACTCGAACAGCTCACAAAGATTCCTGGGAAAGATTTATTTCCAAAATAGAGCACGATGTACATGGCAGACAATCGTTAGCATTTAAAGTAATGCAACAATTAAATACAACAGTAAAAGATACTGCAAAACTAAATACCACTGATCTGAAGACATGGGAGAATCACTACAGAGAATTATGGTGTAACGAAGAATTAGTTATAGAACGCCCTTCTGAAAGTGAAAATAAATCAGAAATAGACAGAATTACTTTAAGCGAAATGAGAGAGGCATTGAAAGAAATGAAAAATAGAAAAGCACCCGGTATAGATGGTATAAACAATGAACTGATAAAGTATGCACGTTTATTTGCAGAAATAAGATTATTAAACTTAATAAACGAATGTTGGAAGACATGTAAAATACCTGAAAATTGGAAGATAGGTGAAGTCATATCCCTCTTCAAAAAAAGGAAATAGATTAGATAGTAAAAATTATAGAGGTATCAGCTTATTGAACTCCACTTATAAATTATATGCAAAAATAATAAATAATAGATTGAAGAAGATATCTGACACACTCTTAGAAGAAGAAAAAGCAGGGTTCAGAAAAGGAAGATCCTGTAGTGATAATGTGTTTATTATAAAGAGACTAATTGAAAAGAGAAGAGAATTTAACCTGCCAATATATTTGTTCATTGATTTTGAAAAGGTCTTTGACAGAGTAAATAGATCTATACTATGGGAAATAATGAAGGAACGAGGATATCCACACCATCTAATAAAATCAGTCCAAGGCTTATATGAAGAAACTAAAGTAGTGATAAAAACTGATGGACTAAGGTCAGAAGAAATTTTAATAAATCAAGGAGTTAGACAAGGGTGTAGTCTATCGCCCTCTCTTTTTAATATATCTATCGACGACATTATGAAACAGTGGAAATTATAATGGACAAAGGCCTTAGATTGAATAATAACTCAAGTATTAATAACTTACGGTTCGCCGATGATTTAGTCTTACTACACCATGATGAAGATCTGTTACAATTGGCTGCTTACAAACTAAATGCAATATGTAGCGATTATAATTTTAAAATGTCAATAAGTAAGACAAAAGTAATGGCATTTTGGGGAAGAAATACTCTGCGTGCAAAAATAGTAATTAGAGACGAAATTATTGAACAAGTATCTCACTTTAAATATTTAGGATGTGACATCAGTTATACTTACTTACTTACTTACTCACTGGCACTATCGAACCCGTAGGTTCATGGCCGCGCGGACATAAGCTCTCCATACATCCCTATCCTGAGCTAATGCTTTCCAATCATTCCCTGTATAATCTACTTCCCTCAAATCATAGTTAATGTTATTCTTCCACCTCGTTCTTGGTCTACCAACTGGGCGTTTTCCCTCTGGTTTTTCTACAAGAAGCTTCCATGCACATCTTTTATTCCCCATACGTGCAACATGTCCTGCCCATCGCAGTCTACGAGACTTAACTGTTCTTATTATATCTGGCTTCCCATAAAGACCAAGTAGTTCATTGTTATGTAAGTCTTCTCCATTCTCCTGTCTGTTCATCTCTCTTTGGTCCAAAAATTTTCCTAAGTACTTTATTCTCAAATACTTGTAATCTCCTTTCCTCCTTTAAAGTAAGAGTCCATGTTTCGCACCCATATAATATAACTGGTAGAATAATAGTTTTATATATTTTTAGTTATGATATCAGCTATGGGTATGATAAAGATATTAAACACAAAACACATCAGTTTCAAGCTATTTGTGGTACAATAAATAGAACATTGAATAATAAAGTCCATAAACAAACAAAATTAAAATTTTATAAAACAATGGCTGTCCCTGTTCTTTTGTATGGGAGTGAATCTTGGATTACCACTACCAAACAAGAAAGTAAAATCCAAGCAGCTGAGATGAAATTTTTAAGAAGAGTAAAAGGCTGCACTAGAATGGACCAGTTAAGAAACGAGGATATCCGTGAAGAACTGCAGATCTACTCCATAAAAGAAAATATATTTAACAAGATACAGTGAAAGAACATGTAGAAAGAATTGAAGAAAGTGGATTACCAAATAAAATCTTCCATTATTTTCCAAGAGGAAGAAGAGATGTCGGACGTCCTCGGAAGAGATGGTCTTAGATCTATCAGTGAAGACGGAACAGGCAACTCTTGCCTAAACCAGGAAGTGAAGAAAAAAAAACACCTTACTACTCAATGAGAATACACCCCAGTGGCACAACTCATTATACGAGATCCTCAAAAACAAGTCAGTTGCTACTAACGACATTTCAAGTCTACAACGTCGTAAACAACAACAATCTAGTAGGAAGCAACTCATCCTTGCTGATTATGGAAGTTAATTTCCGAAAGGCCTCCAAATAACATTTTAAATATAATATTTTAACACAGTTGAGGACGACGGCACCTGCCAACAGTTATATATTTAAATTTTATCTTTTTGTTTTTATCTGTATAATTTTAGATTTTATTTGATTTTATTCTTCTTGATTTTTATTATCTTGTCATAAAAATACTTGTTTGCGCGATAGTGTATTTTGTCGTACTTACAGCAATGGCGACCATGATTGAAAGTTCAACTTCCTACATTTCGGGATTTCCATCCAAATAACTATATTGTAATAAAATAACTACCGGTATACCGTAATATTACATCTTAGAAACACGCGTGTGGGAAGTAAAACCACAGCCCTCTACATATACTACGTACAATGTACGGTATATACAAAAAAATATCCAAAATAGTGTTAATATACATTATACGAAACAAATCACTGAATTTTAAATAAACTGAACTTTATTTGAAACAATATAAAACAATAAATACGTACTTGCAGCCATTTTATCACTAATTGATCTCACAGTCTCCTGCAGTTTCAACTAATACACATTGTCCACACTGTTAACGTTAGTCAATTGTTTACAATGAACGCAAATATTTTCAACAAAGATATTATTTTACTATTGTTTATTATTTTGAAAACACCATTGCGCAAAAAATAATATGCAACGCACGTTCGTGAAGTGTTTTACACAATCTCGGAAATTAAAAACCTCGCTATCGCTCGGTTTTTAAACATTTTCCTCGCTTTTGTAAAAATCACTTCCCAACCTCGCATCATAATATACTGTTAATTTATATCATTATGTACAGGAGCCAATAATTTAATAGCTGACGCGCATATATATAAAGTTACATACTTAGGTATATTAGTACACTTGCCATACGAAAAAAATGACGCCTGAACCTTTGAGGAAAGTTGAAACGGTCGAAATGGACAACTGCTTGACTTATTGACACAGGTAGAGGAGTAGAATTATTGATAAGATTTTGTAATAATTACAACAGTAAAACAAGGGTTTCTCATCAATACTTTATATTTTAATTATCTTCTATAACCCCAAGAATGTGTAATGTAATAAGTATTTGGAACATCTTGTATTCTTTATTATATACGAGTAAAATAAATAATTTAATATATAAATAAGAATGAAATAAAATAACTAGTAATAAGTAGAGCACATTTCGAGGGCAAACATATTTTTTTTGTATATACTGTAATATGTTCAGAAAATTAAATTTTCGTCTTAATATAATAATCATATTATATTTAGCCTGCTGTAATTTAAGAGATTTGAAAATATTGAATTATCTTGTTTGGGAGAGACAGCTGGTTAGAGTTAAATTTAATTTTTGAGCTGGGAAGGAAAGAAACACTTCATTTTATGGAGTGGTGAGATTAACCAGTCTATAAAACCTCAGCAGCTTCTGACAGTGATACATGTTTTTAATATGTGTAGTAGCTTCACACTAATGGTTATGTTGTCATCGTATATTCACAAACAAGAGCGCTTTTCCACCAGACAAGTTTATAAGAAATTGTAAAACGCATTTAAACTACAGTCACTTTACTTTGAGAATTTAAAGGAAAATAAACTTGTGAGAATTACTATAGCTGAAGTATGCAAACATATTTCTTTTCTGTATTACATTATTATTTTTTATACTTGTAGAAAATGTATTTTTAAATTATAATTTAAGAAGTAATATGACGGTCTGGTTGCTCATTACCAGTTATAGGCTACGCAACGATTCCTGTTCATCATCATCATAGCCCATTCACGAATTTTGGTCATTTGTTTACCCGTTTCAGCCTCAGTAGAAACACCATCCAAAAGTATGAGTGGACGTTCTGGTCTTCTTCTTCATGCAGTTGATATCTTAACAATTGTTTGGGTATCCTGTGATTCTCCATTCGATGAACATGTTGCATACACCTTGACTTATAATCAGTAATTTTGTTTTCTAATGATTTCATGTGCAATACTTCTAAGATGACTTCATTTTTTTATGATCTAGTAGTGTGAATCCTGCAGTCCTTCGAAGATATCTCATTTCAGTAGATCTAAGACTTTTGTTTCAGTGTCTATATTTCGCTTCCATACAAAAGAGTTGGAAGAGTCAGTGTTTTATACACTTTTAGTCTTGAATGTGGTTGGACTGTAGGTTGAAGATACAATTTATTAACCCTAAAATCTTTAATATATTTGATGTTTTTACATTTGCATAGTTTTCTTCTTTATATGAGATATTGCATCCTAGCCTTAGTAAATAAAATGCCATCTAACCTAATCTCTCTTCATATCTCTGACGTCCGACCTCTTGACTCCAACCTGTAATTCTTCTGTTATTACGTAAATTTCTTCTTCTTCTTCCTCTGGTGTAGAACTGAGTCCTGTTTCTTTCAACAGTATTCTTTTTTATGTAACAGGCGACCAACTCTCCTGCCATCGTTTTGGAAATTTTCCAAGGATCTTAAGGTAGACTGTTTACCCAGTTATGATGATTTTTGCGATACGTTGATCAGATATTCTTGAGATATAGTTTCTCAGGATTTTTCTTCTCTATTTTATTCACTTAACCATATCCTCTATTCCACATTTATTTATGATCTCATCTATGCTTCTGTCATATAAACTATTTACAAGGCTTCTTAATATTATAATTGGACGATGTTATGCAGCAACCAGCTAAGCGTCATTAAAAAATGAGATTTTGATGTCATTGGTTGCACAGGCTCATGAAATAAGTGTACGCACATTTTTAGCGCCAAATCTTTAAATATAACCTTACTATTAAAGAAAAATATAATTGATATTACTCCTATCAGAGATTCTGTGTTTTGCAACAAACGGTCATGAAACCAGATCTTCATAAATGCTAATCTAAGTTTTACATCATGCAACTAAGTGCCAAATGTTCCCGCTCTTAGATTGTTGATGCCTTACTGTCAAAGAAGGAAAATAACTTGCAATATCAAATTATTGTCAGTTTGGCGCTACAATAAATAGTGAAGATTGACTTAATTTTAATGTATTTTTTCGAAACTTACATAAAGGCGCATAGCCGATTGATGCATAGCGCCGTCCAATTTATGTTGTCATTAGGTGTTCAGTTGTTTTTATTAGGTCTAGTTAATTTCCTGTTTTCGAAAGTTATATATATAGTCAGTTCATTGATTTTTGTCTTCTCTTCAGAAACTCCTGAATAACTGGTATCCGTGCTGCTGTGAGTGATATATAGGGCTCGGACATGAAGTTAGATTAAGTGCAATCTTACTATACATAATATTGCTTGATGAGAGAGTGGTACGGGGTATAGTAGCACCAGTCTGACTAGTATGGTATTTGTGATGTACTGTTTACAGGAAGTATAGGCGGGTAATGAAATAAGTAGCTAATTGTGGATTACAAATTTATTTTGTTGCGTAAAATATTTTCTAACTTTTTAAATTAAATACTACAGTACAACAAAAAGTTAAACCAATTTATAATTTCCGTACATTAATTCTCTTTGTGCATCTATAAATACAATGCTGCATTCATTATTACAAGAAATAACAAGTTAATTAATTCAGCACAATTATTTTCTTCGCACAGTTTTAAACAAAGAGGTAACACAAAAAAAGTATGTGCACTGTACATAATATTTTTAAAACCCTGTTAGTTAAACTCGTTTTGCTTCTGTAGAGCTGTTACAATGAATAACAATGTATTTCCTTAAAGTTTCAAAAGAAAAACTTCTTCGGTGATTGTTCAGGCAAAGTTTATATTTAGAAAAACTCCTTTCTACTTCACATGAGGTAACTGGTGCAAAACGAAAAAGTACGATGTGTCACAGGTATCTAACATGGAGACAGTACATGCGTTCTTGTTGTCCATTAGAAAATCCTTTATACTGCAAATAGCTGAGTATCCAGGGTTTTTCAGCAATACACTTTGAAATTTCTGTTTTGCAATTTCAGATGCCAAAACTACCTCCTGTTTCATCAAAACGTCGCGACAAAATGTATACTAGTTTTATGGAATCAATCAATGCTATATGTGAAGATTCCAGTTTTTATTATTATTGAAGGTATACCTTTGTAGACGTTGTTGATTACCAGCAAATTTTGATGCAGTTGTCCTGACATCAGAGGTTTCACAATTTTTATCGCCGAACTTTCTTCAGCATTAAATGTATTAACTACTGTAACAATCACTTCATTATGCTGTAAGTAGTATGCAGTGATCTGCAACCAAGTCCCCCATAGAGTTAAAACAGGTTGAGGTGGCAAAGGGATTTGTGATGCAATTTCCTTAAATTTCTGTTTCGTAGAAGGGGCCTTTAAAAATATTTTCTCATGTTTGATACAAAATGTCCACACCAGAGAAATGCAACCTAATTCTTTCCGCTACTCGGTGAAGTCCATGGGCCAAGCAAGTTAGATGTATCATATTCGGATATCGTTTTTTAATTCTGGAAGCTGCTATCAACATATAAAGGGCTGCGTCTGTTACAAATAGAAAAACATTCTCTTTTTTTTATTTCATTGGGCCATAGAAGAGACATAACATTTTCAAAAAAGGTTGTCGATTTCTGAATGGTTGACTTTATTTAAGACCTCGGTAGTTAACAAAAATTTATCCCCGGGGTTTTCAGGTGATAATATCCCCACTATCACATTTCCTACAGCCCTTCTGGACGCATCCTGGGTTTCATCGATTGACACCCATATTTTTTGATCTGCCACAGTAGTTTAATGTATTTCAGAACGTCTTCATAACAAGGAGATAAATAATATCTGCGTAAAGTGTTTCACAAGGAATTTTTCTTCCTGTATATTTCTCAAAAATAATTATAAGCTGGAATTTGCACTTTATTGAAAGAAATATTCGCGGAAACCATCGTTTCGCATAAATCCTTGTAAAGTTCACGATGATTACTAGTGTCTGAAACTCCTTGTGCAGATGACTGTATTTCATCGTCAAGCTTATGTTTTACATTCCCAATGTGTGTTTTAGATTTGCAATGGCTCTTGATAAAAATTCTTCTCTCCCCCTTCAACTCTACATTACACAATTTACAAAATATTTTATCTTCATTTAGGCAAAAATACTCACGGCCGTACTCCGTACAAGTGAATTGATCTTGTGTGTATTTGGGTTTCGTCATGTTGTAATCATTCATCAGATCGTAGTGATCGGTATTATGACTTGACTGCATACTATACTTGTAGCAGCACAGCAAAGACTCCACTGACTGTGGCACTGCGCACGGGACAGGACTAACTACATGTGTAGTTAACTGTTTGAAAGCGAAATGGCAATGAAAAGGCAATGAAGTCCGGGCTCTGGTGATATACAAACTTATATAATGAGATGAACAAATTATACATCAATTTATAACTACTTCAGCATTTAAAACTATTTATTTTAAGGAGATTTTATATAAAAATCATTTAATCTTCTTTAAACATTAGTTTACGAATTAAATACAGTAAATAAACATTTTTTGTACCTATTTTTATTTTACTAATTGAGTGAAAAAAACTACCCGCACTAAAACCAACATACATTTTATTGAATAACATCCATCCATGCTATGGCTCTACAAGCTCGAGTTGTTTTAAGTGATGGTTCTAGAGTTTGTCTTGCCGTGGATAGACGATGATGCTCTCCACAAGATGCATATATCTCTCTGATAAACGACATCAAAGCAATGCTAAATGGTTGTAATGACGAAAATGACAACATTTCAACATCAGTGAAATTACTATTATTTAAAGAAAAACGTATTCACCAAGTAAGAGAAACAATCACACTCCTAGATTCCGTCAGTGAAGTCATTAATATTTTTGTAAACAATCAGAAAACAATATCTCCGATGCAGTAAAAGTTATGGACGACCCTTGCAATTTACCTGATGTCAATGATGACAAGCTACATGTTCATAAAAAGCTGAGAAAACACTATCTAAATATATACAATCTAGCAGAAAATGTACTTCACTCACGATATCACATGATGAACATCAAAACCAAGTGGAACTTGGACTTAAACTCTCGATACATCCCTATCCTGAGCTAATATTTTTTCAATCGTCCCATGTATAATCTACTTCCCTCAAATTATGGGTAATGTTATTCTCCCACCTCATTCTTGGTCTACCAATAGGGTGTTTTCCCTCTGGTTTTCCTACAAGAAACTTGACTATTCTTATTAAATCCGGCTTTCTATAAATACCATGTATCTCACTTTTCTGTATGTAGTTAGCAGATTTAGCTAATACTTACTTACTTACTTACTTACTTACTTACTTACTTACTTACTTACTTACTTACTTACTTACTTACTTACTGGCACCATCGATCCCGTAGGTTCATGGCCGCGCGGACATAAGCTCTCCATACATCCCTATCCTGAGCTAATGCTTTCCAATCATTCCCTGTATAATCTACTTCCCTCAAATCGTAGTTAATGTTATTCTCCCACCTCATTCTTGGTCTACCAACTGGGCGTTTTCCCTCTGGCTTTCCTACAAGAAGCTTCCATGCACGTCTTTCGTTCCCCACACGCGCAACATGTCCTGCTCATCGCAGTCTACGAGACTTAACTGTTCTTATTATATCTGGCTTCCTATAAATACCATGTAATTCACTGTTATTCAGTCTTCTCCATTCACCTGTCTGTTCATCTCTCTTTGGTCCAAAAATATTCCTACGTACTTTTTTCTCAAATACTCGTACATTATTTCATATTTCAGATTCGTCCGTCCAGCTGTAAAGAATACTTTTTAACAGGTCTTTTGTCCATAATGCTATAGAAATCGCCTTTCATTTGAAAAATCGAAGAATTTCGTCACGTTTATTAATCCTTTAAAATGACGACCAAGTGTGTTGATTATATTATTAACTACATATTGTCAGGGGCACGCCGTAGCGTAGTGGTTAAGGCACTGCGCTACAAGCCGGAAGGTCGAGGGTTCAAGTCCCGGTGGGGTCAGGATTTTTAAACTGACCCAAACCTTCTGGCGGCACTATGGCCCTGGGGTCGACTCAGCCTCTAACTGAAATGAGTACCAGACGCTTGTTCTGGGGTAAAGGCGGCCGTCACGCAGGGCTGACAACCCGGCTGACATCAAGTGCCGATTGTCTAGAAATAGTGGGAGCCTTAACGTCGCACTACCCCCAAGGGCCTCCTGAGGCCTGTAGTGGGAATACTTTACTTTTACATATTGTCAGTAATGTCATGTGTTTTGCTAATTTCTGTTTCTTGAATTACACTGAGCAACAAAAAAGAAACTTTTTTTTTGTCTCAGAAAGAAAAATATGTGATTCTGATAGTATTTTTTCTCCTGAATTCAAATATGATAACGGTTTTTCTTCATCACGCAAGGTTTCCAAGAGACAGGAATTTATAATTTCAAACACTTTAATATTTTCTACATTCGTAACTACACAATATTTGAACATTCGGACTCACCTAGAAAGTAAGAAACGACGATTTTCTGCTATATGTCGCCTGTGGAGCATCCCTCTTGATGGTCCAACAATAATCGGCCAGCATATTAGGATTCCATTTGTCTTGATATATCTTTTCCATAGCTGAAATCTCCTTAGTTAGCTCATTTGGTTTTATTTTACAATGGACGAAAAAAAGTTTATTAAAAAATAATTATTTAAATGCATTAATTGAAATTGAAATAAAAAAAATGTGGGTGATGGAGAAATTCCGAATACATATTTGAAAACACGATAAAAAACTGCATTAAGTACAATTATTGGTACTCATGAGACGAAAATCATGTTGACCAGTGTTATTTTAAATTAAAAGTCATAGATTGCTGGAGTTTCAATGGCATGTGATTTCTATAATGAAACATGTATTTGGTTAACCACAATTTATCATCATTAGATACTAATCAGAAAACTTATTTAAAATGTGAAGGGAGTACAATAAAACAATATAACATTTCAGTTCCTTGTTAATTATATTTTTACGTAGCAACTAATTAGCATTAATTACTTTTAATGAAAATATACGTTTATGTAGTAAATCTAATGAGTCTTACATAGTTCAATAAATTTACATTTAAATTGTATTATGTATGTCAATACACTTATGTCATGTAACTCAAAATAAGAATTTATTTTTTTTCTTCTTCATAAACATAATTTGTAGGATTTTCATCTTTTTTTTTAATCACTCCTCGGAGGAAGACATATTGAATGTGCATTCACTGTCTATCCATATCTTAGCTGGTTTTCCTCTTGTTCTTCTCCCGTCCATTGGTCTATCTTTTTTAGCTCTTTTTGCAAGTCGGCTTTCTTCCATTCTTTCTATATGACCATTCCAATATTTTCGTCTATTTTTTTTTTTAATTTCTGAAAATCAATAAAATATTCCATCTATCCATAGTAATTCTGCCTGAGGGCAGGTCTTTCACTGTAATCATAGTATTTTCATGCTATTCTTTGCACTTTATAAGGGAATTATAGGTATGGGTAGCTTCCCGTTGCTTTCCACACCGGTGAATGATGATGGTGGCCGGATGATTTTCGGGGACCGTTAGGTCCTAAGCTTCCTGACATTTGTCTTACAGGTGAGGAAATACCCCGAAAAAACCTTACCCAGGAGCCTGTCCCGACCAGGAATCGAACCCGGGCCCGCTGCGTAACAAGGCAGCACGCTACCTCGAGACCGCGGCGGTGGACGTAATAAAATATTAATGACTCGTTAAAATAATTGTGTGATTTTCAAAGTAATGTGGAAAAGTATTGATGGCGCATTGATGTGGGTGGTACGTGATTCAATTAAATTTCCATTTAATATATTGTATTATAGATTACTTAATATAACTTTAAAATGAAGTTGTTAGTGTTTTATTTATCAAAACCAAACACATTTTTGTTTATTACTTCATGTAGCCTAGAAGAAGTGTTTTTTACGTTACATATTTTACAGGCAATTTTCCTGTCCAACCCTGTATGGAAGGCTAGTAAGTGTAATTGTCATACTTCTCAAGTCTTGATTAGATTGCGTACATTTACTCGATGTATCTAGATCTATATAATGTAAATGCCGCCAAATAGCTTAGAGGAGAAGTAGAAATCAGCCGATCTCTAGGTCACACCATCTCGTTTACTTTGCTTTTATCAACTTTGATTACTTGCTTTTCAAGAGCTTCTCCCAGCAAGACGCAAGGGATTTGAAAACAAACCAAGTTTGAAGTTGAGCGTGGAATTACTTATGTCTGTAGAACAGCTGAAATGCAAGGAAAACCCACTCACCTGTCAATTCATATAGCCCAGTACAGTTTAACAACTAAAGAATTTAATTCATTTCGATCTTGGGTAGACTAGTAGTTACTATCGTCGTCTCTAATTCCGAGTTTCACCTCTTCTAACTTTGCTGGGGTCGATCGATTCTTAAGGTTGAAAAAATCCTAAATAAGCTTTCTTGGAAAGAAAATAAAGCCGTGGATCTCGCGTAGATTTACGACGTGTAAAACGTTCCAAAGCCTGGAATAAGAGGCCCTGTGCAAACTTTATTGACACTTTTGAATTTTCCAGATTTGAATTTAGACGCTAACAATTTTTATTGTCAAAGAGCATCGTTAAATAAAACATTAACTAAACTCGATTAAATCTTAAGAACGTTAAATCGTAAGTAAAATAGAATAGGTGAGTAATTTTATATATCTGGGATATAATGTGTCATATAGAAAAATTGAATACATTGCATACAAAATAAATCAATTTAATTACATGTGTGGCGCCATAAAATGTAGTCTGAAAGGAACTAGAAAGCAGACACTTTAAAAAATTTATAAAACAATGGTTGTTCCAACACTTATATGATTCGGAATACTGGGTCTTAACCAGAAACTAGGAAACTTCTGAAATGAGGTTTCTCAGGAGTGTGGCTGGCTAACTCAATAACAGATTGAAAACGAAATGAAAATATACGAAGAGAACTAAACATATTTTCTTCTGCAAAGAATGACAGAGGATAAGATACCAAAGATGGCACTGATGTATAATCCTGGAGGACGGAGATCGGTAGGAAGACCAAGAAAGCGCTAGGCTGAACAGATGTGAGATCGGAACATCCGTAAAGGATGATGAACTAAATGTATTTAAATAATTAGATAGAATTGCACAATGCAGAGATGAATGGATTGACTACATCAATAGAATGGATAACAATAGAATTGCGAAACAGACTATTCATTATAAGCCACTAGAACAAAGAAATGTGGGAAGATCCAGAAAAAGATGGACAGACCAATTCTAATGATCGGAACAGACCTTAGGGTCTAATCCTTGATGCTGAAGATGAAATCATAAGTACGCCTGTGGCTTGCTTAGACATAAAGAGTATCGCGACGTAGATTTTCGCAAGGCATTCAAGACTGAAATAAGAATCTTCTAGCGGTCGGTATCTTTGAGGATCTCATGACGTAGGTTTACGTAACAAACTCAAACCTCTTAACAATATCTATGACCGTTTTCCGCACATATTAGAATTTAGACACTAATGATCAGAGATGCTAAAGTGCATCGTTAAACAAAAATTAATAAGAAATATCATTCACGATTATATGTTTTTGTACAGTGTTAAAACCCGGTCCATTCTAACTTGCAAGTTACTTCTCTCTCCGTTGAGTATTCATCATGTCTATGCCTCTCATTAGGCGATGTTAAAAGCGTTTACTATTTCTCCTAGTTGACTGATGACCTTTAAAAGCTTCGCTGTGCATCTAACGACGCTATATTTTAATAACTCGGCCCATTAGCATAATTATGTTTATGTAATTTAAGTCTTTATAAAATGCACGTGAATTCAACAAGAACACGTTCCTTTGTCAACATAAATTAAGCAGTAATTTTAATCTCAGCTTTTGAAAAATTATTAAAAATGAGAATATGTAACAGACACAACAAAAATATGTTCTGTTTTCCAGGCGCTCCAACTTAAGAAGTGGGTTACAATTCTGCCAGTGCCAAGACAGAACACCAGAAATTTCATAAAGACTTCCTGGTAAAGAAGTCTCTTTGTAAAAACAATCAAATACGTAATTTTGGAAAAAAAAAAAATTAAGCTATGAAGAAGTCATGCAATTTCTCTTGACAGTTGAAATATTCAGAATATTTAGAATATAATATTTTTGTAGACATGTTGGAAAACACTTAGCGAACACTGTTGATATAGGCCTACCTCCGGCTCTGTTCCGTTTTATAAAATATGTATAATTTCCGGTAAATAGTGACTAATTATTTAAAATCTAAATTTTACAATTGCGATTGATTACATCTAGGGCCAATATTTCAATTACTTTTCATTTTTTTATTATGCTAGTGCGATGCTCTAGGGAAAATAAACATGCCATATGCAATCTTGATTAAAATTAAACCACTCTGATGGGTCATTTCTTCTGCACATTTAGGAATTTTCTCTACTATTATATTTCTGGCTTAACTTGGCAAAGAGAGAGATGGAGATGTAAGGGTAGATTCTTGACCGCTTTCGCTCATATACAAAAGAAAGAACCCACCCTGTTGTCAGTTTTCGTCTTCCCCCTTTCCCCTATTAACATCTGGTGAAGAATACCGACAACACTGGTGCGAGTGAGAGAGGTGAGTACAGCTGTCTCTTTCTACAAATGTCTTGCAAAGTTAAGCCAGATATACTATAGAACATTTATTACGGGTTACAAGTAATTTTAAAGTAATTTAAATTGAACAAATCCAGGTTTTTGCAATTTTAGCGAGTTTGTTTGTATTATTCTTATAATATACCGTAAGTAATATAAATTTTGATAACTTCGAAATCTAAAAATTCTTCAAGATCTGTTCGAGTGTGGCCTCCCCTATTTATATTTCGTTGAACATTTGGCCTTCTCCAACCAAAACGGTCACGTGAAACTATCTGCTATTTTGAAGGTCGCACGGATTATTGTGTCTACTCGTTGTCTATTGTTTACTGTTCGGATGACGAAGGTAGGCCACGGTTTTGCACCCCTGCGTTATGACCTAAATATCTTTGTCTACTGGTTTATACAATTATGTCATTCATAGAGCGGTAGCTAGTGGTTCAAGTAAGAAGTGATAGAGATAATTTTATTTTGACATTCCGAAAATAAAAACAAGTACTTCCGCGAAATTAAAAATTTTGTTTCGAAATACGGTGACACTGTATTTTTTAGTGACAGTTCCACATTTTATTGTAAAATTATGAGGCAAAAGTTGCAGCAGAAAAGAGATTCACCGTGAAGCAACATATGAACAGGAACAAAAACGCCATTTTCAAATAGGAGGAAAAATAAAAATGCGACAGATTCTTCTCTGGCAGTGTAGTAGTGCGACTTCTGCGAATTCAATGTTTTATAGACAGATATACGAATCTTTCGTCTCAGAAACATTCTGTGACACAAACTCAATTATATTGTTTTCCGAGGTTGCTATAGAAATCCACTGGAAAATCCATCCAGACGAGTCGACAATTAGAAATAATTATTTAAAAAATTTACAACAAAACTATCGATCTCATAAGAGCAAAATTGAAAAAGAAAAAATAACCGGGTCTCAATTGAAGAGACCACAGATTCGTTGGGTAGCTATGTTGTAAATGTTGGGGAAATGTATGAAGAAAACAATTGTGACATTTTACTTCCAAATTGTGAGATCATGGAGACAGCAAATTTCTCACCATAGGCAAATAAGAATAAATTGAGAAAAATTTATGAAAATATAATTGGAGAAGAGCAGAATGGATTCAGAAAGGGTAGATCTTGTACAGATGGATTCTTCACTCTAAAACTACTATTAGAAAAGCACAAGGAATTCAATATAGAAACTCATATCGCCTTCGTTGACTTCATAAAGGCTTTTGAAAAAGTAGACACAAATATATTACTACAAATTTTAGCTGATGATAACGTTCCACAACAATATATTACTAATATCTTCAACATCTATAAAGATAATGAAATCTCTGTTAAACAAGACGGCAAATTATCTTCTTGGGAAAAGATCAACACTGGAGTAAGACAGGAATGTGGACTTTCACCGATGCTTTTCATTATATATATGAATAAATTAATAAAGGAATGGAGGAAAACACAACGAGGATATATATATCCATCAGTAGGAACCTCAAACTCGATGCTATTCTTTTTGCAGACGATTTAGCTCTTCTGACACTTTCCGAAAATGATTTGCAACGATCAATTTATAATTTACAAAAAATAGGTGCCAAATTTAATATGGAAATATCAATTAACAAAACAAAAATTATGGCATTTTATGGGAAGGACCCCATACAAAGTAAAATCTGTCTCCAGAATAAAATTTTAGAGAGATCTAATCAATTTAAATATCTTGGATAGTATTATAAAAATTACTAGTTATAATAAAAGTTTAGGAATTATTAATCAAGTTATGAAACCATCCCTTGTACAAAAAAAAAAACACCAGATTACGTTTATATAACTTTTTGGCTAGACCAGCATGGACACTAAAAAGACAACATGAAAGCAGAATAATGGCTTGTGAAACGAGTGCGCAGAACAGCGGGTTACACCAGATGGGATCGGAAAAGGAACACCGATATCTTAAAAGAATTGAAGACTACGCCAATTTTGGAATACATTAAACAGTACCAACTAAATTGGAAACACCATCTTGAAAGAATGAGTTCAAATCGGATCCCCAAAGCTGTTTATAATTATATACCAAGAGGACGAAGATCACTGGGCCGTCCTATGAAACGCTGGAGGGAAAATTTTCTATAGGATCGTAATAGGCCTGGGCCTAATACTTGGAAGGAAGAAGAAGAAGGCAAATTATTTAACAGAACAGTGAACAATCTGCGGCCTAACAGTATTCACGCATGATTCTGTGCTTCTCTTTCACACGGATGCAGCTCCATTTGTGATAAAAATTCCGAACTCTCTTAAGGTACTGTACATAAAGATGGTACATGTAACCTGCTTTGCACATGCTTGTCATCGCGTTCCAGAAGACATAAGGAATCATTTCTCCAGATGTGGATAAATTAATCGGATATGTGAATTATTTTCTGAAATTCCCATCTCGTGTGAAAACCTTCTACCACCAGTTCCAGTTCTTGCAAAGTGGGTAATCTGTTTAGACGCCTGTAATTATTACTTTCAACATTTTGAAATTGTGAAAAAAAAGTCGCAGATTCTTTTGATTGTGAGAGAGCAGCGTTCATAAAAATATCCCTGGACTTTCTCTCTACTCTGAAATTCATAGACAATTGGCCATTATCATAATTAATGCCACGGGTGATTTCCAATTTATCTAGAGAATTTGGAAATCAAGAATGACACTTGTTAGGACTATTTAACGAATAAAATTAAGCTGTTTACTCACAAATCATTGTTTAACTATAGTTATTTTTAAATATTTATGTATTTAATGTAAACGGCGATGTTTGAAAACAAATCAGAAATGTGAGGTTATGTTCATTCACTGCAACTAGATCATATTATTTATTGTCAAATAAGATCGCAATATTGTAAGAATGTACCCTAGTGGAGAAATAATGAAACACATCAAACTATATATCATAATCAACATTACGGGTTATTCATTTATTTTTTTAGTAAACAACTCAGTAAAATAAAGGAATCTGTTCATTATGTGCTATATTCAATGTATTTGTTGGAGAAAAATAATGTTCTGTCCTGTTCAGAACATTAAAAAGGAGGAGCTTTCTTTATAACAAAAGTAGGAACTGATAAAGAGAAATCGGTAAAGAGCGAGGTGAAACACGACTGTCATTGGTTGTAAAACAAAATTCATTGAAACGTGATTGGTCATTGACTAGCATTTGTGGCATGAGTTAAATATTCATAAGTAATGCCACGAGTGATTTTCAAATTATCGATAAATTCACGACTCACGAAGTGAGGAGTGAATTTATTTAAAGAATTTGGAAATCAAGAGTAGCATTTGTTAGGACTATTTAACGAATAAAATTAAGCTGTTTACTCACAAATCATTGTTTAACTATAGTTAATTTAAAATATTTATGTATTTAATGTAAACGGCGATGTTTGAAAACAAATCAGAAATGTGAGGTTATGTTCATTCACTGCAACTAGATCATATTATTTATTGCCAATAAGATCGCAGTATTGTAGGAATGTATCCAAGTGGAGAAATAATGAAATACATCAAACTATATATCATAATCAATATTTATTTTTTTAGTAAACAACTCAGTAAAATCAAGGAATATGTTCATTATTTGCTATATTCAATATATTTGTTGGAGAAAAATAATGTTCTGTCCTGTTCAGAACATTAAAAAGGAGGAGCTTTCTTTATCACAAAAGCAGGAACTGATAAAGAGAAATCGATAAAGAGCGAGGTGAAACACGACTGTCATTGGTTGTAAAACAAAATTCATTGAAACGTGATTGGTCATTGACTAGCATTTGTGGCATGAGTTAAATATTCATAAGTAATGCCACGAGTGATTTCCAAATTATCGATAAATTCACGACTCACGAAGTGAGGAGTGAATTTATTTAGAGAATTTGGAAATCAAGAGTCGCATTTGTTAGGACTATTTAACGAATAAAATTAAGCTGTTTACTCACAAATCATTATTTAAATATAGTTATTTTAAAATATTTATGTATTTAATGTAAACAGCGATGTTTGAAAACAAATGAGAAATGATTGATACGCTTCATTTGCTTCTTTTAGATCATATTATTTATTGCCAAAGGAACGCAATATTGTAAGAATGCACTCTAGTGGAGAAAAAATTAAACATATCAAACTGTATATTAATTAATTTCCGAAGTCCTATGATGTAAATATGACAATTATATTTTTCTGGAAAAAATACGTTTAAGAAAGTGCAAACAGTGGTTTCTTTTTTTGGTGGTATAATCAATTGCTACAAATGTTTTTATATTAACTCCCGCATGCGGTATGTGTTGACATTCATGCACTATATATACAATCTGATAGCCGTATTTCTTCGTGAGTCAGTCACTGCAAAATAATGCTATGACCTATTCAGAATGTTAAAAAGGAAATGCTTTCTTTATTATGATAAACTTTACTTGGTAAATTCTAGGCGAAACACGGCTGTGATTGGTTGTAAATAAAAAAATCATTGTAACGTGATTGGTCATTGACTCCCATTTGGGGCATGAGTTAAATAGTCAGATATAATTTTTACATTTGCCGCAGATTATCACTTCCGCGGAACAATGTGGATGTCCTATGTCAAAACAAATAGAATTTGTGAAATTAGTTGCAATAAATCTATGTCGTGTTGAAGGAGAAGTGGGTAAACTTGTATTTGATAAAATGGAAAATGTACTAAAGAACAATGGATTTAATACAATGTGCAAGATAGTTGATGTACTATCAGGCAGGAAATGTTCCCTCGGAGAAGTAGAGCTGGAAACGCGATATTTGCTGCTTTAAGTACGACTATGTATATTAAGGCGATGTTGAAAGAAGCTTTTCAATGTTTAAGCACTTATTAGTTGACAATCAACAGTTCTTCATATTTGAAAACATGCTAAAGGTATTTGTAAACTATTGTAATGCTGTACTGAGCGATAAAGTGAGGCATAAATGATAACGTGCAAGAGAAGACGATAAAATGAAGGTAATTTTAAGTCATATACCATTTTTATTTTAGGTATTTTTATCAATTTTAAAGTAATAAATTCACATTTTAAGATTTTTTTTGTATTTATATCTATAATGGCATAACAGTCCACTATCGGAACCTTAGCCTCTCTTTTGTTAAGAGTTGATTAATTTAGTTACGCTTATTTCTCTAGTGATGTCATGAATGGTATACGGTCAACATACCGATTCAATGGGACATCTAGTAGGCAACTAAGATATTACTAGGTTGAAGAAGGTCGGCGAATTTTGCACAGAGACCTTTTTAATTAGGCTTGCGATTCTTTTACGAGCTTGAAAATCTTCGGACTCGGGACTCACGGCATACAGCCCCGTGGCCAATGTTTATACGGTAAATGTCTAAAATAATTTAGTTGAGATTACAGCAGGCCGTGACACCAATCAGGAATAAAATGGCGGCAAGTACGCATTTCTTGTTTTATATTGTTTCAAATAAAGTTCAGTTCATTTAAAATGCACTGATTTGTTTCGTATAATGTATATTAACACTAACTAACTAACTCACTAGTACTATCGAACCCGTAGGTTCATGGCCGCGCGGACATAAGGTCTCCATATATCCCTATCCTGAGCCAATGTTTTCCAACCATCTCCTGTATAATCTACTTCCCTTAAATCATAGTTAATGTTATTCTCCCACCTCATTATTGGTCTACGTCTGGTCTCCCTCTGATTTTCCTACAAGAAGCTTCCATGCAAGTCTTTCATTCCCCATTCGTGCCACATGTCCTGCCCATCGCAGTCTACGAGACTTAACTGTTCTCATTATATCTGGCTTCCTGTAAGTATATTAAGACTACCTTTTGAATATATTTTTATGTATACATTGTACATAATGTATATAAAGGGTAGGAGTTTTACTTCCCACAGTAGGTAGGTTATTTGTAATATTACAGTTAGTAATTTAGTTATTTATAGGTTGGCAATCCCGAAATGTAGGAAGTTGAAATTTCAATCATGGTCACGTAAAATGTTCCTATAATACAGGTATATTTATTATAATATCTATAAAGGTTCCGGTTGGCTTCAAATTTCTTGCAAAGTTTTATTCTTGCTTATTTTATTTACTTTAAGGAATTGTTATAGCTGTAAGTACAACAAAACGCACAATCGCGCAAAAAATGTTATTTTTAGTTTAATAATGTCGATAATCTAAATCTTATTAAAACTAGCTAATGCCCGGATACGCCTAAATAAATTATATGTTGAGGGTTAATGAATTATATGGTGTACACTGCGACGAACCAAACGTGGCGGTTGCTAGAGTAAATTTTTTATTTCAAATTTCAGGTAAACCCCCACTTCCAACGGTCGGATTTTGCACATTTTTGGATAATACATACCTCGGTTTATTTTAACAAGAGATTGAGATTTTTGTTGTGATACATCGAAAATTGCGACCGCTAGAGCGATTTTTAAATTTTCGTTTCAGGTGAACTCCTACACCTAATGGTTTTAGAACATAATAGATAACAGCTAAACACTCGCCGCATGTGAAAACCTGAATATACAATTTTTCAGGAAGATCGGTTGAACGGTTTAGAAGTCTATAAAGGACAAACAGACATATACTTACCTTTATACAGAGTGATTCAGAATAAGTATTATAGACCGAACCCATGTCCGGAAACTATAATTTCGATGTAAAATAAGTTTGAAGATCGAAACACAATGGGCTTAATCGTGTGTTTTGTGTTTCAGAATAAGTATTACAGACTTCTAGGGGTTATACTACATATGTCGAGTCGGAGGAAGATCTTCTTGCACGAATTCTGGAGGCAGCAGAAATGTTATTGAGCACATACTAGGTATTGTGGGGCGTGTGTATGAAAACATGAGTCGCAAGTAAACTTTGTGCAACGAACAACAGGGTCGTCTCGTGGAACCACACTTGTACGACTCCTTGAGGTCTGTAATACTTATTCTGAACCACAAGACACACGGTATATCCCATTGTGTCTCGATTTTCAAACTTATTTTACATCCAAATGGTAAGTTTCCGGACTTGGACTCTTTTTCAAAACTTTATCTACTAAGTCCCCTCTACAACCCCTAGAAGTCTGTAATACTTATTTTAAATCACCCTGTATATATGTATTTATTAACAAGATTAGATCGAAAATTAAAAATCCTTGGCCAAAAGCTCTGAAGAGTCTAAACCCAGTAAACTGACAAGCTATCGCTAGCTAGCAGTTGATAGTACTGAACCTACATAGTTACCATGGTACAGCCAGTTTTACATTTCTTAATCGGATTTTGCTACTTCTCAAAGCAATTAGCTACTCATTTCACGAGACTGAGTGGGACCTATTTCGGACTCTTTAGTCAAAAGAACAAATTCTATGACATAGCCGAGTTTCAAACTCAGAACAATGGAATGTCGATTACACATATCTCTTTGGTGATCTGGTCCAAAACTACTTGCTGAAATGTAGATCAGTAACGGTCAAAACTCGTCATATAAAAAGAAGGGTTGTACGAAATAACAAAAATAATAATGACGCATATCCTTCCGAAAAAAAAAAGACGGGAAGAGCTTATGAAAGAGGTGAACGTGTGAGAAGTTTTTACATTTCAAAATAATGATCTGTTTCCTGTAGTGCCTCACGGATTTCATGACAAGAGAAAAACTACTTTGTTTATCGCACTGACTTTTTACGATGGTAAATAAAAAGTAACGTGTTTCGTTAATTTAATGAAGTCCTCTCAGCCTCACATTAGTCTCTAAATCAGACAAGGCGACAGCAAATTTGAAGTACTTGACAAACTAAACAGTTTTGATACTGTCATATGAAACAAACAAAGTTTTAATATACGTATAACACACCGTCATGCATTAACATATTACACCACACGATTACCTAAATTGTTTTTATATTTATACACTAACAAGGGAACTGTCAACCATTGCATGCCCAAACCTACCTTGAAATTTCTTCCAGAGACGCGTTGTGATGTACCAAGGCCGAATTTTAAAGTACAAGGCACATAAATCGAAGTCAAAGTCCAGCAATGGAAGCCCACTGTACGGAGCAGATGTACAGCCTTCGAAAAAAATTATGGCGCAACTCTTGATTGTGGAAAGTTAAAAGTCTTGAAGAGCGACTCACACTAGTAAGTTGTTACGTGTGCTGTCTCTTTTGTGGTAAAGTCCGGGGGCGTAAAGTCTTTCTTCATGCAATATTCGTATCGTTCGCTTTAGTAGAGTAGTCGGTAAGATGATATCTTACGACGACGCAGGCTCAGGTTCGATCCTGGTCAGGATTTTTTAATACCGTCGTTATTTTTCATAATGCATACACGTTAACAGGCTTCGTTAAATAAATAAATTTGTGTATATATATAGGGAAATAAATTAATTAAAGGAAACATAATATACAGGATGTCCCAAAACTACACCGAAAAACTTGGGGGTTGATAGGTATCAATATTTTAAACACTTTTTGTTAAGGAAGGTTTTTTGCTGCGGTGCTTCGTTTAGGCGCTAGACGGGTTAATGTCATAGTTGGTTTAGAACGTAAATTACATTCGTGTACGCCAAACCTCAGTTAATGTGACCTCTGAAATGTAGCATGGGGATTTTCGAAGGCCCAAATATGTGAATTCCGACTGTTAAATAACTACCCAAGTGTGAAACATGCTTCATCTGTGAACATGACATGGGATGCAAACAGTTCATCTTTTCAATTTTGACCTGATACTATTGACAAAATTGCTGTCGCAGAGTATAGTCTAGAGGCCTCATTGCGTGGACCTTTTCAAGGTGAAAAGGGTGCAACAACATTTCCTGCAGAATTCTTCCCACAGTGTTACGACTTACGTGCAATTGTCGAGCGATGGCGCGAGTACTAGCTGCAGGATTGTTCCCAATGCACCGCAACACATCTTCCTCATTCTCAGGAGTCCGTACAAAACGTGACTGTCATTTACCTTCTGTTCGTCTATCCAAAGACACTCTTTCACATAGTCTACGTTCAATTCTGACAAATGAAGTGTGATGAGGAACTCTTCGGTTTCGGAACTGTTCATGGTAAAGCCTTACAGCCTCACGACCCGAACCAGCTTTTCCATACACCAACAGCATGTCCGTCATCTCACTCCACGTGTACCTTTCCATGTTGTAAATAAAGTAGTATGCAGCAGGCATTCCAGCAAACTAACGCACAATGTCAAAGAAACACAACGATGAGCTCAGGAAGTAAACAATGTATGCTGAACGAATTGAAGCATCTGTGTTTTGTTTCTTTCGTGTGTTTCCTTTAAAGTATACATACTGTACACAAATGTAATTTACATATCTAAACCAAATGGGTGGGAGGCAGTAATGACATTATCTCGTCCAGCGCTTAAACGAAGCACCGCAACAAAAAACCTACCTTAAGAAAAAGTGTTTAAAATAATGGTATCTATCAGCTCCCAAAGTTTGTCGGCCTAATTTTGGGACACTCTGTATATAGAAATGAATAACGATTATAACGTCTCATTACTTGTTTACAAAACACAAGGTATAACGAGATTGTTTATTTCCACTATTAATGCAAAAGGTGTCTGAATAATTTAATAAGTCAAGTTAATATCTGAATGCATTAAACAAGTAAGTCGCTTCATACAGAGAGTTTCTGGTAGGGACGGTTGTGATTTAGTGGAGAGAGCTTCTGTTTCCCATACATGAGGTCGCGTGTTCGATCCCGCTGTCATGCTTTTTTTTTCTCTCTCTCTCTCGTCCTTATTTGAATTAATTTTCTTTTTTTTTTATTTGTTTTGCTTTGTTTTATTTACGGCATTTACCGCACTACGTACTCATTTACGCAGAATTATTTTCCATTGTACGACGCAAAACGAAATCGAACGGATTTTAGTTTCTCAAATAGTTGAATACTCGTGAACCAAGTAGCAAACCTGTGATCATGCGCAGTGGCTTCGTTCTGAGACTTGAAAATTATCTGTGCGCCATCAATTATTTCAATGGTTGTACATGCCTGCATGGGTTAAGCATAGAGTGGAGTGAGGCAGGACGTGGCGCGGTAGTGAGGGTTTTCCTGTCAACCAATACAGAAGTTGTATTACTTCCCTATATTTTAAATGAGAGATTTGTAGCTTGATTTTTAGTGTCTTGTAGTTAAAAATGGCAGATAATTTTTTGAACACGAACTTTGTACATCAAAACGCTTCTTTTTAAAGAAATTGCAAGGTAGATTTCAGCATGTAATGGTTGACAGTTCCCCTGTAAGAAAAATGACTGCTATATTGTGATATTCATATAACGACTTATTTTAACATAAATTATATCTGTAAAATTCTAGCTATTGTTAATATTAATGCAGAACAGGTGATCGCAATTGAGAGTAAAAACAAACGAGCTGAGTTTCAGAATAGCAGAATATTTTATTTCGTCGACTCGCCTAACATTACAGGTCACTAGCGTCGCAATTCAAGTCTAGACATGAAAGAGCCGACGAATTTTATTCAGAAGCCTTCTATTTCAGTCTTAAGGATGTTCATAATTTTTATTCCTTTAAAAAATAATTTCAACCAGGCCAGTTTTGAACTTCGAATCTCGGAACAAGAGGCAATCATGGTAACCACTAGTCCATCTGACAAAGTTTAATAAAAATTGTTGGAACTTTTAATTTATTTATAATAAAACTGAATCTTACAGCAATGTGTGAAAATGCATGAATTTTGAAACTTAGGATTAGATAAATAAAATAATACTGTAATAATAATAATAATAATAATAATAATAATAATAATAATAATAAAACTACGTATTATTTTTATTTAATTAACAAAAAAAAAGTTTTGCAGATCTATCCGAAGAGAAAGATGAGTTTTCTCGGAGGTAGAAAGATCAAGAGCCACCTAGAGATTGTAAGTATATTCGCACAAAAGAAATATTGAAACTATCGATAAAATAATGAAGGAATGACTGAAATGACGTACAACGATGATGATGATAATGATAATGATAATAATAATAATAATAATAATAATAATAATAATAATAATAATAATAATAATAATAATTAATAAAAGTAAAGTAAAGTGATCCCACAACAGACCCGGAGGCCCTTGGGGTAGTAGGAGGTTAGGGCTCCCACTTTTTCTAGACAATCGGCACTTTATGTCAGCCGGGTTGTCAGCCCTGCGTGACGGCCGCCTTTACCCCCAGAACAAGCGTCTGGTACTCATTTACGTTAGAGGCTGAGTCGACCCCAGGGTCATAGTGCCGCCAGAGGGTTTGGGTCAGTTTAAAAATCCTGACCCCAACGGGACTTGAACCCTCGACCCTCTGGCTTGTAGCTCAGTGCCTTAACCACTACGCTACGGCGTGCCCCCATAATAATAATAATAATAATAATAATAATAATAATAATAATAATAAAATCTTCCATTATTTTCCAAGAGGAAGAAGAGATGTCGGACGTCCTCGGAAGAGATGGTCTTAGATCTATTAGTGAAGACGGAACAGGCAACTCTTGCCTAAACCAGGAAGTGAGGAAGAAGATAATAATAATAATAATAATAATAATAATAATAATAATAATAATAATAATAATAATAATAATAATAATAAAAGTTCGCAGCTGTGATCTTACGGTAGTGTCGCTGCCTCGTACGCAGCGAGCCCGCTTCGATCTCCGGTCGAGACATGTTTCTTGGGTGATGGTATTTTTCTGGGTTTTTCCTCACCTGTAAGGCAAATGTAAGGAAACTTTTTTCGGTCCCCGAACATCATCTGACCATCATAATGAATATCAAATTTGCTATGTTTAGTATGAATGTGTGTGAATATTGTGTTCCGTCCTAATGTTGTGTTGTCTTGTAGGAGGCCCTGATATTGAGGTGATACTCATTCCAAGTCCTTATGTGATCAAAAAAGTGTATGTGATCCATAGTTTAAAAATCTCTCTCCCAGCAGGTCGTGTTTCAGTAAACCTCAGCTGACACGTGGCATAAGGTGAGAGATTAAACTGAAATCATGGAAGTGCAATAATAACACTGGCCAACATGATTTTTGTCTCATGAGTACAAATAGTTGTACTTAATGCAGTCTTTTATCGTGTTTTCAAATATGTATTTGGAATTTCTCCTTCACCCACGTTTTTTTATTTCAATTTGAATTAATGGATTTAAATAATTATTTTTTAATAAACGTTTTTTCGTCAATTTATTATCTTGGCGCAGTGAGCGATGAGCACGGGGAACACTTTAATCAGGATATTTCAGCTATGGAAAAGATATATCAAGGCAAATGGAATCCTAATATGCTGGCCGATTATTGTTGGACCATCAAGAGGAATGCTCCACAGGCGAAATATAGCAGAAAATCGTCATTTCTTACTTTCTATGTGAGTCCGAATGTTCGAATATTGTGTAGTTACAAATGTAGAAAATATTAAAGTGTTTGAAATTATAAATTCCTGACTCTCGGAATTATTTCGTGATGGAGGAAAACGATACCGTATTTGAATCCAGGAGAAAAAATACTATCAGAATCACATATTTTTCTTTCTGATACAAAAAAAAAGTTTATTTTTTGTTGCTCAGTG
Source organism: Diploptera punctata (assembly GCA_030220185.1). Lineage (NCBI taxonomy): Eukaryota > Metazoa > Arthropoda > Insecta > Blattodea > Blaberidae > Diploptera > Diploptera punctata. The sequence goes on from JASPKZ010006047.1 coordinate 1,732,742, forward strand.
TTATAAAGTATGTATATACCACATATGTCCCGTATGGGGACATGGGTGCACCCTAGAAGGAGTTTCTTAACCAAGTTAATTTCGTTACGATTATTTACCTACAGATGTCAACGAGTGGCATGTGGTTAACACATCGTCTCAATAAGACATCTAGTAAACAATTAAGGTATTATTTGTTTGGGTGAAGGTCGGTTATAATTTGCACAGAGGCTTTATTTATCCAGGATTGCGGTTCTTTCATGAGCCTGGAAATCTTCAGACTCGGGACCCATGACTTAAAGTCCTTCCTTGAGGACTTGTAACTTGGAATTTTACATTCAAAAATCCATCGACCCCTGCCAAGTTAGAACCCGCAATCCTCGGGACTAGAGACAATGAACATAACCACTAGACCACCGCGGCCGACAATAACAACAACATAATAATAATAATAATAATAATAATAATAATAATAATAATAATAATAATAATAATAATAATATTTTTTATTTATATACAGGTTTTCAATGTCTAAAGTTTTATTTTCCTTCTCCACTCGTCTCTATTCATCCACTCCATTTCCTCCAGTCTTCTTGTTCTCATTCCTGTTCTTATTTCTTGCAAAGATGACAATAGGCAATAGGCAATAGACAATAGATGCTTCTATGCATTAAAACAAGTTTCTAAGTCAAGAACAATAAGTAGGATAGGAAAAAATAAACATATAAAACAATACTGAAACCAATAGTTATGTTTGGATGCGAAAAATGGACATTATCAGGAAAATATAATTATATGTTAAATACATGGGAAAGAAAAATACTAAGCAAGATATATGGAGCAGTCCAGGAACAATATATATGGAGAATTAGAACGAACAAGGAATTGAAATAATTATTTAGGGATTTAGATCTGGTAGGAAATATTAGAAGAAAGAGACTGGAATGGATAGGACATTTGTTGCGGATGGAGCAAGAAAGAGGCGCAAGAAAGATTTTAGAAGGGAAACCGGAAGGAAGAAGGAAGATTGGAAGACAGAAACTAAGATGGTTAGATAAGGTTCAGGAAGACTTAAGGCAACTGAAAGAAAGTTAAAATATGGAGACAGAAATCTAAGAATAGAAAGAATAGGCAGATGTTGTGAAGGGGATCAAGGTTCTTAGAGAACCGTAGAGCCAAAGGCAGAAGAAGAAGAAGGAGGAGGAGGAGGAGGAGGAGGAGGGAGAGGAGGAGGAGGGTTTCCAAATCATTTTGAAATAGAACAAATCACAAATTTCAAATATTAGTATTGCGAAATATTGCTAATTTATGACGAACAAGACCAAAATAAAAATACGAAAATTTACGTACGGAACTATTACAGGAGTAATATAACGTAAAACAAGGAAGGATACACAATTGAAATTCAATAAAAAAAAGACATTACATTGTTTAATGTATGACAGTGAAACGTGGTCTATTAGAAGAATAGACGAGAGAAGAATAGATGCAGCACATATGAAGTTTCTGAGATGTGGTAAGCAGGAAATACAATTTTAGATAAACGGCAAAATAGAGAAATAAGGAAGAACTAAATATAAAGAGAATGTATGAGTTTGTAAGAGGAAGAAAATGTAATTGGTTCCAACATATTAAAAAAAATGGCACTACAAAGAATTACAAAAATGATATTGGACTATCAACCGAGAGGAACAAGAGATGTGGACGACCAAGGACAAGATGGAGAGAACTTTGGAGACGGATCGGGAAAATAAGCTCAATTTTGAAAACTAATGATCATGATGAATTTTGAAATCATATCTACTGTGAACCTTTCGAACTATATGCCAACCTATACTCCATAACCTTGATAACTTTAGGACAAAGAAAAATGTATATGCATATGTACATTATGGAGTTCCTCATTGTGAAGCTTCCCCCGTTCTCACCTCTTATAACGATCAAATATTTGTCTTAGTGTACTATTTTCGAATTATTTTAGCTTATTTTCTTTCCTCTAATCCAGGTTTCTATGTTTTATATCCTTGAGTACCACAGGTAAAATTGTCCTTTTATATATAAATTCTCTATGTAGGACCTATATTTCAACTTTGCCGAAGTCGATCCCAAGCCCTGTTGAAAAAAAAAAGAGATGGGGAATGAGATATACTCATTAAAAATCCCAGGCACAACTGGCCCGAATAACGGATATCTTCCCTGGATAACTTGGAAGGGCCGAGAGAGTCTCTGATCATTGGAAAACTGTACAATGCTAAAAATCCCATTAATGAATTACAGTGTAATTAAAAAAATATGAATGTTCATATTTCAATTGTGGATTTCGTAAAAATTGTATGGTAATATAAAAAGAATGACAGAATATAGATTCCCACTAAAATACTAGAATAGGTGCTCACCTCATAGAAGAAGAAGAGGAAAGAAAAGAAATAAAATATAAAATAAAATAAAAAATAACGCGAATTGGTGGTGTTTTAAGTAGCATGAGAGAAAAAGGAATGGACGTTGATGACTGGAATTACAGAGGAATGTGAAGGAGAATGACAGTATATTAATTTTACGCAGGAAGATGTGAAACATTTCAGTTAAGAACAAGCGTCTGATACTCATTTCAGTTAGAGGCTGAGTCAACCCCAAGTCCATAGTGCCGCCAGAAGGTAAGGGTTAGTTTAAAAATCCTGACCCCACCGGGACTTCAACCCTCGACCTTCCGGCTTGTAGCGCAGTGCCTTAACCACTACGCTACGGCGTGCCCCCAATAATAGTAATAATAATGGTAACAATAATAATAATAATGGTAATGATGGTGATGGCGGTGATTATGATGATAATAATAATAATAATAATTCATTTAAAGTTATTACTACAATATAGTAGTTTTCCTTCAATCCAAGGTAATTCTAATCCTCCAAAAAATTCCGTCTTGAGCATCATCATCTGTCAAATTCTTCCTGTTCATACTTCTGACTCCATTCTAAGATTACTTCATGAATTCTCCCTTCCCCCATCCTTTTGACATGCTCAAACTATCTTGTAGTCCATTCTTCAGTCATCTCCAAAATATTCTTATCGACTTTGATAATAATTTCTCTAGTTCTTTATTTATTATTACTTACTTACTCACTGGCACTATCGAACCCGAGGGTTCATGTCCGCGTGGACATAAGCTCTCCATACATCCCTATCCTGAGCTAATACTTTCCAATCATTCCCTGTATAATCCACTTCCCTCAAATCATAGTTAACGTTATTCTCCCACCTCATTCTTGGTCTACCAACTGGGCGTTTTCCCTCTGGCTTTCCTATTAGAAGCTTCCATGCACCTCTTTCATTCCCCATACGTGCAACATGTCCTGCCCATCGCAGTCTACGAGACTTAACTGTTCTTTTTATATCTGGCTTCCTATAAAGACCATGTAGTTCATTGTTATGTAGTCTTCTCCATTCACCTGTCTGTTCATCTCTCTTTGGTCCAAAAATGTTCCTAAGTACTTTATTCTCAAATACTTGTAATCTCCTTTGCTCCATTAAAGTAAGAGTCCAAGTTTCACACCCATATAATATAAATGGTAGAATAATAGTCTTATATATTTTTAGTTTAACGTTTTTTGAAAGGAGTTGGGACATCAAGTGTCTCTGCAATGCATAATAGCACGCATTTCCAGAATTGTCTTTATTTATTATTATTATTATTATTATTATTATTATTATTATTATTATTATTATTATTATTATTGTTGATCATCCGGTATCATGACTGCTGCCGCCGTCTTCCGGAAAACAAACGCCATTCCTCTTCTGTCCATCCATTGATCTTTCTCCAATCCTCTGATATTTATAGCCGCTTGTACACCTTCTATCCAAGTTTTCTTTGGTCTTCCTCTCTTCTTCCTTTCCATTGGGATAATAATAATAATAATAATAATAATAATAATAATAATAATAATAATAATAATAATAATAATAGACTGTTTTTTTCAATTGAGTGCGTTAGTTAAACATTGTTTAAAGGATAGTAATCGGGACTAAAATAAATGAAGACAATTTTGTCTCAATCTCGGCTACAGTTTTAAGGGAAGAGGAGTCGCTAAGTTTTTGTATTGGTTTTCCAGTGTCTGTTGGTACCACGAGGGAAATCAGTCCCGAGTATATCTCACTCGTTTCAACAATGGACACAGAACAAGGAGGCCCCGGGGAGAGGATACATTCGTGTGTGCATAGCAAATTTTACTCTCCCCACTACGAAATACAATAATTTTAAGTGCATTTCCCACATTTCACTCCGGAACTCAGTTCGTATTCCACTTCAATGTTGTTATTAAATTTGGAAATATTGCTATCCGGATTGGGACCTGATAAAGGTCTTTGGATATTTCCGGGTGAGGAAAATACGAAGATTTTCGGCTGAAAATCCGAAGATTTAGCTTCTTTTGGACTTGAAGTAAAAGCCATCGAACTCGTATCATAAAGATGAGCAAAGCATATAGGATAACGAAACAAAACTGTCAGATTTAGGAGTTGTGGTAAATATTGACAATGCCGATCCCAATAAATACCGATAGGCACTATGAAGAAATTCCATAAATATAATTATGGTGTAATGCGGTCGTTTATACAACTATAAAACTATAGTCTTAATGGCGAGGCAGTGGAGTTAGAACAAGACCGGAAGTAGTTAATTTTGTAACATATTGACAACAATATTTTATATTCGTTTCGTTCATTTAACAAACACTTTTTTAAAATGCAGATATTTTATTATTCTGTGATTTTGTACCGAAGTGACGTTTTCGGTACGTAAGATTACGTAATGCTGCGCAACCACTACGTCATCGTGTCTTCATTTCTTCAGTCATCTTAGTGAACAGTGCCAAATTCTCTCCTACATACCTCCCCTTTCCTTTATGCGTCGTGTGCTATTGCGCATCCTCCCCTCTGCTATAGTGTAAAAGTTGTATGTTGGCATGATATCTGCTGTCCTTGTCTAGAGAACTGTTCTTCCACCCTTCGCTAGACGTCTAAGTGACATGTGTACTATAATGGGCTACCCTTGTAAAATTAGTTAGGAATGCTAGAAAAACTCCACCCCCACTTCAGCCCAGTCACTTTTGTTCACGTAATTTTTGTCAGTGGCGACTGTTTCAGAGTTCGTTTGTAGTTTGTGAGAGTGAATGAGATATTATATTAGTGTAAAATTAATCTTTAGAAGAAGGGAATGCCACCACTGATCTATGTTCACTGCAGGCAGTGTCTGCCCTACCGCTGTCACCGTGAAGAGATATGTGTATGAGTGAGAAAGAAGATGGTGAGTACTCTCTTTCTCTTTCTAAAATATTCTAGACACTTTAGCCCTCACGGACTATAGGTAAGTCCTCAAATAAGCTGTGCTCTTCAGCATTAGGGTCATCATTTGTTTCGACGAGTCAAGTCGATATAGCTCGAAGGAGCTTGTTTGGTTAATCGGTCCCTTATGCCAGGGTAGTGCCACAAGGACCGTGTACCCTAGCCCTTGGCGGGACTGACGTGAGTGGAAGAGTGTAAGTATGATTATTATCATTATTGTTATAGATTTTTTGTTTAAATGACCAACAAGGTTACTATTTCTTTGTTAACTTATTTTTCAATGTTAAGAAAACTACCTTTTATTATTTGTATGTTATATCTGACGTTTTGACTCTTATTAAATATAAGCTATTTCTTTTTAGTTAACTTCTGTTTATTGATTGAGTAGCTAGTCATGTCAGATATTGATATAAAGTTCCAAAGCTTTCTCAAGCGAATCTAATCTCCCCTTTCCTAAAAACTTCCACGATTGTAATCTGTGTAGCTTATAGTGCTATATGTCTAATAGTTTATTAAGGAAAGGTGAATTAAACCTTGATTTCTGTGGGCCCGGGCAAACGTATGTTAATTTAAGCATTCTATATTTCAAACTCAAAGTAATGATAAACAACATTGCTACGATCCAGAACGAATACGCGAGTGGTACGGTGCAATTTTTGGTAGTAGTCAGCGTGGTTAGGTGCAATTTTTAGTATCATAAACAAGAACTCTACCTTGTAAGTCGCCAATATCCGAACTTTGGTTATTTTTTTTAGAAAATTAAAAGTGAACTACAGGTAGTGGCGACTTCAGCCTACACTGGCTGGGGGTTCACTCTACTACTTATAAAATCACTGTAGCTATAAATTAAATTAGTATAGTAGATAAATAAATTAAAATACTCATAAAAATATCATCGGAATGGTCTGAACGTCTTGCTCAGAGAGAGAGAGAGAGAGGGAGGGGGAGAGAGAGAGAGAGAGAGAGAGAGAGAGAGAGAGAGAAGAGAGAATGTATTATAATTTATTAAAGCTGAAAACAACGTTTATTCAGCCGTTATATGCGCTCTCCATCCATCCATAGTAATTCTTCCCGAAGGCAGGTCTTTCACTGCAATCATAGCATTTTCATGCTATGCTTTTGCAGCTTTACTAGGGAGTTACAGGTGTGGTAGCTTCCCGTTGCTTTCCACACCGGTGAAGGATGATGATGATAATGATAAGGATGATGATGATGATAGCCGGATGATTTTCGGGGACCGTTGGGCCCTAAGCTTCTTGGCATTTGTCTTACAGGTGGCAGCACGCTACATCGAGACCACAGCGGTGGACATATGTGCTCTCAATATAACAATAAATGAAAACATTGAACTTTCAGATTGACCCCTTTGTTTCCTCAGATTCGTGATGCGCTGGAAGTTACACCAGCGACAAGAAACATGAAGAAAAGCAATATACCCCTCGTCTCTCGCAACACTCGAAGCCGGCAAACTGATTTCCTGGGGGAGGGGGGGTTCAATCAGAGAAAGCCATCTCCCTCAGTTCTAAAGCTCGACTATACAAGATATCCACGATAGAGATACATTTTTTATTTAAAATATCTATGTATTTAAGGAACTCGTTGAAAAATAAATATACAAGGACATTATTCGTCATTACATCTATTCGCTATCTTCATAAATTCGATTTTTCTTGGGGTTCAGTGAATCATAAAACATACAGGACGCGCCGCTCCTGACTACAGGCGAATTGAATGTAGATTGTATATGAAAATAGAACTTAAACACTTTTCCACAGTGGGACATTTGGCACCTCTCAAGTTTGGTGTTTTGCAAACCTGGTTACAAAAATATAATATGCCATATGTATTATTTCAGAAAGCTCTGTAATCATACGCAATATCTAAAAAACATGTATTTATATCTGAAGAACCCTGACACGATATTATCTTTATTATTAGTTTACATGCAGTAGGATGATGCAAGTACCTATATCCAAGTAAATAGTGCACTGTATATTTAGGCGCCCAAAAAATCACTCTTTACAACTAAATAGGAAATAACACTTTAATATAAGAAATTTAGTGTAGTTGTATTTAATTGTGGTTTGTTGAAATAAAATTGACTCTTCTTTCCACTAAAAAATCATGTACCACGCAAAAAAATGTTACTTCAGTTACCTTTTTCTTGTTACATCCATCCATAGTAATTCTGCCCGAAGGCAGGTCCTTCACTGCAATCATAGCATTTTCATGCTATGCTTGCAGCTTTACTAGAGAATTGTGTAGGTGTGGTAGCTTCCCGTTGCTTTCCACACCGGTGAAGGATGATGATGATAATGATAATGGTAAGAATGATAATGATAAGGATGATGGCCATATGATTTCGGGGACCGTTTGGGCCTTAAAAGTTTTCCTGACATTTGTCTTACAGGTGAGGAAAAACCCCGATAAAAACCTCACCCAGAAAAATTGCCCCGACCGGGGATCGAACCCGGGCCCGCTGCGTGACAAGGCAGCACGCTACCTCGAGACCACAGCGGTGGACCTTGTTACATCAGTTACTGTTTTATTAACAAGTTTTTAAACCATCAAAAGTGCAGAGACACACAAGAATGAAAATCTATAAAATTCTCGCTAGACCCATAATCTGTTATGGCAGTGAAGCTTGGACCATACTCAGGATGATCGTCATATTACAGCCACGGAGATGAAATTTCTGCGACGAACTGCAGGTTATAGCCTTCTAGACCACCAAAGAAATTCAACAATAGCCAGAGAGTTAAACATCGTACCTATATCTGAATACCTCCAAGAATATAGAAACAATTGGCTAGCCCATATTCAGCGCATGGATCGTCACAGAATACCAAAAAAAATTCTTCACTACATTCTTCGAGGCAGAAGATCTGTGGGTCGAACTTTTCGGAGATGGCGGGAGACCGTAACGGGCCACTGGGCCTAATACTTGAAAGGACGATGACTGTTTTATTAAAAAAAATTGAAAACAATATTTTCATGAGAACTACGTTATCGTTAATAAAACAGACATTTAAGCCTATTTGGATATAGAAGACTTGCATACAAACAATTTGAGGTAGGGAACTCAGGACCTCAGATAAATACTTTAATTATCTGTTGTTTAATTTGTTTATACTTTATGGTCATAATACAATATTAATATTAAACAAGGGTGTAGTTTGTAGAGGGATGACCTTAGACTTAATTATGGATTACTTGTAACTCAAATATTAGGATTTAATTAATTGTGTATTATAAATTTAACTTTTAAAGAATTGCTCATCCACCAAGAGTCAATACTTTTAAAAATCATTACGAAACGCCGTTGTGGTCACTGTAAAAATTAAATATAAAATAGTTACCTGAAATCTCAGTCGTTCTCAACTTTATAATGTTGTAAAATATCAAGAAGGCCTTTGGTACAGTACCAATAAGTAGAACATATGGTCCGAAAGGCCTTCTTGTTATTTTACAACATTAAAAAGTTGAGAACGATTGAGATCTCAGGTATACTTTTTTAAAACTTTTATCCACCAAGAGTTTTACAAATCCTGTAAAAGCTAAATTTTAGATACACGATTTCACCCATTCTCTATGATCCGAAGTTATTCGATACTCATATTTAATTTGAATACTGTATTATGAGTACTCATCATCATCTGCATTCATGGATTAGGTCTGTTGACCCGTTCCGACTTCAGCCCATCTCTTTCTAGGTCTGCCCACATCTCGGGTGCCTTTAGGTTTGTATTTTACTATTTGTTTTGGATATCTATCTTCATTCATTCTGTCTGTGTGTTGCTTCCATTTTTCTACATGTATCTATTTTATCAGTTATTTCAAATATTTCAAGTACCTGTCTTATTTCTGTATCCTTGATTCTGTCTTCCTTAGTGCACCCGTTAACAGATCTCAAAAATTTCATTTCTACCGCCGTTATCCTACTTAGATCTTGTTTTTTATGTATCCAGGCTTCTGATCCATAGAGCAGTACCGGTACTGCAAACGTTTTATAAAATTTCAATTGGGTCTCTCTTGTTGTTTTGTTATTTAGTGATTGTTTTATCGTACCACATATTCCCTGGAATTTTGCTATTTTATTAGTTATATCATTATCATAATTAAATGAAATGTCACATCCTAGATAATTGAGATGGTTCACCTGTTCTATGATTTTGTTCCTATTATACTATTTTCGATCTGATTTGATTTTTCCCTTGGAATGCCATTCCCTTAGTTTTTTCTATGGATATTTTGAGATTATATTGTTCACATATATTATGTAGTTTAAAAATATTCCTTTGAAGTTCGTCTTCCGTATTTGCTATTATTACCTGGTCATCAGCGTATAATAATATTTTCAAGTAGTCTGTTTTATCTAATTTTATTCCTTTATTTGTTTCTTCGTTCCATTTTTTTATTATATCATTGATGTATAGGTTAAAAAAACTGGAGAGATACTGCATCCTTGTTTAACTCCTTGATTAGTATGAATTTTATTTTTACTTACTTAATTTCTAGTTTTTATAACAAAATTTGTGTTCCAGTACAAACTCTTTATAGCTGCTATTAAGTGTCTCGAAATTCCTTTTTCTTTTAAAATTGTCCAAAGGTTTCCTCTGTCTACTTTATCAAATGCCTTGACAAAATCAATAAAAGCTATGTGTGTTTCCTTGTTATATTCTCTTCTTTTTGTTTATAAATTATTTTATCATAAATATATTATCCATACATGAACGCCCTGGTCTGAATTAACTTTATTCTTCTGTTAACATTACCTCTGCTATTTGTTTTAGCCTAAATGTTAAGATTCGTGAGTATATTTTATAGCCTGCATTTAAAATGCTTATTTTCTGTAGTTGTTGCAGTCGTTACATTCTCCTTTCTTAAAAATATATTGTACTATTGCTGTTGTCCAGGTTTCTGGTATTGTTGCTTGTTTCCAACATAAATTTAAAAAATGTAATAATCTCAGTTTTTAAAAAAATCCTCCATATTTTATTAATTCCGTCTATTCCAGCTGCCTTTCTGTTCTTGGTTGTTTTCAGTACTTCTTCTAATTCTTCCATTATTATCATATCTATTCCTCTCTCACACTCATATATGTTATCTTTAGTTATTTTATTTTCATTATACCACAATTTTTTATAATGTTCTTCCCATTGTTTCTCCTCAATTGCATTGATCTGTATTCTATCTTTTTCTTGTTTTATTTAGATGTTTCATTACTTTATAGGCTATTTTTGCTGCCCATGTATATCGTATTCTAGTCTACTTATATATCTATCCCAACTGACTTTGTGTGCTTTTTTATTTCTCTTTTGGCTATTGCACTTTTATGTTTGTATTCAGCTCTTAATTCTGGTGTTCTATTCTGTAAATATTTGTGATAAGCCTCTTTTTTATTTGTTATTATCCTCTCTAATTCTTCATTCCATATTCTTAAACCCTTCTTGTTATATATTTTATATTTTGTTTCTAATGCCTCATATGCTGCTTTATCAATGCTTTCTTTTATATTATCCCATTCTCGGTTTATTTCTTCGGAAGTAGGTTTTAATACTAATTGTTCATTTAGCCTATTCTGATACAGATTTTGTATACTTTTATCTTGTAATAAAAGCACTTTGAATGTGGTCTCTTTATTTCTATATTTGTTTTTAGTTTTCTTCCATCTCGCTAATATATTTATTTTTGGGATTACTAAATAGTGATCTGAATAGATGTCTCTTCCTCTCGTATCTGTTAATAACGATGTTTCTTTCTTATTGATTAACACATAATCTATCAATGAACGAAAATACAATTTAAGAATATCTACATCTAAAACAAAAACATTAGCTCTGAAAGGAAAATGTGCTATAAGAACAAAAATAGTGATAAACAATGTAATTATAGACCAAGTTCAGAATTTTAATTATTTGGGATGTCATTTAGGCAATGACAAAAATTTAGATAAACACACTAAAATACAACGATTCAATTATTTATGTGGCACAATTAAACGCACTTTATTGAATAAGACTAGAAAATAAACTATTTTGAAGTTTTACAAAGTATTGGCAGTTCCATCTCTTATATATGGATGTGAAACCTGGACATTAACAAAGACAGATAGTAAACAAATAGAGGCTGCTGAAATGAAGATGTTGAGAGCAATAGCAGGATACCAAAGGACCGATAAAAAGAAAAACGAAGATATAAGAACATAACTTAATATATTTAATCTCTGTGAAAGAATAAAATATTATCAACCTTCAGCACGTATTACGAATGAATGAACAGCGCATACCAAGAAGAATGCACAATTATAAACTAAAAGGGAGAAGAATGTTGGGAAGACCATTGAAGACATGGAAGGACCAATTCGACCTATAATGGGATCGGAGCAGGCCATTGGGCTTAATCCTTGTTGTTGTTGTTGTTGATGATGATATTATGAGTATCAAATAAACAATATAAAAAACTGATATATTGAATTTATTTTGTCTGAAACCAAGAGTTCTATATCTTATTATTTTCCTTATAAGCCCTGTGTAACCAGGTACCTCATTTCTTCGGTTTAATTAAATTACACAGTGTCCAAATATCGGGGTAAAAGCTAAGGCTAGTAGAATTTTTCTGGTCTATTACCGAGTCATGAACTGACAGAACTAGTGCTTAGCCCTTACGACGAGTTTGGAATGCTACATCTACCAAAATCCACTTCCCTTCACGAGGTTACCATGTTAGTCTTTTTCGGCTCGCGGCTTCAAACTCGGATGGTATCGATAAATTTCTTCTTCGTTTCACATACTAGGCCTAATGGCCTTTACGGCCTCATTCCATTGCTGTAGCGTTCGGCCCAAATATCTTTTCCCCTTGAGAATGATAACGTAGCATCTCCATTTGGTTTTATAACTGTGAATATTGTCTATAATTGGTTCTAATTTTAACTCTTAGGGACACAATACCATGTATTGTTTTTTCTAATCTAGTGAAGTCTGCAGGACTTCATTAAAGGACTTAAAACCCTGGTCAATGACTTCCCTCGGTAGAGAAGTAAACTTGGGTACCGTGCCACACATTTGACACGTAAAATAGCCTGAAATAAAAAGTTTTTGAACAAAATGTACCGTTCTTTTCGCGCCCAGATTTTAATTGCAACGCTAATTACCTGTATGAGCATAATTAAATAAAATACTAATTTAAACATTCGATTATCATAAGTAATGCCACGAGTGATTTCCAATTTATTTAGACAATTTGAAAATCAAGAGTTGCATTTGTTTGGACTATTTAAAGAATAAAATTAAGCTGTTTACTCACAAATCATTTTTTAAATATAGTTATTTTAAAATACTTATATATTTAATGTTTGTTTATGTTTCATTTTTTCATCACTACAACTAGATCATATTATTTATTGCCAAATAAGATCGCAGTATTGTAAGAATGCACTCTGGTGGAGAAATAATGAAACACATCAAACTGTATATTATAACTAACATTAAAGGTTATTAATTACTTTTTTATAAAACAATGCAATAAAATCATTATTTAAAAACACATTTATTGAACATACAATTATCAAATGTGTTGTTCGAAGGAATCTATTCGTTATTTGCTATATTCAATGTATTTGTTGGAGAGTCAGTCACTGCAAAATAATGTTCTGACGTGTTCAGAATATTAAAAAAAAGAGGAGCTTTCTTTATTTTGGTAAGCAGAATTCGATATATATCGAGCGAAACGCGACTGCCATTGGTTGTAAAACAAAATTCATTGAAACCTGATTGGTCATTGACTCTCATTTGGGGCATGAGTTAAATAGTCATTATCAATATCTGCGTTATAACATTGCATTTACATAGAGTATAGGCCTACCACAAGTTCAGGCTCTAGAAATATTACGTGAAACTTAGTTCTTCAAATTTGTGCACATGAATTCTGGGACAACCTCTATGTAATAATTTGTCTCGGCATTTCATAATTCTAAGTTTGTTATTACATGAATACTAAAGGAATATTTATTTAATATTCAGACCACCCACTGAAATAATTGATAAGTAGTGCAGGGGAAGTAGGAACACCCCACAGGCTATTGGCATATAAAAACCCTCGCTCATTTCCTGTTTATTTTGTACGTATTACTACTTATGAATCAGTTATAGGCCTATGTATTCTGTTTTCGAAATTAAGTTTACCTCGGTACTGATGAATTCATAAAAGAAAATCACGAAAGCCAAATTTTGATATGCGATTCCTACGTGTAATAAATGCATTCTCCATTAATTAGCTTAAGACAGTTTTTATGTTTTGTAAATTAATATCTCGCGTTTTCTAAATCTATAGTGCATTCGTTCATTTGTTACCATTATGTTAAAAAACAGTTAGGCGTATTATTTGGCTTTGATCAGAATCTTAGTAATCTTATAATCTCCCAATCTAACGCGGTTCATAAGAGTAGGTTTTTAAAGATAGTAAAAACAATAACTGCAATATTCATTCTATTAATGCGGATGCATAACATAACATTACGTTTTGTTACATTTAGTTAAACATTTCCAGTCCTGGATAGATTCATTTTTTGAAAAGAAAAATTAACGCTCGAACCGGGAATCGAACCCTGGACTTGTGGCTCTGTACGTCAGAGTGCAATCCATTACACCATTCAAAACCAGATATAACCGCTAAATTTTCTCTCCATTTATATAATTCTCTTACGTTCTGAAGGCAGATAGTTCTCGTATCAACAACGCCATCGGACGACTTGTACTTAGGTATATAAAAAAGTCTATCCAGGACTGAAATATGTTAAACTAAATATAACATCAAGATATTTAGTTTTACCGCTTAAAACAAAATGTAAAATTCTCGTTAAATAGAAGTCGTCTCACACGTTGTTGATAGCGAGAGCTAGCTGCCATCGGAATAAGAGAACTGTGTAAGCGGAAAGAAAATTTAGCGGTTATTGAATGGAGTACTGGAATGCACGTTGACGTACAGAATCATAATTCCAGGGTTCGATTCCCGGTTCAATCGTTAATTTGAAAATAAAAGTAACATTAGACGTTAAAAATGTAAAAACATTACATACACCAAATTATACGTTAAACTGAAAATATATAAAACTATTATTCTACCAGTTATATTATATGGGTGCGAAACATGGACTCTTACTTTAAGGGAGGAAAGGAGATTACAAGTATTTGAGAATAAAGTACTTAGGAAAATTTTTGGACCAAAGAGAGATGAACAGACAGGTGAATGGAGAAGACTACATAACAATGAACTACACGGTCTTTATAGGAAGCCAGATATAATAGGAGCAGTTAAGTCTCGTAGACTGCGTTGGGCAGGACATGTTGCACGTATGGGGAATGAGAGACTTGCATGGAAGCTTCTTGTAGGAAAGCCAGAGGGAAAACGCCCAGTTGGTAGACCAAGAATGAGGTGGGAGAATAACATTAACTATGATTTGAGGGAAGTAGATTATACAGGGAATAATTGGAAAAACATTAGCTCAGGATAGGGATGTATGGAAAGCTTATGTCCGCGCGGCCATGAACCTACGGGTTCGATAGTGCCAGTGAGTAAGTAAGTACACCAAATTATAAATTAATTATGTATAAATGCTAAAAACTACTATATGGAACGGAACACTGGGTCTTTACCAAAAACCAGGAACGAAGAATAGAAAGGTCAGAAATGAGGTCTCTGAGGAATGTGGCTGGGTATAGAATAATGGATCAAAGGCGAAGTGAGGATATACGAAGAAAACTGATTATATTCAAACAATTATACAGAATTACGCAATACAGAGATGAATGGATGGATCAAATAAATAGAATTCCAAAACAGATTCTTCATTACAAACCACTAGGACGAAGAAATATTGGAAGACCCAGTAAAAGATGGATAGACCAATTCTAACATAAGATCGGAACAGACCTGCAGGTCTAATCCTTGATGCTGCTGATGATGATTATGCTAAAAAAAGAATAAAATAATGTAAAAAATTTAAATAAAAACTATATTATTTTGTTTGTTGATTGTAAGTTAATGAAAGGCTGTTGTAATAGTAAAACTGCTCGTCAGGAGAATCTGCAAGATTGTCAGGCGATAAGAATCGTGTCAAACATTTGAGACTATTTTCGGACCTCGATGGATAGAGGAACTCAGATATGTAGACCAAGCTAATGCGGTAGAGTTTGATTCTCGTATTCGAGAGGTCCCGGGATCTAATCGCGGTACCGACGATTCTGACTGGATTTTTTTTTTCTTGGTTTTCCTCACTCACAGTAAATTCAGAGTTGGAATTTCATTATCAAGATCCATTTAAACATATTCACTGTGTAATAGCGTAATTAAAAAATACATAGACTCGATATGATCTTGGAAGTTATAGCGTTCTCTGTTGTTTACAACATAAATAACTTAAATTTATTATTAATACGAATGTGTCTAAATGGCACAAAGAGTAGGGTGCGTGTAGGCAAACAGTTTTCGGACACTTTTGAAATCCACAATGGGTTGAAGCAAGGAGATGCACTATCTCCTCTACTATTTAATTTTGTACTAGAGCATGCCATTGAATCTTTAGAGGACGAAGGAGGCCCACAACTCATTGGTATTAATAAGCTATTAGTTTATGCTGATGATGTAGTTCTATTGACCGAAAGCGAGGAGATACTAAAGGCCAACACGCACACACTTTTGAGTAATACTAAGAAATTGGGAGTGGAAGTAAATATCAATAAAACTAAGTATATGGCCACACATAGAAATACATTCCATCCATAGTAATTCTGCCCGAAGACAGGTCCCTCACTGCAATCGTAGCATTTCCATGCTATGCTTTCAGCTTTACTAGGGAATTGTAGGTGTGGTAGCTTCCCGTTGCTTTCCACACCGGTGAAGAGTGATGATGATGATAATGATAAGGATGATGATGACCATATGATTTCGGGAACCGTTTGGACCTTAATGTTTTCCTGACATTTGTCCTACAGGTGACGAAAACTCCCGATAAAAACCTCACCCAGAAAAACCTCACCCAGAAAAACTGACCCGACCGGGGATCGAACCTGGGCCCGCTGCGTGATAAGGCAGCACGCAACCTCGAGACTTCAACGGTGGGCAGAAATACATTATATAATGGAAATGAACAGCTAATAACAAATGAGGAAATTTTTGAGGAAGTGGCTGAATTCAATAACCTAGGAATAAAAATCACAAATAGGAATGAGATGCACAAAGTAATTAAACATATACTCAATTCTGGAAATGCGTGTTATTATGCATTACAGATACTCTTGACGTCCCAACTCCTTTCAAAAAACGTTAAACTGAAAATATATAAAACTATTATTTTACCAGTTATATTATATGGATGCGAAACATGGACTCTTACTTTAAGGGAGGAAAGGAGATTACGAGTATTTGAGAATAAAGTTCTTAATACAATTTTTGGACAAAAGAGAGATGAACAGGTAGGTGAATGGAGAAGACTTCATAACAGTGAACTACATGGTCTTTATAGGAAGCCAGATATAATAAGAACAGTTAAGTCTCGTAGACTGCGATGGGCAGGACATGTGGCACGAATGGGGAGTGAGAGACGTGCATGGAAGTTTCTTGTAGGAAAACCAGAGGGAAAACGTCCAGTTGGTAAACCAAGAATGAGGTGGGAGAATAACATTAACTATGATTTGAGGAAAGTATATTATACAGGGAATGATTGGAAAACATTAGCTCAGGATAGGGATGTATGGAGAGCTTATGTCCGCGCGGTCATGAATCTACGGGTTCGATAGTGCCACTGAGTTAGTTAGTTAGTTTTAATTTATTATTCATACGGTGACATATTGCTGGTCTGTTGCACGATTTGCTTGCTGCCTTTGAATTTTGCAGATGGCGTCAGGACTTCTTATAAGACAATGAGTTGGATTCAGGTTGTGTGCAGCATGCAAACCACTTCTCCAGGCCTGCTTTCTGGAGGAATCAATTTTCAGATACATCGATTTTATCAGAATCTACATCTAGGACTTTCTTTTCGAGAAAGGCCCAGAATACTTCCAGAAGTTTCTGGTCATCGCATATACAAGGAGAAGAGAGTCGGCCGACCGCCAGTCGTGTTAGAGTTGTGGACGATTAAAAGTGACTTAAGTGCGATAATAATTATATGTGTTGAGTGAAGCTGCGAGTGTGAAGAATTGAGTTACAAAATAAATTGTGAACAAGAAACTCTTTCAACTGGAAATTACATGAGTGTATACAGTGCAGTATTGTGAAATAACTAACTCGCTGGCACTATCGAACCCGTAGGTTCATGGCCGCGCGGACATAAGCTCTCCATATATCCCTATCCTGAGCTAATGTTTTCAAAATCATTCCCTATTGAATACACTTCTTCCAATGCATGGTTAATGTTATTCTCCCACTTCATTCCTTGTCTCCCAACTGGGCGATTTCCCTCTGGTTTTCCTACAAGAAGCTTCCATGCACGTCTTCCATTCCCCATTCATGCCACATGACCTGCCCATCGCAGTATAAGAGACTTAACTGTTCTTATTATATCTGGCTTCCTATAAAGACCATGTAGTTCACTGTTATGTAGCCTTCTCCATTCACCTGTCTGTTCATCTCTCTTTGGTCCAAAATTTTTCGTTAGAACTTTATTCTCATATACTCGTAATCTCCTTTCCTCCCTTAAAGTAAGAGTCCATGTTTCGCATCCATATAATATCCATCCATCCATAGTAATTCTGCCCGAAGGTAGGTCCTTCACTGCAATCATAGCATTTTTGTGCTATGCTTGCAGATTTACTATGGAATTTTAGGTGTGGTAGCTTCCCGTTGCTTTCCACACCGGTTAAGCATGATTATAGCGATAATAAGGATGATGATAGCCATATGATTTCGGGAACCGTTTGGGCCTTAAAGTTTTCCTGACATTTGTCTTACAGGTGAGGAAAACCCCCGATAAAAACCTCACCCAGAAAAACTGCCCCGACCGGGGATCGAACCCGGGCCCGCTGCGTGACAAGGCAGCACACTACCTCGAGACCACAGCGGTGGACCCATATAATGTAACTGGTAGAATAACTTTTTTATATGTGTATTTCTAGTAAATAAAGTAATTTTGAATGTGTCGTGTAAACCCTATTAGGTTCGTCTTCCGGGCATATAGGCCGTGGTCCAGTCGTTCTTCTACTCGACGTTTCGTCTACTGCTGCGGTAGACATCTTCAGGAGATACTGCGTGCTCTCTGTGAACTCCTCAACAGTCGGCTGCAGACTGGCTGGTCGTTGGAAACTCCCTCCCTATTTATAGGCACGCCCCTGGTGGAGAGGCGGTTTTCTGCGCGGTCCGTGTTGCGTGCTGTTTTGTCCAGGCTGTCGCTAGCAGAAGTCATAGGCTTCTTTGTCGTATTGTGCAATGCCGGGATCCAGATTTTGTTTATCTTCATGGTTTCTTCTTTTTTGTTGCAGACTAAAACAAAAAAGGAAAAATCAGCCGTAGCGGAACACTGGATGAACAACCAAGAACATATAATAAGATTCGAAGAAACACAGGTATTGTCCCAAACATCACATTATTACACCAGACTGTACAGAGAAGCCATTGAAATATATAAACACAAAAATTCCTTTAACAAAAAAGAAGAAACCATGAAGATAAACAAAATCTGGATCCCGGCATTGCACAATACGACAAAGAAGCCTATGACTTCTGCTAGCGACAGCCTGGACAAAACAGCACGCAACACGGACCGCGCAGAAAACCGCCTCTCCACCAGGGGCGTGCCTATAAATAGGGAGGGAGTTTCCAACGACCAGCCAGTCTGCAGCCGACTGTTGAGGAGTTCACAGAGAGCACGCAGTATCTCCTGAAGATGTCTACCGCAGCAGTAGACGAAACGTCGAGTAGAAGAACGACTGGACCACGGCCTATATGCCCGGAAGACGAACCTAATAGGGATCAAGACGCCGGCCGTGAAAGCCTACAGTTATACATGTCGTGTAAACATTTAAACATAAAGAAATTCCATCTGTATCCTACGCTACCGCCATCCCCGACAATGTGTGTATGTTTTACATTACTTTTAAATGTCTAGTGTAAATTAATTTGTTTTATTAGAGAGTCTACTGCTGAGATCTATGATTATCGTTATTGCCTCCTCAATTTTGAAGATCTTGTGTTTTAATATAACCCAGTTATTCCAGGAAAGGAAGGGTATTTGATCGACTAAAATTAAACTCAAATTGTAAAGAAAACTTGACATTTAAATGAGATTACGTAAATGCGCATATTTGCAATTAATTAGACAAAATCAGCACCAAGTTTTAATTGAAAGCTAACATTGAAGATAAGAAGTTTGCGATTGTTCTTCTTTTGTTACTTGTTTTTAATTTACTAACCTTAGTAAAATATTAACTGAAGATTTTCAACCAATTGAAACATTATATCTAATGTTGATTTATTTAATGCGAAATAAATATCCAATACTCGATTATTAGAGTGAATTTTCTTTTCTGGTTAAACAACTTATATAATTATCATGTACTGGGTGATTCAAAAGTGGCACATAGGAAAACTCCGTTTTTAATATAGATGACAAAAAGCAATTAAGACAATCCCATTGGAGTCAATACTAATAAAATTCATATCAAATTCCGTTGAGGTGAATAGTTATAAGATAAAAATTAAAAATTAAATATATACCTGTGGGCAGGTGCCGTCGTCCTCAATTTCATTAAAATTATGCATTTAAAATATTTGGAGGCCTTTCGGAAGTTAACCATCCATCATCAGCGGGATGAGTTTACGCTACTAATTGATGTGACTAAGATGTTGCAGACGTTGATGGTTCGCTAGTAGCAACTGACTGGTTTTTCCCTGCTGATGATGGAAGTTAAGTTCCGAAAGGCTCCAAATAATATTTTAAATACATAATTTTAATAAAGTCGAGGACGACGGAACCTGCCCACAGGTTAATATTTAATTTTTACCCTAAAACTATTGGAAGTACGTGGTTTTAAATCTTATATTCTGAGCAAGTTAGCTCAGAGGGTAGCGTTTGAGACTTGTATTCTGGAGGTCCTAGATTCAAATTCTGTTGGCGACAATCTGATTTTTTTCTGATTTTCCTGAGTTGTCAAAGGCAAATATTAGGTTGTAAGTTCATTACCTGAATCATTTCATCACATTCACATTTTCATATTTTTTGTCCAATGCCACCAGGTTGCCTTTTATGACATTTATGATTACCTCCCCTGGTATTGGCGGAATTGTAATCCATTTCATAGGTTGGGGCACCTGGAAGGTGGAGTTACGTTACCTCGATGATATGATGGGTGATAAATGATAATGAGAAACCAGGAGAGTCCTTAATCTAAACTTAATATAAATTCCAGACCGTGGGCAACCATAGGAATCACCCTTTTAACGAAAACTTCCTCTGGCCTGGCCGGGAATCAGATCCTTAGCGTCTGTAACCAAAACCGATATAATTTTACCAAGCAACAATGCATATTCTACCGGTATTCTTTTTTTTTTGTTCAATGTCACCAGGTTGTCTTTTATGGCATTTCTGGCATTACCACCTATCATAATAATAATAATAATAATAATAATAATAATAATAATAATAATAATACTTCATTTATTCTGGCAGAGTTAAGGCCATAAGGCCCTCTCTTCCACTCAACCAGCACAAATACAATAATAAATATTCGACAAATATAGATATACACTATACTAATTATAAACAGTTAAAGATACAATAAAAGTAGCAATGTAAATGTCATGTACAAATAACATTTTATAGGGTAATAACAATAATGATACGATGATAATAATAATAATAATAATAATAATAATAATAATAATAATAATAATAATAATAATATAAATATGATACATTATACGAGAAACACCAATTAATATATATACCTTACACTGGATAATAATGAAGTCGAGTTTAGAGCAAATATAAATTTAGATTTCTTTTAAAAGATGCCAATGTCCGGCAGCCCCTTATTTCTTGTGGTAGGGAATTCCAGTTGCGAGAAGTGGAGATGGTATATGACATGGAGTGATGTGATGTCCCATGTTGCGGTATATTAAGTAAGAGACTGTTGTGATCTTGTGTTTAAGTTATGGTTTGAGGATAGATACTGGAAACGGGATGATAAATAATTGGGAATCGAGGTATGTAGGATCTTAAATAGGAGAATTAGACAGTGCGATTTTCTTCTCTCTTTTAGATGTAGCCATGACAATTCGTGGAGTAATGGAGAAATGTGATTGTATTTTCGAACATTAAATATGAATCTGATACACATATTATGGACATGCTGCAGTTTGTCCGACAATCCGTCACTTATGTCAGTTAGTAGAACGTCACAGTAGTCAAAATGCGGCATCACTAAAGATTGGATTAAAATTCTTTTAAGAGTTGTAGGAAGAAAATGTTTAAGTCGCTTTAGGGAATGCATTATGGAGAAGATCCTTTTAGATGTTTGTTTTACTTGCTCATGCCATTTAAAATTAGAATCTAAGTAAAATCCCAAGTTTTTAACGACGTCGGTATAAGGAATTTGTTCATTATCTAATATGACAGCCGGCATATTGCCATTGTTTATGAGGTGTAATAGCCTTGGATGTCCGATAATTATTGCTTGCGTTTTGTTTACATTTAGTTTCAGCCCATATTGTCTGGACCATAAAGATATATGCCTGACGTCAGTGTTTACTTTGTCAATATATTCATTAATTTCGTCAGGTCTGAAGTGTGTGTAAATCTGTAGGTCGTCGGCGTAAAGATGATGCTTGCAGTTTTGTAGTTTCTCGGTCACGTCATTAATATAAATCGAGAAGAGAAGAGGAGCGAGGACGCCGCCTTGAGGTACCCCCTTCCTCACCAAGCGCCAGGAAGAAATGCGATTATTAACAGAAACTGATTGCTGACGATTAGTGAGGTAAGATGCAAACCAATCAAGGCAGTTTTCCGACAGATGTAGTGTCTTTAGTCTCGCTAGCATTAAGTCTATATCTACTGTGTCAAAGGCTTTGCTGAAGTCGAGTAGGACTATTACGGTGAGTTTGCTTTTGTCCATTGAGTCTCTTATGCCCTCTACAATGTCAAGTAGTGCAGTACTTGTGTGATGTCCTGTTCTAAAACCAGACTGATGTTCATCAAGTAAGTCGTGTGTGGTGAGGTAGTCTGTTAACTGTGAGTGTATTATGTGTTCCAGTGCTTTAGATAAACAGGGAAGAATACTAATTGGTCTATAATCATCGAGTGTTGTGGGAGTGTTTGATTTCGGTGTAGGACGAACTAGAGCTATTTTCCAGAGTCTGGGATAAGTCCCGGTCATTATAGAGGCATTAAAAATATGGGTTATTGTTGGGAGAATAATGTCTATTATTTTTTGCAGGAGAGTTATTGTTATATTGTCTATTCCTTGTGCTTTAGATTTAATACGTAATACTGCTCTTTTGGCGTCATCAGGTGAGATATAGGAAAAAAAAGAATTTGTCACAGGTAGGTTGGGAATATGACATTAGTTCATCTATTGTCTGTTGTTTGTGTTGTGAGGTGTTGTCAGAAGGGAGGCAGGTAAAATGGTCATTCAACTCGTCTAGTGGTAGGTCAGCTGTTTCTACCTGTAGAATTGGCAGAATTGTAATTTTTTTTTAGGTTGGAGTACCTGGAAAGCGAGTTACGTTACCCCGATGATATGATGCTTGATAAATTATAGTGAAGCGCCAGGAGAGTACTTAACCTAAATTCCAGACCATGGGCAACCACAGGAATAATTCCCTTTAAGGAAAAATTCCTATGTTCTTACCGGGAATCGAATCCGGGACCTCATGAAATGTAATCAGTAACGCTAACCACTAGCCCATGAGGCTGGTTGTTTCATTGCTATATATTGTTTCATTAGCTTCTAATTCAATTACACTTGTCAACATGATTTTTGTCTCATGAGTACCAATAGTTGAACTTAATGCAGTTTTTTATCGTGTTTTCAAACATGTATTCGGAATTTCTCCATCAACCACAGTTTTTTTTACTTCAATTTCAATTAATGCATTTAAATAATTATTTTTAATAAACGTTTAATAAACGTTTTTTTCGTCCATTTGTCCATTGTAAAATAAAACCAAATGAGCTAAATCAGGAGATTTCAGCTATGGAAAAGATATATCAAGGCAAATGGAATCATAATATGCTGGCCGATTATTTTTGGACCATCAAGCGGGATGCTCCACAGACGAAATATAGCAGAAAATCGTCATTTCTTACTTTCTAGGTGAGTCCGAATGTTCAAATATTTCGTAGTTACGAATATAGAAAATATTAAAGTGTTTGAAATTATAAATTCCTGTCTCTCGGAAACCTTGGGTGATGGAGAAAAGCCGATATCACATTTGAATTCAGGAGAAAAAATACTATCAGAATCACATATTTTTCTTTGTGAGACAAAAAAAAAGTTAATTTTTTGTTACTCAGTGTTATCTTTTAATATGAAGTTTATGTAGACAAAAGAACAAGAAAATAAATGTTTATGATAATTGTTTCCTCTCAGTGCTTGATCCCTTTTTCTCTTTCGAATTTTTAGGGAACAGCTTTTCTTCTGAGCAATACCACATGTTGCATTCAGGCCATTAAAGCGTCCATGTAACTTTCTTCAAAACAGTTTGTAGAACATTGTGAACAAGGTATCGTATCACCCTGTACTCATTACAACAGGTGTAAACAGAAGTCCGTTAATACTGTCCCATCTTTAACGGACAATTTAGCCTTGAGAAACACCTGCTTTACAATAAGAAATGTTTACCTAATGATACGGAGAATTGTAGTAGTCTATATTATGTCCCTTTCAAAACACCTGCGAATAATGCTATTTAGTATTTATTTACTGTCTTAATTAAAACTTTTATCCTGCCTTCTACTTTCCGTTCTACTTCGATTCCCGACGGAATAAGAGTTTTAAAAACTTTAACTGTCCTTCGCTGTGGCGTAGTCGGTAGGGTCCCTACTTTCCACTCCGGCGATCCGGGTTCGATTCCCGGAGGGGTAAGGGATTTTTAAAATCTCAACCTTGCGACTGGGTGTGTCATGTCCAAGTTGTACCCATTGGGTTTAATTCCTCAAAAAAAAAAAACTTTAACTTGGGTCTGAACACATGTTCCTTGTGTTGTGTATGATGTCATTCTAACTACAGATCAGGGAAGGTTCGCCGTATTGTGTATTATGCTAGCATGTTTGGTTTATTTTATTTTGCCCTGGGTACAGGCGACTGGCTTATAAATCCCATGAGGATGTACATAAGTTTTGCAATCAATATTTCTAAAATTAATCGTAAATCACTGTTAAAGTTATGCAATAAAAGGTTAAAATAATAGAATAAGTTCCTGATATAACAGTCCTCCTCAACTAAATTTAATTTCTATTTAAAAAAAACTTTTTATGATTGTAAAAGATGGAGTAAAAAATAAAAATAATATAACAGCAACAATAAATATAAGTGTAAGACAGGGATGTCCGCTTTCATCCTACCTTTTAATACTTATATTGACGATATCATATAGGCCTAATATTTGGCAGATAAATTAGTACTCACATTTCAAAATAAGAAATAAGATCTTAGACATCTTACTTTTTTGCAGACGACAAAGTTCTAATATCTAGCTCAGAAGATGGTCCACAGAAATGACTCTTTCCATTAAATAACATGTACAGAATTATAATTTCAAAATATTAATAAGTAAAACGAAAATCTTAGCGTTTAAGGGATCAGATACCGCGAAAGCTCAAATAATTCTGGAGGGGAAACCCACTGAACAAGTGAACCATTTTAAAGACCTGGGTTATGGAATCTCCTATTTTAAAAATTAAGATCTGTTTAAAAAACTTAATAAATTTATTTATGTATGTGGCACAATTAAAAGAATATTTAAAAACACAAAAATGGAAACAAAACTAAAATTTTATAAAGAGTGGCAGTCCCTTTACTATTGTATGGTAGTGAATTTTGGGTTTTAACTAAAAGAGAAGAGAAGATCATAAAAGCAGCTGAAATCAGATTTCTGAGAAGTTTGGCTGGCTGCGAACGTCTAGATAAAAGAAGAAGTGAAGATATTAGAAATGAGCTAAATATTTTTAAACTTTTAGATAAAATAAAATACTCTAGAAAAAACTGGAAATAACATGTTCGAAGAATGAAAGATGAACGCACACCAAAAATTATACTTAATTACAAACCAAAAGGAGACAGGAATGTTGGTAAACCGAAAAAGAGGTAGATTCAACTTTTTGAATGAGAATCTATGAGATAGGAACAAGCCACATGGGCTTAATCCGTGATTGTTGATGATGATGATGATGAAAGATGATTTCGTATTATATAAAAATCATAATTTTGATTTCTAGAATAAAAGCGTAAATTTTTATCATCAGTAGTTTATCTAACTATATACGTATGTAATTAATTTTATTTGTTATCATCACGTCTACTTTAAATATAACTTATCAGCAGTACTTACTTACTTACTTACTCACTGGCACTATCGAACCCGTAGGTTCATGGCCGCGCGGACATACGCTATCCTGAGCTAATGCTTTCCAATCATTCCCTGTATAATCTACTTCCCTCAAATCATAGTTAATGCTATTCTCCCACCTCATTCTTGGTCTACCAACTGGGCGTTTTCCCTCTGGCTTTCCTACAAGAAGCTTCCATGCAAGTCTTTTATTCCCCATACGTGTAACATGTCCTGCTCATCGCAGACTACGAGACTTAACTGTTCTTATTATATCTGGCTTCTTATAAAGACCATGTAGTTCATTGTTAAGTAGTCTTCTCCATTCACCTGTTTGTTCATCTCTCTTTGGTCCAAAATTTTTCCTAATTACTTATCAGCAGTACTAGTAAGTTTACTATCGTTTAGTTCGGTTGGTATTCATCATTACCTTTATTGTTCATCAGTGTTATGGTTGTCCACCGCTGTGGTCTCGAGGTAGCGTGCTGCCTTGTCACACAGCGGGCCCGGGTTTGATTCCCGGTCGGGGCAGTTTTTCTGGGTGAGGTTTTTATCGGGTTTTTTCCTCAATTGTAAGACAAATGTCAGAAAAACTTTGATGCCCAAACGGTCCCCGAAACCATATGCCCAAGATCATCCTTATCATCATCATCATCATCCTTCACAGGTGTGTAAAGCAACGGGAAAGCTACCACACCTACAATTCCCTAGTAAAGCTGCAAGCATAGCATGAAAATGCTATGATTGCAACGAAGGAGCTGCCCTAGGGCAGAATTACTATAGATGGATGGAGTGTTATTATTTATTATATATACTCCAAGCGCATCAGGTCTAGAAGGCCCTTGGCCTACCTGCCGGCTGCTGGCCTCACATCCACGTGTTAATCACAGAGGTAGACGACCATCTAGCCAGTGTAGGAGTGACATGTGGGGAGCATGTCTGGTCCCCCAGCCGTTATAACTGGTCTTCTCATCCTGGAGTCGCTACGTATTGTAGTTACCCAAATGCCTCACGATGCTGAGTGGGGTTTGTCTTTCTGTTTACTATTGGGGGATTAGCAGGTGTTGTTCTTACTAATTCATCATTTAACATTGTCCTGCATGACACCTACTATGTAGTAGCAAATTTCCATTATGTTCTTTCAATAGGGGCACCGTCCCATACTGGCCGAAATTCCATGAGAAAATGTCTTCCCCCATGGGGATTCGAAACAGCGCAAGTCCCACGGCTCTGCGCCAAGGTTTCTTACTTATTATTATTATTATTATTATTATTATTATTATTATTATTATTATTATTATTATTATTATTATTATTATTATTATTAATAATAATAATAAGTGAAAATATATAATTTTATTATTTCATATTTATTGTTACAATTTTAAGTTATACAGTAAAACTTGCTCAAAACGGAATCGCATGGAACCATTTTTTTCTACATTGGACAAAATTCCACATTATAAAAAAATAAAACTTATGTATTGCGGAGACTCTTGATGTCCCAACTCCTTTCAAAAAACGTTAAACTGAAAATATATAAAACTATTATTCTACCAGTTATATTATATGGGTGCGAAACATGGATTCTTACTTTAAGGGAGGAAAGGAGATTGCGAGTATTTGAGAATAAGGTACTTAGGAGAATTTTTGGACCAAGGAGAGATGAACAAACGGGTGAATGGAGAAGATTACATAACAATGAACTACATGGTCTTTATAGGAAGCCAGATATAATAAGAACAGTTAAGTCTCGTAGACTGCGATGGGCAGGACATGTTGCACGTATAGGGAATGAAAGACTTGCATGGAAGCTTCTTGTAGGAAAGCCAGAGGGAAAACGCCCAGTTGGTAGACCAAGAATGAGGTGGGAGAATAACATTAACTATGATTTGAGGGAAGTAGATTATACAGGGAATGATTGGAAAGCATTAGCTCAGGATATGGATGTATGGATAGCTTATGTCTGCGCGGCCATGAACCTACGGGTTCGATAGTGCCAGTGAGTAAGTAACTAAGTATTAATAACACTGAGCAACAGAAAAGAATTTTTTTTGTCTCAGAAAGAAAAATATGCGAATCTGATATTTTTTCTCCTGAATTCAAATATGTATCGGTTTTTCTCCATCACGCAAGTTTCCTAGAGACAGGAATTTATAATTTCAAACACTTTAATATTGTCTACATTCGTAACTACACAATATTCGAACATTCGGACTCACCTAGAAAGTAAGAAATGACGATTTTCTGCTATATTTCGCCTGTGGAGCATCCCTCTTGATGGTCCAACAATAATCGGCAAGCATATTAGGATTCCATTTGCCTTGATATCTCTTTTCCATAGCTGAAATCTACTGAGTTAGCTCATTTGGTTTTATTTTACAATGGACAAATGGACGAAAAACGTTTATTTAAAAAATAATTATTTAAATCCATTAATTGAAATTGAAATAAAAAAAACTGTGGGTGATGGAGAAATTCCGAATACATATTTGAAAACACGATAAAAAACTGCATTAAGTTCAACTATTGTACTCATGAGACAAAAATCATGTTGACCAGTGTAACTTAGATTTAGATTACTGTTATATATATTTTTATGTACCTTGGATTAATTGTAGTTCTGTTGTCGTTGGAAAGTGAAGTGTAATATGTATGAGCGACTTCGATGGTAACTTGCAAGAAAAAAAAAACAGTCCCATTCCGTCAGCGTTATAAATGTCTCTTAGGCGCGTATCCTGAAATTCAAGTATGCAATTTGTTTTCGCTCACTAACTGCACTTTCGTCCACATTCTTTGATTCCCCGCAAATTTCATTCCACGCTACATTATGTACTTTTAAAACTGTCCAGCCAACCTGGAGATTCCTTGAAATCGTTATTCCCTTAGGGATTTAACAAGAGCTAGAGCTTGACTTTGGAGCATCGGTCTGGAAATGTTTGGAGATTTATCTTCAATCACTTTCATTTTTTTTCGCTTAATGAGAATGATACATATGTTTCAGCCATCTTTATTCCGTAAATTCTTAATGCTATCTGTGAAATATCGGTCTCAGAACTTAATTAATTTATGCTTGTACAGCGCAATTGTTATTTACGAGACAGGTATGTGTGTTTCTCATAACGGGTGTGCAAATGAGGCTGAATCTATACAGGTAGAATCTATACAGTAAAAGCTCTTTATTCGCGTGGGATATGTTCCTCAAATATGCTGCGAATACAGAAACCGCGAATATGGAATGGTAATTTGTATGGATATATAGGGGATAAGTTCTAAGGTTACAGAATAAAATAAAAATTATCAAAATAAAATAAATTAATGACAGATTTTGAACAATTTCTATTAATTACTGTATCACTCACAGGTTTAGGCAAGGATTTAAAGAACTTAGTTTTTTTTCCTGTTTTGCCGCTTTTAAAAGTCTTCCAATTGAGATTGATATTCAGCTGTGAATTCTGCGATATAATTCCTTATTTTGTCTTCGGATTTCTTGATTCATTAACATTGAAACAGCGTGATATAAACGCAAACGACTCGCCAACGCGTATAAACGGCCAAGCATTTTTTATTTTACTTCAAGCGACAACACTTTTTTTTCTCTCTTCGGTACTTTTTTTTTTCCTTTTAGTCGCCATTATAAACTGAGAACAAAGCACAAGAGACACGTGTTATTCAATCAATATTGTTGCAACGAATAAGCTTAACAATAATATACCGATCTTGGCAATGCGATGGAGGCTTTTATCAAATAATTACATGTCGGCATGTGAAATACGAGAACAGCTTTTAACAATGAACTTTAGGGTCAGTGACAATTTCGTTTGTTTTGTTTTGATATTTATTTGTCCATTTGGTTTGAATCACTATTTGTAAAAGCCGTCTTGGCACCTGCCTTCAGTAAAAAAAACTGCTTATGGTTAATAAATATATATACCTTTCCGCTTTATAAATTTTTTTCATGAATTGTGTAGAAATATCCTTTCGTTTCCGTGTTGGGCAGATTCCGTTTTATGCAAAATAAATACACGTAAAATTACTATTATTTCGCCGGGACCAATATTATTCACATTGGACAGATTTCCGCATTATTCACGTTACGGATTAAACAAGCTTTACTGTACTTATAAGGATATTTAGCAGGATTTTAGAACATGAATTTCCTGGTCCTGGTGATGACATAAAAACTTCCATTTCGTTAAAAAATAAATTTTATTTTCATATTTTTCTCTTCGCTTGACTACTTATTGTTGCAGAGGAAACAAAGACCTACAGACCAAGAGACACGTAGCCCAGGTAAATACAACGCTTCTCTTAGTACCAATATAATGGGATCTGGATACAAACAGCAATAAAATATGTTCGCTAGAGATTCTAGTTTTAGATTTGACCTGTCAGAACTGTTACATAGGATATATTGCGGATATGCAAAACAAATTTTATCTTCATGCTCGAATGACAGTTTCAGCTTAATGACAGCATTTACGTCAGAATTTGGCTGCTTTATGACGCTTATGATGCGATACTTAATCAATCATCGAATTACTCGCCATTTAAATCCGTTTCACGTCAATTTATTATGGCACACTCTGACGTCATGCATAAGCTCTGGATTATCTTTACGTAATAATAGCAGTGATAGAAAATGTGCTTCTTAATTCACGTAAATTATGCAATGCTACTTAAACGTTTTTCATTAACCTGTAGCATTACTTACATTTTTACAGTATTCTAATTAGTATACAGAATGACCCAGGTTTCTTATGTTAAATTAAGGTAGACACTAGATGGATCCCGAGTTAGACAAAATCGTAAAAACCCATTTCAAGTTCCATGAGATCCTGATTGTTAAAAAGTACGAATACAGTTTTTTAAACTACACTATTTTTAGACCTTTCAACATATTGTTAGACAGAAATGTACCAAATTTGCTTCTGCAGAACATACAAAATATTTACAAAGAAAGCACCAAAGTATTAAATTAAATAACAGATTCCCTGAAGAGATAACACTCACTAGCCAACAGTGAAAGTGTAGCTGTAATGGAGTAAATGTTTTGTAAGTGTATCGATCACACTGACAACGAAAAAGACAATGAAAAGTTCGAAGTAGCTCTCATTTCCAAGTTAAAGGGGGTGCATTTAAATTATGATTTTGTTAATTTCAGGCAACATCTACAACAACATCCTAAGACCATGCTTCGAACCTCATTCTATTCAGAAAAGAACAGTCTTTAAGCGGTACCATTCAAATGCCCTTATCATGTATCCGAGGCGGGAAAAAATTTTTCTGAAAATCCCTTGTTTCTAAGTACTTGTTATTTTTTATTGAAAAATTAGCTACTACAAAATATTCTGTTGTGTATGCTGAGTTCGAATCACGCGGTAAACAGTGGTCACGTGGTCTTACAGCGATCAATCACAGCCCAAGGAGTCAGGGCCCCCGCCAGCTGACGGCAGATGTCAGAGGGTTCTTAAAAACCGTTCAAATCGTCTGGCGATTAAACACGTATTTTTAAAATTGAATTAAATATGCCATAAAAATTTTAGAATGCCTGAAGTATATTTTTTGGGTATATTAATTAAATAAATTCGGAGGGGTCTGGTCAAACTTTAAAACTCAAAAAATAGTCTGGGATTTCTGAATTATATAGCTACTAAAATAGCAAATAAGAAAAACTTGAAATTGCCTAAAATATATTTTTTGGGTTTATTTTTTTGCAAATGTAATAGACTGCGCAGTAGCGAAATAACCGCAAGACCTCTGCCAGACTCACCATTCCAGATGCAGCTATCGTAATAGCACTGTTTTTTTATTATTTCAACGTCCCTAAATTTCTCGTCAGCTCTTGGGCTATCAGATGAACTCATACAGCTAATAGTATTATTTTGCTGACTATTTAACTCATCCCCTAACGGGAGTCAATGACCAATCACATTTCAATGATTTTTTTATTTACAACCAATCACAGTCTTTTCACCTCGATTTTATCAGTTTAATTTTATCACTGTAAAATCAAGCTCCTCCTTTTTAACTTTCTGAATATGTCATAGCATTATTTTACAATTACCCCATATGGCTACCAGAGTGCATATATAGTACACGAATGTAACCTTATCGTGGTGGCGGGAGATAATATAAAAAACATTTGTAGCAATTGATTATACCACAAAAAACTACTGTTTGCACTATCTTAAACGTATTTTTCCCTGGTAATAACGTTCCAGAAAAACATAATTGACATATTTACATTATAGGACATCAGAAATTAATTAATAAACAGTTTTATGTTTCATTTTTTGTTTGATGTGTGCATTCTTACAATATTGCGATCCTTTGACAATAAATAATATGATCTGGTTACAGTGATAAACAAGTGAAACATAATGTTTCTCATTTGTTTTCAAACGTAACCGTTTACATTAATTATATAAAAATATTTTAAAATACTGTAACTATATTTAAATAATGATTTGTGAGTAAACAGCTTATTTTTTTTCGTTAAATAGTGCTAACAATTGCCACTCTTGATTTCCAATTTCTCCAGATAAATTGGAAATCACTCGTGACATTACTTATGATAACGAACTGGATCATGTTTTTTATTGACCACTGTATGCTGAGTTTGACCCGATTAAAATATTGCGGCCGCGAGAGTGTTAACGGATACTCTCCTAATAGCTGAATTTTTTATGTTTCGCAACGAAACTCGATATATACTATATAAATTAAATAGAAAAGGTATTTTCCAAAGATCAGCGACATCCGGCACTAGAAGTGGGAAATTTTTAAAACTCTAGCGATCGCCATGTTTGTTTTCTTGCTTGAACAATTAACGTAACACCGAGTTCGTTAAACAGGAGAGTGGGGAGGGGTAAATATAAAAACCGATCTAGCGGATGCAATTTTAGATTTCTCGCAACAAAACTCTGTAAATGTCATATAAATAACACTACTGATGTATCCTCAGAAAATCAGCGAAATCCGATCATTACGAGTGGGAGGTTTATCTAAAAACCGCTCTAGCGGCCGTCGTGTTTGCCTTGTTCACAACACTCAACACTTTAATTAACAAAAGAAAATTACATTCCGTAACCAGTAAAATCGAACCATGAATTCGACTTGTTGAGAAATTCACATTGTTTACGAAATTTCTGCTTGACGGACTTTTGATGTTACATCGTAACGGGATCCATATTTTTGTGAAGATAAAAGTGCGCCCAGTCCCCGGTTTATTTCTGGACATTTATTTCAAGTATTAAGAAATAAACCATATTACTCCGTTGCTCTTGCACATTGGTGGGGTGTCCCAACCCGTCAATTTGTCATTGTCGCTGGTTACTCTTATCTTCAGCGACAACAGCGTGAAATTTGGAGGGAAAAATGATAATCACAGTTTCTGTCAATGTAAAACACAAAACAGGCAACATAAATAATTTTGTAATTTTCATTTTTTTTTTTTAGAAAAGAAAACTGGAGTTACGAAAATTAATGTTGTTCTTATTTATATATGTTTTAATATCCAAGCCATCGTTTCCCAACCTGTGATTCGCGAATCCCCAGGGGGTTTCCAAAATATTTCCTTCATTTCTGCAGCATTGTAATAATAATAATAATAATAATAATAACAATAATAATAATAATTATTATTATTATTATTATTATTATTATTATTATTAGCATTATTCCGTCCATGGTATCTTTAACTTGTCGTGGTGGAGTGGCTTGCGAGCTTAAATGATCCTGAGAGCTATGCAGGCGGTAGCATTGCTGCCGATAGGGCTACCCATGCCGGACTGGTCGAAGGTGATGAGCCAGACGAAAAAAGTACCTTGGTCGAAAGAGTGACTATCTTTCACCGTAAAAATAAAACCGTCAAGAAATGCGGACATGGGTTCAACTGGGGTAAAATTTTCCGGAGGTCAAATAGTCCCCCATTCGGTTCTCCGGGCGGGGACTACTTCAGGGAACCCATGCCAAAGGCTCAAACACAGGGACATGTTCCTAGGAACATGGAATGTTAGGACTTTATACAATAGCGGGGCACTACAGATATTAACGCGGGAACTAGATAAATCGCCCTTGGATATAGTCGCTTTACAGGAAGTTAGGTGGCCAGGAGAAGGCAGTCAGAAATCAGGAAGCTTTGCATTATACTACGGGGGTGCAGAAAGACCTGCATTTGGAACGGGGTTTTTAGTCAGAAGGAGGATCCTATCCGCTATCCGAGATATTATGTTTGTTAGTGATAGGATATCATACATAATTCTAAAGGGTAAACAACATGATTTTATAATTGTAAATGTACATGCTCCCACAGAAGATAAAGATGACAAGATCAAGGATGAGTTCTATGAAGAATTAGAATGCTTATTTGATAGCCTTTCACGATATCATATGAAAATTGTCTTAGGAGATTTTAATGCAAAAGTGGGGCGGGAAGATATATTCAAACCAACAATAGGCAAATTCAGTCTTCATGAAGATAGTAACGACAACGGGGTTAGATTAGTCACATTTGCCACATCAAAGAATCTCATTGTTAAGAGCACAACATTTCAGCATAAGGATATTCATAAATACACCTGGACGTCTCCAGATGGAGAAACTCGGAACCAGATAGATCATGTATTAGTGGATAAACGCTGGCACAGTAGCATCATCGATGTTAGATCAGTTAGAGGGACAGACTGTAATTCGGATCATCATCTGGGCAGAGTGAAAATCAGACAACGGCTATCGCTTATGAGAGGAACAAACGCTAAAGATGATTCCGTAAAATTTGAATTAAAAAACTTGAAAAATGATGAAATGCGGCAAGAATACCAAATCAAAATTGCTAATAGATTTGAAGTACTGGAATCTTCACATGACGATGTGGCAAACGAAGAAGAAACTGATATAAATAAAGAATGGGAGGCTATAAGAGATACTATTAAATTGTCAGCATCAGAAAGCATTGGTTGTTTAAAAAAGAGGCAAAACAAGAAATGGTTTGATGAGGAATGTGCCGACATTGTAAAGAAAAGAAAGCTAGCAAAAATGAAATGGTTACACGAGCCAAATGAGGTAAATTTAGAGCAATTGGGTAGTATTAGACGGGAAACCACCAAGTTACTAAAGAGTAAAAAGAGGGAATATTTGAGAGAGAAGATTAATGATCTTGAAATGAACGCAAAAAATAGGAACATTAGAGAATTATATCAGGGAATTAGTATAGAGAAGAAAGGGTTTCAGGCTAGAACAAACATAATTCGGAATGAAACTGGGGATATGATTGCAGATTCCAGGAATATATTAAATAGATGGAAAAGTTACTTTAATCAGCTATTAAATGTACATACAGAACAGGACATTGAGGAGGATAACTTACAGACAGCAGAAATGCTAGTCACAGAACCAAGTGCATTAGAGGTTGAAATGGCGATTGAAAAATTGAAGATGTATAAAGCATCAGGTTCAGATGAGATCCCAGCAGAACTGATAAAATCAGGTGGAGAAAAATTGATGGACAAGATATGCTGGTTGCTTAGTATGATTTGGGAAAAAGAAGCTCTTCCAGATGAATGGAAGGAATCAATTATCGTACCAATTTATAATTAAGGAGATAAAACTGATTGCTACAACTACAGGGGCATCTCATTACTTTCAACTTCGTACAAAATTCTAACAACTATATTAGTGAGCAGACTTACTCCCTATATTGATGACATTCTAGGAGATCATCAATGTACATTTAGAAGAAACAGGTCTACAAACAGATCAGATTTTTAGTATAAGACAGATTTTAGAAAAGAAATGGGAATATAATGGTACTGTACATCAACTATACGTAGACATCAAAAAAGCATATGATTCAATTAAGAGGGAGAAGTTATATAGTATCCTGCTGAAGTTCGGAATTCCTAAAAAGTTAGTTAGACTTATACGAATGTGTATAAATGGCACAAAGAGTAGGGTGCGTGTAGGCAAACAGTTTTCGGACACTTTTGAAATCCAGAATGGGTTGAAGCAAGGAAATGCAATATCTCCTCTACTATCTAATTTTGTACTAGAGCATGCCATTAAATCTTTAGAGAATGAGGAAGGCTTATAACTCAATGGTATTAATAAGCTGTTAGTTTATGCTGATGATGTAGTATTATTGGCCGATAGCGAGGAGATACTAAAGGACAACACGCACTCACTATTGAGTAACACTAAGAAATTAGGATTGGAAGTAAATATCAATAAAACTAAATATATGGTTACACGTAGAAATGCATTATATATTGGAAATGGACAGTTAATGACAAATGAGGGAAATTTTGAGGAAGTGGCTGAATTCAAATACCTAGGAACAATAATCACAAATAGGAATGAGATGCATGAAGAAATTGAACATAGGCTCAGTTCTGGAAATGCGTGCTATTTTGCATTGCAGAGACTCTTGATGTCCCAACTCCTTTCAAAAAACGTTAAACTAAAAATATATAAAACTATTATTCTACCTGTTATATTATATGGGTGCGAAACATGGACTCTGTATTTAAGGGAGGAAAGGAGGTTGCAAGTATTTGAGAATAAAGTACTTAGTCCCGCGCCGTAGCCGAGCGGTTAAGGTAGGAAGCCTTGGCGCAGAGCTACGGGACTTGCGCTGATTCGAGTCTCCATGGGGGAAGACATTTTCTAATGGTATTTCAGCCAGTATGGGACCGGTGCCCACCCAGCATCGTGAGGAAATTGGGTAGCTACAATAAGTAGCGGCTCCAGGTTGAGGAACCAGCTATAACGGCTGGGGGACTTGACATGCTAACCACATGTCACCCCTACACTGGCTGTTGATCATCTACCTCTGTGATTGACACATGTGGATGTGAAGGGTCAGCAGCCGGCTGGTAAAAGGGCAACCGCTGAAAAGTGGAAAGACCCTCAATCGGAGGAAAATTTTGGACCAAAGAGAGATGAACAGACAGGTGAATGGAGAATACTACATAACAATGAACTACATTGTCTTTATAGAAATCCAGATATAATAAGAACAGTTAAGTATCGTAGATTGCGATGGGCAGGTCATGTGGCACGCATGGGGAATGAAAGACGTGCATGGAAGCTTCTATTAGGAAAACCAGAGGGAAAACGCCCAGTTGGTAGACCAAGAATGAGGTGGGAGAGTAACATTAACTATGGTTTAAGGGAAGTAGATTATACAGGGAATGATTGGAAAGCATTATCTCAGGATAGAGATGTATGGAGAGCTTATGTCCGCGCGGCCATGAACCTACGGGTTCGATAGTGCTAGTGAGTAAGTAAGTATTATTATTATTATTATTATTATTATTATTATTATTATTATTATTATTATTATTATTATTTTAATATTAAATGAACTCTAAGATGCCCTTTGTTGCATATGTGTAACATTGGGAATTATTATATTATTTCCACAATAAATTAATATGTACCGGGAATGCCTGATATAACCGTTAAGGGTTAAGTTAACTTAATGTTATTAAACCTTTTGCTTGGAATTCAATTTTGTGCGTATCTACTATAGGGTATGTATATTTAAAAGTCAGTGGTTTACCCAACTCAGATCGTTGTGAAAGGGGTTCGCGAGTCGAAAAGAGTTGGGAACTGCTGATCTAAGCCATAGATGGCATCTTACAACTCAGAGTAGGCCTATATCAACCAGTGGCACAGAAACATATTTTGAGTGGTGGAGACATAAATATAAGCTGTTATTGATAATGGATTTGTTTTACCTTTTTTTTTTTTTTTTCAAAAGAAAGAAAATACGTATAGGCCTACATTTAAATTGCGCTCGGACCTGCTTGGCCGTACGTGCATTATTGTTCCATAAATTAAAAAAAGTAAAATTAATCATAATATAAACAAATACCTACTTTGCTACACACTCGTATCAAAACAATTTATATATATATATATATATATATATATATATAATCTATTTCTACACTACATACACAATAATACACATCTACACTCATCCATAAAATGATCGTGAGTATAGATATAAAAAAAGTCTCATTCTGTACATTAATAATTTTAAAAAATTGCTAGAAAACAAATTAAAAAAAGCGAAAACACACATATATACATAAACATACATACACACGCGCGCGCTCATCCCCCCCCGTCCCAGCAGACATCAAATGCACTATCAGGCTATTCAACTTATCAAGACTACTTATTATGTAAATAAAGATCGAAAACAAAGACCATGTTGAGATTCTTCTTATTGATAATACATATATCATTATTGATTTCCAATTTTGCTATATCTCAATTTCCTTACTGTACCCAAAAATTTGCATGTTTTTACCTCACTCTCGATCCGTCCTAAAAGATCCCAGCACGCCACTCTCCCACGATTCGACCTGGGAAATCTCTTCGCAGCAATTGTAATCTAAGTTGCTCTGTCTCTCTACAGAATGCTATAATATGTTAACAGTTTTCACGATCATCGCATAGCGGGCACAATTTAATGCCTTCTTCACTTGTTATGGGCTATCCATCCCTCCAAATGAATCCACGCAATAGCACTTCTATAATCCCCATCCAAAGAGTCAATATACTTCTCCCTTCCCCACGAATTTCAGTTTCGATGCAGGGTGAGCGATATTTTCTGGCTACACTCGGCTTCCATATAATGTCTGTCTATATCAATTAGTCTCTTCTTAACTTCCCTCCAAATATTTCTATTATTCCCCGTACTCCTCTCCCATACCCAACCCATCGCTACCCCTTCAATCCCCTTTTTACACCGATTATCCAGTCTCCCGAAACACTCTGCCTTCTCTGTTCCTTGTAACACTCTGCTCTGAGCGAATCCTGATTCCCGTTTATTATGTCCAACCAATATTTAATAGCCCTAATTTTGGCCCTTATTGTGTCCAAAAATTTACCGAATTCTTTTAGTATGCCACAATTTGCAGTCCCTGTTGCTAATCTCAACGCTCTCTTAAGAAACATAGCTTGAATTTTATGTAGTGTCCCAGTCCGTTCCCAACCCCATAATTCTGAGCCATACAGCATGGTCGTTCTCACAGTCGAAGAGTAAACCTGTTCTAGTGTACGCATCGGTATGTTTCGTTTGTCCGGCTCCTAGCCCTCATTGTTGCATTTCCATTTTTACTTCAAGCGGCAACACTACTTTCTTCCGGTTCGGAATTTTAAGTGGCAGCACTACTTTTTTCCGCTTCGCTTGGGAACAAAGCTGAAGAGACACATGTTACTCTATCAAAATTATTGCAACGAATGACAAGTTGGAATAATAAAACACCAATCGTGGCGAGGGCGGAATTTATCAACGGACACGTGAAATATGGTGGCGGCGGCTTTTAACAACGCACTTTAGGCTTAGTAACAATGTTTTTTTTTTACTTTTTTATATTTATTTATCCATTTGGTTTGAATCGCTCACTGTAGAAGCCACCTCGGCACGTGCCTGCAGTAAAAAAAATTGCTAATGCATTAATAAAGGATACTAAACCTTCTAATATACCGACTAGATCCGCGAATAAAGAATTTTTTGCCGCGAATATAGGAACTGTGTCGCAATTTTTTAACCCACGAATAATGAAAACGCGAATAACGGAACCACGAATAAGGAGATTTTACTGTATTTATGAATAATCTCAATGTAACAAAATGTTTCTTAAAATTATTAACCTGACTATTTAACTCATGCCACAAATGCTAGTCAATGACCAATCACGTTTCAATGACTGTTGTTTTACAACCAATGACAGTCGTGTTTCACCTTGCTCTTTATCGATTTCTCTTTATCAACTCCTGCTTTTGTGATAAAGAAAGCTCCTCCTTTTTAATGTTCTGAACAGGTCAAAGCATTATTTTTCTCCAACAAATACATTGAATATAGCAAATAAGGAAAAGATTCCTTGATTTTACTGAGTTGTTTACTAAAAAAATAAATGAATAACCCGTAATGTTGATTATGATATATAGTTTGATGTGTTTCATTATTTCTCCACTTGGGTGCACTCTTACAATATTGCCATCTTATTTGGCAATAAATAATATGATCAAGCAGCAGTGAATGAACATAATCTCACATTTCTGATTTGTTTTCAAACATCGCCGTTTACATTAAATATATAAATATTTTAAAATAACTATAGTTAAACAATCATTTGTGAGTAGACAGCTTAATTTTATTCGTTAAATAGTCCTAACAAATGCCACTCTTGATTTCCAAATTCTCTAGATAAATTCACGACTCACGAAGTAAGTCGTGAATTTATCTAGAGAATTTGAAAATCACTCGTGGCATTACTTATGATAATGTATCTCTATAAGGACCTGTAGGTCTGGACCACATAATAATACCTATAACGATACGTTAAACAATGAAAGAGAAAGATTCATCGAACCAAACAACGAGGAAATGTAATACATTTGACTGTAATTTGTGTACAGGTGTCATGATTTTAATTTGCATAGTACTTCATCATGCTGATGACAACATGCAAGTCTTGTTTCTGCCTAACTAGTATCTGTTTTTTTGCAGGACTATCATTGTAAACATGTGGAACTGGGAACTGTCCCAGTTATGTACGATTAGTTTCACAACCTATGACGAAATACACAACTTTTTATGCGGTTGTCGAGTCTGCTGATATATTTAAGTCACATGTTCTCACTTTTTATTGTTATGAGATGTAAAAAAATGAGGGCATCACCATTTTTGTGGCTAAAGACATTAGTAATGTCTGGTTTTTTTAAAGTTTTTGTATCAATTCCTCCAGACAGAATATTTTTTGTGACATACAATAAGTTACAGGGAGTTCCTAAGTCAGATATTCTGTAACTCCATATATTTGTTTATTTATTTATTTACAGATTTTCAATGTTTGCTTAAAGTTTTATTTTCCTTCCTCATTCGTCTCTGTCCATCCACTCCATATTCCGCAGTCCTCTTGGTCTCATTCCGGGTCTAATTTCTTGCACTGTAACTTTGCAATTTTAATTTTATTTTGCATTGTAATTTTGCATTATTCTTGTAACCCCATACTTACTAAATACATAATTCTGAATACAACAGAACTTACAACTTACATACACTGATAATAAAAGATTCCGGGCTATGTGGCCGTGGTCTATAACTGGCGTTTCTTCCAGACGTTTCTCCCTCAACTGCGGAGGGCATCTTAAGTGGCGAGCGCTTACAGCTGTTGTTTCCCTGTCGTAGACTCGACTGACTCATTCGCAGTCGAGTCTACGACAGAGAAACAACAGCTGTAAGCGCTCGCCACTGAAGATGCCCTCCGCAGTTGAGGGAGAAACGTCTGGAAGAAACGCCAGTTATAGACCACGGCCACATAGCCCGGAATCTTTTATTACCATGATTACCGGCCGTGAAAGCCTACATTCCACTATTACATACACTGAATTTAGAATTAGGTATTTAGTGTGACGTCAAACGCTCTCGTCGCAAGTAAATCAAGCTTCTTGACTGCCGATACTAAACATTGTTTACCAGTTTTCTTTATTGAATGATGACTTTCTAAATAAAACTGTAAATGTATGTTTTTCAAGTTTAAGGCATTGAAATATACACCAAATATACATGAATGCAATAGAAACAATTTCCTTGTCCATTGTAAAATAATTAGTAATTTTAATCTCGATTTTTGAAAAATAACTAAAAATATATATATTTTATAGCCTATAATGGATTCCACCTGGGAAAGGAAAAGAGAGGTCGACCTAGATTTAAATGGATGGATGTTGTAAGAATAGGTATGAGGGAGCTAGGTCTGGAAGAATTGGAATGTGAAGATAGAGAAGAATGGAGAAAGAAGATACAAATTTAAGAAGCATTGGGCACAGGAATAGGCCTATGTTTTATTACATTGTAAACCTGTTTATAAAAAAAATATAATGACATAGCCCAATATTGAGCCATAGCCTCTCCTTTGTTCGGAGTTACTAGACCAGGTTAATTTAGTTATCTTAATTGTCCATAGGTGTCATGAATGGCATGCGGCCAACATACCGACTTAATGAAACATTTGACGGGCAAATAAGGTATTACCAAGACGTTGACGTTGGTAAACTTTGTTTAGTGTTCTTTTTGTTATTCAGATTTAAGGATCTTTTACGAACGCGAAAATTTCCAGACTCGGGACCCATGGCTTAAGGTCTCTTCCAGAGTATTTTCTCCTTAATTTTACTATCCTAAAAGAATCCATCGACTCCGGCCAAGTTTGAACCCTCGATTTTTGACACCAGAGAAAAGAGCATAACCACTAGTCCACCGTGGCGAATAACTAAAAAATTGTATTAAATAAAATTCACAACAAAGTGAGAGAATGTGTTCCTATGCCATCCACTGTACATTTCGCGCTGCGGGTACAGCTCTAGGCTGGTCTGTTTTCAGTTTATACCAAGTTGCTTAGGTCATACGTAGTTGTATTGTGTACATAGATGAGTGTATGATTAAGTATTTAAGTTTTGCGACTATTGTGTGAGGTAATGAAGTATGGTGATGGGGAGCAAAGTGAAGGTGATGTCATATACTGTCACATAAACCAATCCTGTCGAAAGCCACCGAGGATTAATCACAAGCCTTAACGTTCCATCTGACGGGAAAAAATGTATTAACAGTAACAAACACCTTCT
The DNA here is from genome assembly GCA_030220185.1 of Diploptera punctata. NCBI lineage: Eukaryota > Metazoa > Arthropoda > Insecta > Blattodea > Blaberidae > Diploptera > Diploptera punctata. Next base: position 1,775,240 of record JASPKZ010006047.1, read on the forward strand.
CAACATACATTCCTAGGCTATGTGGAAGAATTTTGTATTTAATCCAGGCATCTCGTATTCAATTTAGGAATTTTAAAATTGTATATCAACATCTCTCCTACATTAGAGAATTATATCAGGGAATTAGTATAGAGAAGAAAGGATTTCAGGCTAGAACAAACATAATTCGGAATGAAAATGGGGATATGATTGCAGATTCCAAAAGTATATTAAATAGATGGAAAAGTTACTTTAATCAGCTATTAAATGTACATACAGAACAGGACATTGAGGAAGATAACTTACAGACAGCAGAAATGCTAGTCGCAGAACCAAATGCATTAGAGGTTGAAATGGCGATTGAAAAATTGAAGATGTATAAAACATCAGATTCAGATGAGATCCCAGCAGAACTGATAAAATCAGGGGGGAGAACACACGCACACGGTATTGAGTAACACTAAGAAATTAGGACAGGAAGTAAATGTCAATAAAACTAAATATATGGTCACACGTAGAAATTCATTATACACTGCTCAAAACAATTAGAGGAACACTTGTAATAAATTGAATAAGTAATTGTTTTTTAAAGCTGTGATGCTGAAAGTTGGACAATATGTAAATTGAATTATTAATTTTATCATTGGATACAAATTTTAAAGATCCATGGCCTAAATACAGAGAAATTACCTCAAATAACACATATAGAGAATTTTTTTTATTTTGGAAGGCACTGGCCACTTCTAATTGGTAAGCTTCCTGATGTAGCTATAGTGACGAATGTTGATTATTGCCTTGTTTATTGAAGTCTCTGACAAAATGAGGCATTTAAATGAGTTTGAAGTGTATCATGCTCTACATCTTTTACGACAAGGTCAATCTCTGCGACAAGTGGCTAGAGAGCTTGGGGTTTCTCCTTCCGTGGTGTCCAGGTTACGCAACAGGCACAGAGAGACAGGTCAGTATAGTAGAAGACGTGGCCAGGGCCGTACATTTAAAACAAGCCCCCAGGATGACATATACGTTGTTCTTTCTGCTCTTCGACAGCGTACAAAAACTGCAAAAGACCTGCAGAATGACCTTCATATGGCTTCCGGAATCCGGGTTTCAGACCAAACTATAAGGAACAGATTAAGGAAAGAGAATATTCGTCCAAAAAGGCCCGTTAAAAAACCACGCTTAACAAATGGGCACAGGGCAGCAAGACGTACGTATGCTGAAAACCATGGTGATTGGAACCTGAACCAGTGGGAGTCTGTGCTCTTCTCGGACGAATCCAGGTATCGTCTTACACGTTGTGATGGTCGATTGAAGGGTGTGGGGACGGCCAGGAGAAAGATTTTCTGCAGAGGCTGTACAGGAAATTGATAGATTCGGAGGAGGTTCCATAATGGTGTGAGCCGGAGTTATGTACAACAATCGCACGGACCTTGTACTTGTTCCCCAGCGACTGAATGCTGTCCGGTATATCGAGCACGTTCTGGAAGAGCATGTAGTACCTGCTGCCATTGGAGTAGGCCCTGGATTTCTGTTTATGCAGGATAATGCCAGGGCACATTCTACGGCTGTCACCAGGGATTTCCTGAGGAGGAATGAAATTGAGGTAATGGAGTGGCCAGCGGTCAGCCCAGACCTCAACCCTATTGAACACTTGTGGGATCTTCTAGACAGGAAGGTCAGGAACCGACATCAAGCTCCACAAACTCTGCAGCAACTTGGAGATGCTCTGAAGGAGGAATGGGAGAATATCCCGCAAGAGGAAATCCAGAATCTTATTGGGAGCATGCCACGAAGGTGCCAAAGTGTCATCGAATGTCGTGGAGGCCATACACGATACTAACTCTATATAACGAGTGTTTAACTTTGAAAAATAAGCACAAGATTCAATTGCTTACATAGCGGAATTATTTGAAAAGTTAATTGTCAGCGTTATTCATTTGTTTTTACTGACATGAGCAATAAATAAATAAATAAATAAATAACCACAAATAATGTACTTTATTAATTTCATGTATGTACCTTTAACCAATGAAATAATATTTGCATATTTCATAGTGTTCCTCTAATTTTTTTGAGCAGTGTATAATGGAAATGGACAGCTAATGACAAATGAGGGAAATTTTGAGGAAGTGGCTGAATTCAAATACCTAGGAACAATAATCACTAATACGAATGAGATGCACAAAGAAATTAAACATAGGCTGAATTCTGGAAATGCGTGCTACAGTGGAGGAAATTGGTATAAAGACACTTCTTAAAAGTATTAACACAGGTTTATTTACTCTTTCTTTGGCATTTTTCTATATTAACTTAGGAGGTGATTGAGTATAAAACACACACAAATAACGTCAAAATTAATTATCAATTTCCGTCCAAAAAAGTACATGAAAACCGAAACCACTCTCACATATGGGTGGAAATTAGTATAAAGGCACTTTGTGTATTTCACAGATTAAACCAAAAAGACTGAGCGCAAAGTTTACAACAAAGTTCTAAAATTTAGTTGAACCTCCATTGTTGTTAATTACTTGGAAGATTTTCTTTGGCATTGGCTTGATGAGGGTTTTTATTTCTTCCATTGAGATTGAAGCCCACTCTTCCTGAATAATATTTTTCAGCTCAGTCACTGTCCCAAACTGCCGTCCATTGCGATACACTCGTCTTGCCAGGATCCCTCCATAAGTTCTCAATCGGGTTTAAATCAGGACTTCTGACTGGCCACGTCAAAAGTGGTATTTCTTTCTTCCTGAACCACTCCTTTGATTTAGCAGACACGTGAATGGAAGCATTATCTGGCTGAAAAATTAGATCTTCGCCAAATTCCTCATACATTCGTATCAATTAGGACTCCAGAAGCTCCTCAGTGTAGGACTCAGATTTCATCTTGGTGCGTATCCATGCTATTTTTGATCTTCCTTTAAAGCAGAATGCTGCCCAAATCATAACGCCTCCATCACCGAAGTTTCTACTCATTCTAACTTGCTCTTCAGTACGGAGGTCGTTCCAGTAATACTGAAGGCCATCAGGCCCGTCCAGATTAAACTTCTTCTCATCACTGAACATTACTTTATTCCATTCTGAGGTCCAGGACATGTGTTCTTCAGCAAAAGTCATTCTAGCTTTCTTATGTGCATTGTTCAGAGGTAGTTTACTAAGACTTTTTTTTGAATTTTGGGTTCTTGTCTTCTGACAGAATTTGTCTTAGTCGTCTGGCTGTTAATGACAACTTCAAATCAGCCTGGATTTGAGAAGAAAACATATTCTTTCCTTTTGCTTTACGTAAAATGAGACGTTTAGTGCGCTCAGACAATTTTCTTGTCCGTCCATATTTCCCATTTTTTTCCACATTGTGAGCCCAGTTTGGCAAAATTATCAATGACACATCTTGAAGCCCCAACTTCATAGGTATTTGTATATTGGAAAGGCCCATCTCCTTGAAGGCACTAACTCTTGATTTCTCTTCATTTGATAGAGGCTTTCCACGTGGCATTGTACGTACTGCTGACTTGTAACTGATGAACGATGCTCACAGACACGTTGTCTCCATGTAATTGCAGTGTTTTGTTTACATTTATGTCTCTGTAAGAGCCAGAAGTTGACCTGCCTTTATACCGATTTCCACCCCTAGGACAGTGTTTTCTTAGATTTTACGTATTATTTACATATATAATAAATACAAAATGAGGAGACCTGTATGAAATTATGTCCAAGATAATTATATGTAATCTATGAGACACATATGGTATTTGAATAAATATTTCATGTTGTTTTACTACTAAAAGTTAGTGGTTTATACCAATTTCCCCCACTGTATTCTGCATTGCAGAGACTCTTGATACCCCAATTCCTTTGAAAAAACGTTAAACTGAAAATATATAAAACTATTATTCTACCAGTTATATTATATGGGTGCGAAACATGGACTCTTTACTTTAAGGGAGGAAAGGAGATTACAAGTATTTGAGAATAAAGTACTTAGGAAAGTTTTTGGACCAAAGAGAGATGAACAGACAGGTGAATGGAGAAGACTGCATAACAATGAACTACATAGTCTTTATAGGAAGCCAGATATACTAACAGTTAAGTCTCGTAGACCGCGATGGGCAGGACATGGGGAATGAAAGACTTGCATGGATGCTTCTTGTAGGAAAGCCAGAGAGAAAACACCCAGTTGGTAGACCAAGAATGAGGTGGGAGAATAACATTAACTATGATTTGAGGGAAGTAGATTATACAGGGAATGTTTGGAAAGCATTAGCTCAGAATCGGGATGTATGGAGAGCTTATGTCCGCGCGGACATGAATCTACGGGTTCGATAGTGCCAGTGAGTAAGTAAGTAAGTATATCACCATCTCTCCAACCCTCCGAGATTGAAAAGTTTACAAATAAAATTTCCAATTATTCTGGAGTATTCAACATGAACCCGCTAGTCAGTAGTCAGACATGTAATAGAGCAATGGAGGCACTTCTATTTATATGGATGCGAACAAGAACTCTTACTTTTAGGGAGAAGAAAAAATTACGAGTATTTGAAAATAAAGTTCGTATAAACATTTTTGGACCAAAGAGTGATGAACAGAAGGTGAATGGTGAATTAGATAAAGTAGCTACATTATCTTTATAGGAAACCAGATATGATAATGACAGTTAAGTCACGTAACTGCGTTGGGCAGGACATGGTACGGACGGGAATGAAAGAGGGACATGAAGGCTTCTTGTAGGAAAACCAGAAGGAAACGCCTACTTAATAGACCAGGAATGAGGTGGGAGAATGACACTAACAATGGTTTGAGGGAAGTGGTTTATACAGGGGATGATTGGAAAACATTAGCTCAGGATAGGGATGCATGAAGAGCTTACGTCCATGCGGCCATGAAATTACTGGTTCGATAGAGTCAGCGAGTTAATTAAAGTGTAATCTTTTCAGCGTTGGTGACCAGCCTCATGGACTAGCGGTCAGCGTTTCTGATTACTGTTAATAAGATCCCGGGTTCGATTCCCGGCCAAACCACAGGAATTTTTCCTTACAGGGAATCATTCCTGTGGTTGCCCATGGTCTGGAATTTAGGTTAAGAGTAGGTCAGGTGAATGGAGAAGACTGCATAACAGTGATTTACATGGTCTTTATAGGAAGCCAGATATAATGAGAACAGTTAAGTCTCGTAGACTGCGGTGGGCAGGACATGTGACACGCATGGGGAATGAATGATGTGCATGGTAGCTTCTTGTAGGAAAACGAGGGAAAACACCCAGTTGGTAGACCAAGAATGAGGTGGGAGAATAATATTAACTATGATTTGAGGGAAGTAGATTATACAGGGGATGATTGGAAAACATTGGCTCAGGATAGGGATATATGGAGAGCTTATGTCCGCGCGGCCATGAACCTGCGGGTTCGATATTGCCAGTGAGTTAGTTAGTTAGTTAGGTTAAGAACTCTCCTGATGCTTCATAATAATTTATCACCCAACATATCATCGGCGTAATGTAACTCCACCTTCCAGGCACCCCAACTTCAGAAGTGGGTTACAATTCAGCCAATGCCAGGAGACAACACCAGAAATGTCGAAATGACAATTGAAATGAGAACCTGGGTATTGAATAAACAAAATGTTTCAACGAATAAGAAACTGACTAATCATCTTAATAGTTGAAGTATTCAGAATAATAAAACGCTTCCTTTTGGATAGACATATTGAGAAAAATCTGCGAATATTGCTAATGTATGTTGGGTACTGTTTTGTTAAGGGATGGAGAAACCAACAATAAAATTTTTGCTCTAGAAACTAACTCTCAAGTTTCATGTTATTACATAAATATCTAACTTTATTCGTTAAAATTTTTCGTTTTTTTTTGTTGTTGTTTTTTTAATTACATCTATAGCTCTTTCAATATGGTTTTAATTTCCATATTACTTTCTTCGTGGCACTACAGTACTTACTTACTTACTTACTTACTTACTTACTTACTCACTGGCACTATCGAACCCGTAGGTTCATGGCCGCACGGACATAAGCTGTCCATACATCTCTATCCTGAGCTAATGCTTTCCAATCATTCCCTGTATAATCCACCTCCCCCAAATCATAGTTAATGTTATTCTCCCACCTCATTCTTGGTCTACCAACTGGTCGTTTTCCCTCTGGCTTTCCTACAAGAAGCTTCCATGCAAGTCTTTCATTCCCCATACGTGCAACATGTCCTGCCCATCGCAGTCTACGAGACTTAACTGTTCTTATTATATCTGGCTTCCTGTAAAGACCACGTAGTTCATTGTTATGTAGTCTTCTCCATTCACCTGTCTGTTCATCTCTCTTTGGTCCAAAAATTTTCCTAAGTACTTTATTCTCAAATACTTGTAATCTCCTTTCCTCTCTTAAAGTAAGAGTCCATGTTTCGCACCCATATAATATAACTGGTAGAATAATAGTTTTATATATTTTCAGTTTAACGTTTTTTGAAAGGAGTTGGGACATCAAGAGTCTCTGCAATGCATAATAACACGCATTTCCAGAATTGAGCCTATGTTTAATTTCTTTGTGCATCTCATTCCTATTTGTGATTATTGTTCCTAGGTATTTGAATTCAGCCACGTCCTCAAAATTTCCCTCATTTGTCATTAGCTGTCCATTTCCATTATTTAATGAATTTCTACGTGTGACCATATATTTAGTTTTATTGATATTTACTTCCAGTCCTAATTTCTTAGTGTTACTCAATAGTGTGTGCGTGTTGGCCTTTAGTATCCCCTCGCTATCGGCCAATAGTACTACATCATCAGCATAAACTAACAGCTTATTAATACCATTCAGTTGTAAGCCTTCCTCATTCTCTAAAGATTTAATGGCATGCTCTAGTACAAAATTAAATAGTAGAGGAGATAGTGCATCTCCTTGCTTCAACCCATTCTGGATTTCAAAAGTGTCCGAAAACTGTTTGCCTAGACGCACCCTACTCTTTGTGCCATTTAGACACATTCGTATAAGTCTAACTAACTTTTTAGGAATTCCGAACTCCAGCAGGATACTATATAACTTCTCCCTCTTAATTGAATCATATGCTTTTTTGAAGTCTACATACAGTTGATGTACAGTACCATTATATTCCCATTTCTTTTCTAAAAACTGTCTTATACTAAAAATCTGATCTGTTGTAGACCTGTTTCTTCTAAATGCACATTGATGATCTCCTAGAATGTCATCAATATAGGGAGTAAGTCTGCTTACTAATATATTTGTTAGAATTTTGTACAAAGTTGAAAGTAATGAGATGCCACTGTAGTTATTGCAATCAGTTTTATCTCTTTTCTTATAAATTGGTATGATAATCAATTCTTTCCATTCATCTGGAAGAACTTCTTTTTCCCAAATCATACTAAGCAACCAGCGTACCTTGTCCATCAATTTTTCTCCCCCTGATTTTATCAGTTCTGCTGGGATCTCATCTGAACCTGATGCTTTATACATCTTCAATTTTTCAATCGCCACTTCAACCTCAAATGCACTTGGCTCTGCGACTAGCATTTCTGCTGTCTGTAAATTATCCTCCTCGATGTCCTATTCTGTATGTACATTTAATAGCTGATTAAAGTAAATTTTCCATCTATTTAATATACTCCTGGAATCTGCAATCATATCCCCATTTTCATTCCGAATTATGTTTGTTCTAGCCTGAAACCCTTTCTTCTCTATACTAATTCCCTGATATAATTCTCTAATGTTCCTATTTTTTGCATTCATTTCAAGATCATTAATCTTCTCTCTCAAATATTCCCTCTTTTTACTCTTTAGTAGCTTGGTGGTTTCCCGTCTAATACTACCCAATTGCTCTAAATTTACCTCATTTGGCTCATGTAACCATTTAATTTTTGCTAGCTTTCTTTTCTTTACAATGTCGGCACATTCCTCATCAAATCATTTCTTGTTTTGCCTCTTTTTTAAATAACCAATGCTTTCTGATGCTGACAATTTAATAGTATCTCTTATAGCCTCCCATTCTTTATTTATATCAGTTTCTTCTTTGTTTGCCAAATTGTCATCGGAAGATCCCAGTACTTCAAATCTATTAGCAATTTTGATTTGGTATTCTTGCCGCATTTCATCATTTTTCAAGTTTTTTAATTCAAATTTTACAGAATCATCTTTAGCGTTTGTTCCTCTCATAAGCGATAGCCGTTGTCTGATTTTCACTCTGACCAGATGATGATCCGAATTGCAGTCTGTCCCTCTAACTGATTTAACATCAATGATGCTACTGTGCCAGCGTTTATCCACTAATACATGATCTATCTGGTTACGAGTTTCTCCATCTGGGGACGTCCAAGTGTATTTATGTATATCCTTATGCTGAAATGTTGTGCTCTTAACAATGAGATTCTTTGATGTGGCAAATGTGACTAATCTAACCCCGTTGTCATTACTATCTTCATGAAGACTGAATTTGCCTATTATTGGTTTGAATATATCTTCCCGCCCCACTTTTGCATTAAAATCTCCTAAGACAATTTTCATATGATATCGTGAAAGGCTATCAAATACGCATTCTAATTCTTCATAGAACTCATCCTTGATCTTGTGATCTTTATCTTCTGTGGGAGCATGTACATTTACAATTATAAAATCATGTTGTTTACCCTTTAGAATTATGTATGATATCCTATCACTAACAAACTTAATATCTCGGATAGCGGATAGGATCCTCCTTCTGATTAAAAAACTCGTTCCAAATGCAGCGTGGCACTACAGTTCTTATATAAAACCTTGGCCGACTCACGTCTTTTCTTTCATCACGTCTACCAAATGCTTTTGTCTTCCATCGATTAATTCGTTTTCTTCTCAAATCCTCTTCCATGTTATCCAACCATCTTATTCGAAATCTTCCGCTTTTCCTCCTTCCTTTGATTTCCTTCTGGCATTTTATTTGAATCTTTATTATCTGGCTTTCGAAAAACTTGACCTAACCATCTTACTGCTATGATCTAACGATTGTAACTAAATCCAAGTCTTGATGTAAATTAGCCAACTCTTTATTTAATCTGATTCTCCATGTCTCATCATCTTTCTTAAGTCCAAAATTCGCTTCCCTATGACTTCCTTTAATGGATGTGATCGTCAGTCCCAATTCCCAACTTGGATGAGTAGGGACTCTTTTCTTTGTCTCAATACATTAGCAGAATGAAGCTCGTTTTAAAAGCGCCAATAGTTGCCTTACCCTACCACAAGTAACACTACTAACAAGGGAACTATCAACAATTGTATGCCGAAATCTGCCTTGAAATTTGTGAAGCGTTGTGATGAACCAAGACCGTGATCAAAAAAATCTGTCATTTTTAACTGCAAGGTACAGACTTTGAAGCCATAATCCAGCAATGGCAACTCACTATGGATTAGATGGGGTCCCTGCTTGAATAAGAGCGGGCTGGAATGAGGCAGGATGCGGTGCGGTCAGCAGGTAGTGAAGGTTATCCAATCTACCAATTCAGGAGTTTTTTCACTTCCGTATATTTTAAATGAGAGATTTGGCGCTGGATATTAGTACCTTGCAGTTGAAAACGAGAGATTTTTTTAGTCACTGCCTTTGTACATCACGACGCTTCTCTGCAAGGAATTTCAAATTATATTTCGGCATGCAATGGTAGACAGTTCCCTTGTAAGACTTAAATTAACTCTCTATAACTTAGAAGGTTATTAGTTGAAATTTAGGAAGTAGGATTTGTCTTAAAATGGCCATATATTCGATACCGCGGGAATTATCTATATCTGGCAACATTGGATTCAACTGGCAGCAGCAGTGCACCGATGGGACGAACATGAGTTGCGGGGATTCAAAAGCTTGCTAACACTTTCTCCCTCCCGACCCGCCATCCCAAACAAACCCAGAACACTGTCTTATTTATGGTGCGTCATTGCATTCTACGATCCCAGTGAACTTGAAGAATTGGATGATGGATGAAACCCAACATGAATTCACGCCGAATACAATCGAACAAGTGTCTCAGTGGATAAAATAGTCGTGGTGTAGAGTTAGAGTTATTGTTCAATCTATCAAGAAGTGCGGCGTAAGTAACGCTCTCGATGGCAGTGAAGACTATCTTATATACTGTATGAAGAGCACAACGAAGACGAAGAAGAAGATAAACAAGAAAGTCCAGATGACGATTCTCGGGGATTTTAAAGGTCAGAACGGTTTTATAAACTAAGATTTTTTTTAGTTTGTCTTTGCAATCTAATAATACAAATGGTAAAAATGTTATTTAAAAAATGCTTAAAAATTGAGGTGCATGTTATAGTCTGTAAAATACGTTAAACCCTATTTTTAAGCGAAGAATACTAGAATAGGTGCCACTTGGTAGAAGAAGAATAGGACGGCCAAAAATAACGTGGATTGATATTTTGAGCAGCATGAGGTAAAAAAATGATTGGAGGATAGATATTGGAATGATAGAGAGACGTGGACGAGAATGAGAGTAGATTAATTGAACGCAGGAAGATGCGAAACCTGCTAAATAAATAAATGAATTAATATGTAAATTCTGCAGAAATTGAATTTTTTGAGGCGTTAAGTTGGAATTTCTAGAAGAGATAAAATGATAAATAGTGTAATTAAACAAAAAATGACTGTTCGAACTTCAGTTGTGAATTTCATAAAAACAAATCATTAAATTTGTATGATCGTGTAAAAAGAATGACAGAATACAGATTTCCAAGAAGAATACTTGAATGCGTGCCACTTGGTAGAAGAAGAAGACGACGACGGCCAAAAATAACGTGGATTGATGGTGTTTTGAGCAGCAATAGGGAAAAAGAATTGGACGATGGATATTGGAATTACAGAGAGATGTGGAAGGGAGATTAATTGGGAGCAGGAAGATGATGTGAAACATGCTATATATACAGGGTGTTTCATAAGTACATAAGTTGTGATAAGGAACTAATGACCGGAAATGTACCATTTCTATGTAAAATTAGTTTGTAGATCGAAATAGAATGAGCTGATATCGTGTGTCTTGTGTTTCAAAATAAATATTACTGACTTCTAGGGTTTGTACTACACCTGTCGAGCCGGAGCAAGATCTTCTTGCATGCATTCTGGCGGCAGCAAAAATTATTGAGCACTCACCAGATCTTGTAGGGCGTGTGTATGAAAATGTGCGTCGCAGGTACAATTTTCTTTCAACGAACAATAGGGTCGCCATGTGCAAAAACACTTGTAGTACATTCTCTAGAATTATACTTATTCTGAAACACAAGGCATACGATACCAGCCCATTGTGTTTCGATCTTCAAACTATTTTACATCGAAATGGTACGTTTCCGGACATGGGTTCCTTATCAAAACTTTATCTACTAAGTCCCCTCTATAACCCTAGAAGTCTGTAATACTTATTCTGAATCACCCTGTGTATAGGTTTATATATATATATATATATATATATATATATATATATATATATACCCATAGTAATTCTGCCCGAAGGTAGGTCCTTCACTGCAATCATAGCATTTTCATGCTATGCTTGCAGCTTTACTAGGGAATTCTAAATGTGGTAGTTTCCCGTTGCTTTCCACACCGGTGAAGGATGATGATGATGATAATGATAAGGATTATGGTGATGGCCATATGATTTCGGGGACCATTTGGTCCTTAAAGTTTTCCTGACATTTGTCTTACAGGTGAGGAAAAACCCCGATAAAAACTTCACCCAGAAAAATTCTCCCGACCAGGGATCGAACCCGGGCCCGCTGCCTGACAAGGCAGCACGCTACCTCGAGACCACAGTGGTGGGCATATATATATATATATATATATATATATATATATATATAGGGTGTAAATTAATTATACCGCACAAATTTAACTACGTATTATATAAGCAATTTGAGATAATGAACTAATAGTCTACGAATAAAAATGTCCAAGTTATGATTCAATTTGTAAAATGGTTGGCACGCCACTGATTATTTGAAATTAAAATGGAAATAATATGATACAGAGACTGTAACCTGCAACAAGCATGCGCCTTTAGCTTAGTGGTTATAGCAGTCTTACTACCGACGCAATTGTACGATTGATACATCACGTTCGAAACTACGTACAGTATGTATATACTTTTTTTTTCCTTTCTTCCTTTATTATGTATGTCCTGTAAATTAGTTACGTATAAAGATTTACTTCTGGTTTAATTGTTTATCCATTAATTTACAGAATACGGTATTGAAATTTCGGCGCAGTACACTACTATCTACGCACGTATTGTACATACAATTGTTTGAGAAAGGTTGTAGTAGTAATGCACATACTTCAGAGTACAATAGGTTTCGTAAATAAAATGTGCAATTGTACTGTACAGTACTTATGTACTTAAATAAATGATAGTGCAGCGATCAGATGGGTAATAATATGAATATGTACATACATAATGTAATTGGGGAATAAGAAACAATACATTTGAGTAAACCAGAAAAAAAACAAAGCACCTGCAGACTCATTAGAGAAATTGTTCAAATTGGCCACCTCCATTCTCACAACACAGACGGTATCGGCGACTAAACGATTCTCGTACCCCGTTCAAAATACTAGGTGTCTCGCGGATCACATCACATGCTGTGATTATGCGTGCGACTAACAGTTCATCTGTATCAACAAAGGTCGCATACCACAAAAATAATCAAGTGGACAGAGATCTGGAGAACGAGCTGGCCACACTACCGTTGAACTACCTCTTCCTATATCCAGTGGCCAGGATATATTTAATCCAAATGATTTCGAACTTTCCGGCGGAATTGGGGAGGAGCCTGGCGTGAAGAGGAACTTCTTCTAGTAATGTAGGTAGGACGTGCTCTAGAAAGTCTTATCAATGGTACTATTTAATATCTGGGGAAGAAGGTAGGGAGCAATGATGTGGTCAGAAATTACGCCTACCCATACGTTCACCGAAAATCTCTGTTGGTGACCCCCTCTCGAAGATGACATGAGGATTTTCATAATCCCACATATGACTGTTCTTTGAGTTCTAGTTAAGTACCAGCCCATCCGTAGTTAGTATTGCCTCATCAATGAATAACACCGAAGAAAAGAAGAGCGGTAGCTGAAGCAAAGTCCAATTACAAAATTGAACCCGTTGAGCGAAGTCCACTGGCTGTAGGGCGTGTACTTTTTTCAGATGAAAGGGATACAGCTGGTCTTCGTGCAGGACTTTCCATATGGTTTGATGGTTCGTGCCCATTACACGTGTGATAGCAAGAGTACTAATAGAAGTATAACTTGCACCCTATGAAGAACATTTTTTCGAACTCTGCAGTGAAGCGCGTACACCTCTCACCGGCGTATACTCTGTTTGCCTTCAACGTCCCATGCTCCCGCAAACTCCTGTCAACAGAATCGAAGGTAGGTCGGTGAGGATATCGTCTATTCGGATACCGCTCCGCATACATGGCAGCAGTCCCTGCACCATTGTCTTGTGCTACACCATAAATCAGATGCATTTCGGCAAGTTCAACATAACAGTAAAGGTGTTCCATGATGCTTTCATGTTATGCGACTGTTACTGAAGTAACTTTTAATCAGATGTTAGTTTAATAATCAATACTGGAATAGGTATTTTGCGCATTGAACAAATTTCGATGTCAACATATCACACTACACACGCAGGGAAGAAAAAAAAGAGGCATGCCGTGATTTGAACCATCAATGTTCTAATCACAAATCCATCGCGTTAACCATTAAGCCACACGTTAACTACACAGATTTTGCGTGTTTCACTCTGAGCTAAAGCTCACAATGTACCGATTCTGCTTTAACCAGTGCAGTGGCGTGCAATCATCTACTAAGTATTCAATAACCCCTTATTAATCATTAATCTGCTTCTCCCTAATCGTTCGTATGTAATAATTGCTAAACAAAATAAGCCCGAAGAACATAAACCATGAACAATTATTAAAATATAAGACCCGCAATACCCCGAATAAGTTAGGGTTATTAAATCACCAATAACAAATCCTATATGTGCCACTGAAGAATAAGCTATTAAAGACTTCAAATCAATCTGACCAAGATACCCCCTACATTTTAAGGAATTTGTTAATTCAATATTTCATGAACGTTGTTGATGAATTATTAGAAATCAAGATCTCGGGATTAATACAAAGGCCTGAAGTTATTCTTGTATAATTTTCTCTCCACTTTGCTCTCTTGTTGATTTATCTGTATTGATTTTCGGTTACTCTAATTCCCTATAACTCGACTATTTTCCTTCGTAGACCATTGGTTCCCTATCTCAAATTACTTGTATAATACCCCTCTGTAAGCAGTTAAATTTTTAGGTATAATTCGTTTACACTCTGTATATATACAGGGTGTATAAAAAAGGATGGGGCAAGCTTACATGGTTGAAAGTACACGATAATAGAAGCAACAATGTCCCAGTAAACATTGGGTCCGCAAACGAGCCGTTTGCGAGATAATTATGAATGTATGGTTACAAGCCGCTACTGACTTCATTGTTTGTAACATCGTACGGTTTACATCTTGCGCACTTGAACCGTCCTATGTTCTTTGTTTACAAAACTGGACATTTCCGAGAGGTGGAGTTGTAATCAAACCATACACGCAGAACGTACAGGACGGATACAGTACACAGTCTCAAAAGGTATCAGTCTCGTCTGAGGAGTGTCACTTGTGTGTGTGTTGTAGTTACAATGGAACCTTACAGTAACGAAGAGTATGCGGATATGCATTTCACGTACGGTAGGGCTAATGGCAATGCACGGGAGGCTGCACGCTTGTACCAAGAAACATATCCTGTTCGAAAACACCCCGAAAGTCGTACATTTACAAGGGTCCATCAGCGCCTGAGAGAAAATGGGGGTTTTGCACATGGCAGAGCAGTAGGTAGGCCTGCTCGCATTACGCCTGAGGTTGAGGATATGGTGTTGGAAGCAGTACAGCTCTTTCCAGGAACCTCGACGAGAAGAATTGCCATCACAAGTGCCTGTACTAAGCCACAGTAGTGTATGGAGAATTTTACAGCGCAATTTACTGTACCCTTACCACCTCCAACGAGTTCAATGTCTCAATGATGCGGACTTTGTTCCTAGAGTGATGTTTTGTCAGTGGATGCAACAACAGACTTTAGTCAACCCTCGTTTCGCATGTAACATTTTATTTACAGACGAAGCAGGATTCACACACGATGGTGTTTTTAATTATCATAATACACATTTTTGGTGTGAAATAAACCCACATGATGTTCATGAGTCACCACATCTTGCATGGGTTTCTCACTGAATGTGTGGTTAAGGCTACTAGGTGATCATCTCATTGGGGCACACATTCTTCCACGAAAACTTCCCGGACGGGGGGGGTACCTTAGGTGGTTTCTGCGGCCGTCATCTTCCAGGATTGCTTGAGGATGTTTTCCCTTCAGAAACGTCGGAGGTTTGTCGCGGACATGCATGATGGAGGTCCAGCACATTTTGCTGCTGCTGTGAGACGGCATCTAACGCGCAGGATACGGCCAAAGATGGATAGGTCGAGGAGGATCTGTACCTTGTCCTCCAAGATCAGCTGATCTAAATCCTTTGGATTTTTGTGTCTGGGGTCACTTCAAAAGCGAAGTGTACCGCACACCCGTTAAAACGGTTGAAGAACTGGAGCAGAGGAGAGTGTATATGCTTGTCAAGAATTCAGAAATGATCCAGGGGGTTTTCGAAAGAATTCGAACATTTATTGCAGGAGACCGAACACAGTATTTGATCCAGATGCAAGGAAGGAAGACACTTCGAACACCTCCTTTAACAAGTTAAACATAACTGAAGTGAACTGTGAAATGTGAACCTAAAGGAGATGAAAAATTAATAGTAAAGACTAAATTTCAAATTAATCTGCACTAAATAGGACGATCTTTACAAGGAAACTCCAGTAGTGGCGGCTTGTACCCATACCTTCGTACTTATATCGCAAACGGCTCGTTTGCGGACCCATGTTTACTGGGACATTGTTGCTTCTATTATCGTGTACTTTCAACCACGTAAGTTTACGCCATCTGTTTTGATACACCCTGTATATGTGTGTGTGTCTGTGTGTGTAGCAAATGCAATGCTTGTTTTTTTCGCAACCAAACTCTGTATATAACAATCGATTAAATAAAGAAAGATCGAAATCGTTAACCAGCAAAATCGAACCATTAGGAGTGGGAGTTTATTTGAAAACAAAGTTTAGCGGAAATGTTTTTAAACAATTTAGAGACTGCAATTATTTTTTGTAACTAAACTTGGTATATAATATAATTATTAAAATAAAGTCATTTACCCCCCCACCACGGGCTAAACCTTGTCGTGGTGGAGGGACTAAGTACCTAATGACCCAGACGACTAGATAGGGAAGTCTGGTTTTTAACTAACTTGCTATCTAATAAGAGGAGAAGGGAAGCGAACTAGCTCCAATGCGGAGTACCTCAACGGCTTCAGAAGCGGATGAAGAAAATTGTTTTCAACGGTAAAGAAGGCGGAAGAAGAAACCTGCAAGACAAGGGGCAGATGGGACTCCAAAGCTTTGGTTAGCAATCCGTCTAGGAGAAGGAAACTCCGAAATAAATCCCCGATCCACTAGGGAATGTGGTTGTGCGTCTAGGCTGGTAACCCGACCACGTAAAAATTTCCAAACTCATCTCTCTCACAGTGTTCAGCCGGACGGATTTAATGACTTCCTTAGAAGAACAAAAGGCTGCACAGGAATGGATCGGATAAAGAATGAAGATATAAGAACAGAGTTAAATAGATATCCATTGATTGATAAAATCAAAGAATGTGGAGAAAATGGTTTAGACATGTAGAAAGAATGAACGTAACAAGATTACCAAAAACAGCATTTAAATACAAGCCAAGAAGAAGTTCAAAAAATTTAGGAAGGCCAGTGAAAAGATGGACAGAACAACTGTGAGACGGAACAGGCATTTTGCCTAGTCCGTTAAGTGAAGAAGATGGAGAAGAAGAAGAAGAAGAAGGAGTAGTAGGATGAGTAGGAGGAGGAGTAGGAGAAGTCATATTCAATAAACGAGTACAATCGGACAATTAAGAGTGGTGGTTTACTTGGAACCCAAATTTGAAAGTTCCTCTAGCGGCCGAAACTGAATAAGTACGATTTAATTAACAAAACGAAAGTATATTTCGTAAACTAGGAAAATCGGATCACAAATTCTACTACTGAGCAGTTAGCTTGGTTTGTGCAGAACCTGCATAACGGACTTTTCTGAATTTCTAACTGGATGATCTGCTAATTAGAATGCAACTTGCAATTTACCGATATTGGATACCTATTGGTATACACCAAGATTATCCTGACATGGGACCCGGTATTTAAAAAAAATCAAGTTTCCAAAAAAATGGATTCTTAAGTCTTTCCCATAGGCTGATTATATTATTATTATTATTATTATTATTATTATTATTATTATTATTATTATTATTATTATTATTATTATTATTATTACTGTATATGCATTTTATCTTAAATTTGAATGGAGTAGTGAGTGCTGAACAAAGCGTTGAAAATCTTACGTGAAATAATAATTTTACAGGAAAGCTACTGGTGTTTTGTTTCTTTCGGTTGCACGGCTCCGTGATGCAAGCGGTTAGGCGCTCGCCTCTCGCCGTTGTGGTTTCGAGATCTAGTCTCGGTCACTCCGTGTGGGTTTCGGAGTGGACGAAACGGAGCTTGGGCAAGTTTTTCTCGGGGTTTCTCCCGTTTCCCCCTGTCATAAATTTCACTCCGCCGTTTCTCCATACTCATCTCTTTTATTTCGTTCATCCGCCCTGTAACGATGTGTCAGGCGTGTGTCAGCTCTTGTCGTTCACAGATCTCTGTAAATATAGGAGCTTCATCTCATCCTTCGACTCGAACCTAAGTTGGACACGGGTTGAGTATTATATTATTATTATTATTATTATTATTATTATTATTATTATTATTATTATTATTATTATTATTATTATTATTATTATTATTATCATTATTATTATTATTATTATTATTATTATTATTATTATTATTATATTTATTATATTTATTATTATTCATAATGATGTTATAAAAGAGAACATGAATGAGTAAAACTCGGTTTTACAATTTATCCAATAAAAGCAACTAAAATGATACGAGAATATTAAGCGAATGGAGGACGAAAGATTACCAAAAAAAATAATGGAAAGGACACCATTAGGGACGAGAAGAAAAGGACGACCAAAGCTCATGTGGATCCAAGGGATTAGAGAAACTTTGAAGGACTGGGAAACAGAGGAAGAACTGTGTTATAATAGAGACGAATGAAAAAAAATTATGAAACGAAATTAAAGACAAATCATTGGTGCCGGAAAAATGTGTCAACATTGTTAAAACCGGAAATATATATATTATTATTCATAAACTTATTTTATAATTTAAATATATTTCTTTTAAATAGGCCTACTAATTCTCGAATTTACATTATTATTGATTTTCAGCTTTACGCTTTTCGCCTCTATAGGCCTGTTTGCATGGTACGTAGTGAGTTTCCCTAGTGACCATTATTACTTATTGAAGACCCATGGGGACATAATCACAAGAGTACGCGATTTTTAGTTAACGGCACCTTTCGTTCCGACCGTCTTTACACTTATAGGAATACTCGTTATCATTTCATTGGAATCTGAGTGGTCAATGGATCAACTTGGAAACGAATGAATGAAAAATATTCATTTGTATCTCTGAAAAACGCATACATGAAGTGAAAATGTCAATTAATTTCGGGAAAAATCTCACACAATATGCTCTGAAAAAAATTAAAGAGCAGAGCATTATTGAATTTAAAAAAATACTATGAACATGTACCCAAAATTGTCTTCTGGGTAACTCAGACAAAATAATTTCGATCGTTAGTTGGAAAAGTTGTAAGTGCAAGATTTTAATGTAAAAAAAGTTGAAATATTTTAAGTAAAATTTTAACATACTTAAATTATTAACCACTTTTAAATTCATAATATTTCAATAATCCTTACTTATAAAATATAGATAAGCTTATCCCTATCTATATTAAACTAAACTCAAAATCAATTAATAATAAAAAGATTAAGGGAGAGTATTAAATTAAATTCTTTTCCCATAAAACCCAGGTTCTCCCACATATGGAAATTGGACATGAACCATTATTTCCGCTAAGCCTTTTTTTTTAACATATATTCCTCCATGGCAATACGAAGAAGACTTTAAAGCCGAATAACAGCAAATGAGATGCGATTTATGCGCCGTACAGCAGGCTATACAAAGTGGGACCATAAAAGAAATGAGGAAATTATGGAGGAATTGGACGTAGAACCCACTCTCCACTATATACAAAACTACCATAACAACTTGAAATGCCATCTTTAACGAATTCCATCTCATAAAATTCCAAAAGCCATGCTTCGTTACTGCTCCCAAGGCAAAAGATCGCTGGGACGCTGGATAGAAAATTCTCTTTGAGACCATAACAGGTCACGTGGCCTAATCCTTGCGTGGATGATGATGATATCCCACCATGGTATGTTTACCTTGTCATGGTGGAGTGAGTTGCTTCCTTAAATGACTTGGAGAGCTTTGCCGGCAGTACGTAGTATTGCTACCGAAATGGTAATCGATGCCGGACAGGTCGAAGGTGATAACCCAGACAAAAAAAACTAACTCGAGAGAATGACGATCTTTCACCGTAAAAATAAACCGTCATGGAACGCGGACATGGATTCCACTGGGGTAAAATTTTTGCATATGTCCGCGCGGCCATGAAACTATGGGTTCGATAGTGCCAGTGAGTTAGTTAAGCCTTTTCTTTTTGTATATTTAAACTTTAGCTCCAACTACTAAAGTAATCCCATCTTACTATAGAAATGATGATGATGATATGTCAATTTTGATTTGAGAGAAGTAGGATAGAGAGTGAATTTTGTGTGAAACGAAGTGAGCTTGTTTGGGGGGGGGAGAGTTGGAAGAGATGTATCTGCTGACATTCCAAGAAAACTCAATCACTTCCTCCTGCTGCAAATATCAAGGGGTCGTCTGCCCTTATTTTCTGTTCCAGAACATACATGCATCTGGAATAGTATTTCTCAATATGCCACAACGTGTTACCGTCAATATAGCATGTTTATCAATACGAGATTCACAGTTCACTTATATTATTTTTCATTTTAACATCTTCTTCTTGTAAGCCCATGTTTCCCTTAACAGAGATTTAGCCGCTCTCCCCCTACAGGGAAGGATTTGAACCATACTAATTTAGTTACACTTGTTTTCGTATAGATGTCATTTGAGTGGTCCGTGGTCAGCGTTCCGCCTCATACTGGCATCTAGGAAACCAAAGTAGTACTAGGACGGGAAAATTCGCTAAATTTTGCTTAGAGGCCTTTCATTCAGGCTTAAGGATCTTTTACGAGCTTGAAAATCTTCAGACTCGGGACCCACGGCTTAAAGTCCCTCCCGGAGGACTTGCTCCTTGGATTTTTCCATCGTAAAAAATCCATCGACCCCGGCCGGGTTTGAACCCGCGATCCTCGAGACCAGAGGCAAGGAGCATAACCACTAGTCCACCGCGACAGAAAAGTTAACATTACAAAACAGGTTCCGTCCTCTGTGCGTGTAACCTTTAGTGCATCTGGTATCTAGGGAATTTCGACTATACCAGATTTTTTTTTTCTTTTTGTGGAATGAGGTGAAGAAAGACGTCAATACTTTTAAAAGTAATTTTGAATTATCGTTGAGGTTACTACGTATATAAAATGATTAGAATTATAAAATTGTATCTGGGATCTCAGTCGTCTAAAACTTCAGTTAAAAAGCTTCGTTGTAAGCCTTTCGCAATACGTTCCATCTTCAGCTGCTGTCTTAGTTGATTAGTATCTTATCAGCAGCTGAAGATGGAACTTGTTCCGAAAGGACTTGGACGAATTTTTATGACCGAAGTTTTAGTTGAGGACGATTGAAACCCTAGGTACAATTTTATAATTTTAACATTTTATGCATAAAGAAATTGAGCATAGGTTCAATTCTGTTAAAGCATGCTATTATGCATTATGGGGACTATTGTGAACCCAACTCTCTAAAAAAGAGTGTTAAATTAAAAATACGTAAAAAGGCGTGATTTTTCCACTTACACTATATGGATGCGAAACATGGTATCTTACTTTAGGAGAAAATAAAATATTAAGAGTATTCGAGAATAAAATGCTTAGGAATTATTTGAACCAAAGCGAGACGAACTACAGATGAATGTTTCGTACCCAAATCCTGTTTGATATTTCCCTATTAATTTATCTGCATATTATAATTTCCTATAAGAAATTTCCATCCCGTTCTTTCATTGCTCCCCATACGTGCCAATGTAGTGCCCATATCAGTTTACGAAACTTAACTTTTCTTATTACATCTGTTTTCCCATAATGATCGTATACGGTAACTCATTACTATGTAGTTTTCTCCATTGCATTGTAAAGAGATATCTCTATAATTTCTTTAATTTAACTTGTCACCCATCTTGTATTTTGGACACAGGATGTTTCTGGCACATATTCCTCTTTCAATTTATGCATATATCCTATGAGATTATGTAATAATCATATTACCCATCTTTATTTGCTCTATTTTTAAATAGTAACGCCGGTAATTCATTTTCTCCGGGCGCGTTTTTCATACTGAGTGGTTGTACAACTGTAATTATGTATTTTGTTGTTGGTTCCTGAAGATGATTATCTTCCTATTGTGATATTGCGAACTTATCAACAGTAATATAACAGGAGGTTGTGTTTTTCTAAAAAAATTACGAGCGACAAAGTGGCGAGTGATTTTGTCTAATGAAAAACTCAACCTCGCGTTGGATTTGGAGTGACTATTTAGCGAATAATACAACATCAGAAGCTAAATGCAATTATAATGTTTAATATTTACCAAATGTGAGGTTATATATTCCGATCTTGCGATTTCTAAGCTGGCTGTGTAGTTGGAAATAGCATGTCTGTACTGTTAAATATCTTTGGGCTTGAGAAAAATCAGTAACAGATGATTGTATGAGAAATAACTATTAACAATAATGCAGATTCATTATATAGCATTTAATATTTTTTTAGGCAACAGAACTAACTTTTTATGTGTAATTTTTGAAGTTGTTTTCTTTTGGCATTTCTTGCCGTACCATATCAATCATACATTGTTGAATCGATATCCTTGTCAAATAAGTTAATTTGCGGAGATATCTCTCATTACGAACAGGAAGAGGCAAAATTATCAACAGGAAGAGGCAAAATTATGGGCCTATGAGTTAAATAGTCATTATAATGACTACTTTTTCTAAGTTTAACAAATTTTTAAAGTATTGCTTCCGCCAGTTTTGAATTTGGGCTGGGTTACTTAAGATAAAAACAGTTTAATATTTACATAAATATGTCCTATCCGTAAATCATTCCTAATTTATCTAGTTGTTTTATACTTGGACGACGTTAGGCATCACTAAGTTCCAGAAAAATACGTTTAAAGTTCAAGTCAATCTTCACTATTTATTGTATCGCAAAACTAAAAATACTGGATATTGCAAGTTATTTTCCTTGTTTGACAGTTATGCATCAACAATATATGAGCGGGAACATTTGGCGCTTAGCTGAATGATGAAAAATTTAGATAAGCATTATGAAGATCTGGTTTCATAGCCGTTTGTTGCAAAACATACAATCACTTATAGGACCGATGGCGTTTATATTTGTCTTTAATGATAAGGCTATATTTAAAGATTTGGCGCTATAAGTGTGCGTAAGGTAAAGGCACCTAATATGAGACCCGTTTTTTTAAATGGTAGTAACTGGGCAAATAAAAGTCACAAATGTTCCAAAACACAAAGGTAACATTCGATTGTTATTGAATTTAAGGTACACAAACAAAGTTGTATTAATGCTCTTTGCTTTGAAGAGAAAATTGAAAAATTACAAAAAATGGCCATTTTTGTTAGTCACAAAAATGTCTCCTAATATGAGACCCCCCCCCCATTTACTTTTGTTTTTTGACACATGTTGGACACAAGAACATTCGGTCAGTTGCTCCACAATGTTCATGAGCCCAGCGATAGCATCCTGTGCACTGAACCCATTCTTCTTCATGAGTATTTGAGGAATACAGGCAGCCACAAAAGAGACACTCAGCGTCTTCTTCAAATGCTTCGTCATCAGAGCTGTTAGATGAGACTTCTAAATCCGAATCTTCACTGCTAGATTCTTTTAGAGGTCGTTTTCTTTGGGATTTCTTACATGGACCCTGCTTTATTTTACCTGCATGATTTTTCACGTGAGTAGAATCTGCTAGCTTCCTTTTTTTCTCATTTATTCTGTCTAAGCTTTGCTCAAGACTCCTTTTATAAGGAGATGATGAAATGACACATGCTTTTCCAGTTCGGGTTGAAGACACCGTTGTAATTGTTGGAAGATCCCTGATGTCGAATGGAGAAACTAGTGTACGTGAAGGTCCAGGGGAAGCAGGGAGTTCTTCTGAAGAGTTTCTATTTCCACCATGGATAGAAAAATCATAGTCACGAAATATTTGATCATTTAAAGGAAACAACCCAGTTTTACGGAATGCATTTACTGATATTTCCATGGTTGCTGCTCTGTTGTACGCGGCAGCAAACAATTTAGCAATCACGAAGGGCGTTACAACACGCGTTGGATGGTTCTTCAGCCAGTTTTCAATTTCTATTGAGTAGTAGGTTTTTAAGGGCTTCATAAATCCAACATCCAGTGGCTGCATCTTGCGTGAACTGTGAGGTGGTAAACAGATTATCTTCACATTGTTGTCTCTGGCTTTGTTGATTATGGCGATATTCCTTGTATGGGAATAATGTCCGTCTAATACCAGCAGTACCGGATCATCAACAGAGGGTTTTGTATATTGAATAAAGTGGTCAAACCAAACTGAGAATAAATCAGCTTGAATCCAGCCTGACGGATGACACCCCCAAAATTGCACCAGCTGGAGCCCCATCCATAAGCTCCAATTTCATGTTTTTTCTAGGCCAAATTATCATAGGGGGAACATAGGTACCAACAGCGTTCATACATGTTACAATGGTCACTAGGCTGCCTCTTTCAGCTGATGTTAGGGCTGCGACTTCTTTCTTACCCTTAATGGAAATAACTTTTTCAGCTTTGTGTTGGACGACGGATATGCCTGTTTCGTCAACATTGTATAGCCTATTTGGTCTTCCATTAATCGCTTGAAATTCGGGTTCATATAATTCAAAAAATGTTTTCACATGTTCTGGTTTGAATCCTTTGACCCTTGCATGGGAGATATTTTGTGGAGTCCTGAAAGTGAGCTGTGGGTGTCGTTTGAGAAATGATGCCAACCACTTTTTACCAGCTGTTTTATTTTGTACAGAAAATGGGTGTTGAATACCATTACGTATAGCGAGTTGAAAAGCCATACTCTTAATATCTCGCCTTCTCAACCCATAGAACCGTGAATCCATTTGAATACAGTATTGAACCAGTTGTTCTTCCAGGCCTTCACCCAAAACAGTCTTCCGCCCAAGTGGTACTGCTACCAACTCGTCAGCTGACATCTCTCGCTTTTTTACATATCTCTCTATTGTCCCTTTCGGGACACCAAATTGTTTGGCTGCTAATTTGTATCCCATGTTCCCAGCTCGGACGGCATTAACAGCTAGAATCATTTGTTGTTTGTCCCAAGTCTTCCGTTTATTGCCTGGACTATCACTCATCTGTAAAAGTAATATATTTGTCCTTAACCCATGAAATATTGAAACTCCTAATATGAGACCCTGTCTCATATTATGCAACCCATAGGGTCTCATATTATGGAACCTTCAATGAGGGTAAAAGAAAATTTACCGAGGCTCTAAAAAAGAAAGACAACCAATTGCAAATTTACAAATAGCTAATCCATCTAAACACAAATCACATTACAGTAATAAATTATGAATATTAACTTACCTTAGACGTATTTTGATGTCTTGTCAACAGCGCCTTAAAAGACTACAACTGATGAAATCGCAAGAACATTCGAATTTGAAGCAATAATCGCTCGGTCATTGTAGCCAACTTTAAAGAAACGCTTAGATATCAACCGCTACTGATTCCAGCCATCGTTGACAAAATCCAGCTCTTATTTTCCGAGAAAGATAGGGGTCTCATATTAGTGGAGGGTCTCATATTTGGTGCCTTTACCTTACATTTAGTTCATGAGCCAATTCAACAGATGGCATCAAAATCTCAATTTAAAACAAATGGCGCTTAGCCTGTTGATGCATAACATCGTCCAATTATGCTTTATGAGTTGCTTTTCCTTTAAAATATTCATCCAATTTTATTTACCGGTCATTTATGTACTTCCTCCTCATTTTCCTGCATGTTTTGTGTCCAACTTTCCTCATATATTCATAAGCCTTAACTTATCTCTTCTGTCTAGACGATCTTGCTTCTAGCTTCTATTGCTGCTCTATATTCGTCATACAATTCCTTGATATTGACCTTCTCCTGATATGTCATTGTACTCTCTGCTGTTCTTATTATCAACTAGCTAATACCCGGCGTGCGCTGCTACGCCTAAATAAATGAAAATTAATGTGCTTTTATGTTTAGTAATTCCTTGATATTGACCTTCTCCTGATATGTCATTGTACTCTCTGCTGTTCTTATTATCAACTAGCTAATACCCGGCGTGCGCTGCTACGCCTAAATAAATGAAAATTAATGTGCTTTTATGTTTAGTTAAATAAGTAGAAGGAAAAATAATTATAAATGTATATCGTAATTATTTTAAGATTTCCCGTACTGATTACTCGGTGTTGCCTGGGAATCTACTTATCTCGATCTTCTTGGCATAAATGAGTAAAAGACAAAATTCGTTATTCTGAGTTATCCGTAAAAGAATACCCGCCATGTGCTGCTATGCTTTCACAGGAATCTACGTACTTGTCTCGATCTTCTTGACATCAATGAAAGACAAAAATGGTTATTGTGAGTTGTCCGTAAGAGATAAACATATGCTGTCGCGGACTTTTTTGTAGAGCTTCTTGAGATATTCAATTCTGTGGTACATTAATGTTGTGTATTTATTATGGTTTAGGCAGCGTAAGCCATTTAAGCTCCAAAAAGCTACTTTTTTCACGTTTTCCAATAGAAAGAGCGATTTTTAATGGTGTAGGAGTTGAGTATCACAACTCTCTTATAGCCCGTGTTCATCCCGGGAATCTCCTGAACATTTTGCAAAAAGCTTCATCACAATCGGATCAACGGTATGGCCGCGCATAAAGTACGAACAAACAAACAAACAAACAAACCAACAAACAAACATTCATTTTTTATATATTAGATTAATTTAAGTGTTTCCATTTACATTCAATAATTTCACTATTATCCATATTGTAGGATCGTTTAATAAATAAAAATATATAAAGCGCCCATGGGTAAAAAAAAAACTCATATTGAGACGAGCCTTACGTTACATCAGTGTTCAGATTATACCTGATTCTAGCTTAAACAAAATTGAATGAGAGAAACTGATATTTTTTTGCACTCTAAAGCTAAGGTTTAAATTCCTTATTTGGTTCTGTTCCAGACGGTCGCGGCTTCAAACCTGGCAGGTGTCGATGAATTTTTTATTATGGAAAAATCCAAGAGACATATCCTACGAGAGGAATTTCAATCCGGTTCGAAGTCTGAAATTTTCGGGCTCGTAAAAGAACCCCAAGCCTAAATTAGAGCACTTGAGTGAAATTTAATGTATGAAATTAAAATAAATGGTTTGTATGCAGATACAAAAAGGAAAGCTGAGTCAAGGAAAGAGTGGAGAATGCTGAGTTTGCAGTGAAAGACCTGCTCTTGAGCAGAACACTATGATGAGGTGTCTCTTTGAGGCGATGGATTAACAACTTTCACAAGTGACATATATAGGGAAATAAACGCAAAGAAATTAGTTTTATTAAGTGACTCAAACAAGGTAGCACCCTCGCCCCACGAGAGGATATACGGTTATAGGCAGATACAGTAATCGAACTCGTGTTACTTGAATGGAAGCTGGGGACTCTGCCGGTACGCTACGGTGGAAAACCTTTTCTAATTATAAAGATTGTAATTCTATAAGAATCAGTTGATTGGGTTAAGTAACAAAAACATTTTAAAATTTAATTTAAAGAGCGACACGTGCAGGTTTACAAACGTCATGAGAGAGACTAAAGTGTGGGCTAAAGTAGATACGATATCTGCATTCCAGTTGAGTAAACCAATAGCACTAAACTATGGGCACGTGCATCTTTGTTCTTATGTAGACCTAAGCATTGTCTATATTAGTGTTTCCCAAACAGTGTTCTGAGGAACTTAGTATTTCGCGAGGAACGTGTAAACATTCCCCTGCGGGGCATTAAAATTGATTGGCATGAATGTTTAATTTGTTTGGGAATTGGTTTTTTAATTAAATTGCATAAATTATTAATAACAGAACTCTAGAAGGTTAGCATAAATTAATACTTATTATGTAAAAGATAAACTGGTCCCACTGTAGGCCATAGGAGACACTTGAGCTCCCACATTTTCTTGATGTCAGCCGGGTTGTCAGCCCTGCATGATGGCCGCATTTACCCCAGAAGAAGCGTCTGATAATCATTTCCGTTAGATGCTGAGTCGAGCCCAGGGTCATGGCGCCACTAGATGGTTTGGGCCAGTTTAAAAATCCTGACCCCACCGGACTCGAACCCTCGACCTTCCGGTTTGTAGCGTATTGCCTACTCTTATGTTATGTAAGAATCTTAAATATGTTTTCAAATAATTAAATTGTATCCCATATTAAACACATAACTGTAAGAGACTAGATAACTTTTTTAAAAGTGAAAATATTAAATATGTTTTAAAATAATTGTAACATTTATTTTGAGCTATCGAATTAGAAAAAGAAACCTGTCTTCCTCTAAATAGAATACATTTATTCAGTGAATAAATTTTGTTCGCCACATATCTTTTACTTAATGCATTTTTCTATCGACCTACTTCTATTATACTACATCGTACTAATATTGTCGGCGGGCGTGATCGAGAGAGTCCATTCTATTCCAGTGGCCTGGGTTCGATTCCCGGTGGTTAGGCGTTTTAAATATCCACCTAGGGTCTGCATTTGTGTGTATGTGTGTGTGCCTTAGGTAAAGGAAAAATGCTAGACACATAATACAGAAAGAAATATAGGGAAAAAAAAACATTCGGACAAGGTTTAAAAATATTTAAATAGAAATTTATCTTAAGGTCTACATCTTTATTAATCTATACATTAAAAAACCAATGTTCGTCCTTTATGCATTGCTACACCATTCATCCGATTGTGATGGCTATTTTGCAAAATATTCAGTAGTTTCCCGGTAAGGTTTTAGGCTATAACAGAGTTGTAATACTCAACCCCTTCATCCTTAAAAATCACCCTTTGTAGTGAGAAACACGTTTTTCGGAACTTTTGAAAGCTTAAATGGCTTACGCTGCCTAAACCACAACATATACGCCAAATCAATGTATACAGAATTAAATATCTAAAAAAATTCTACAAAAATGTTCGCGATAGCAATATGTCTATCTTTTACGGATAACTCATAATAACCCTTTTATCTTTCAGCTCATTGATGCCTAAGAAGATCGGGATGACTAGATTCTCGGGCAAGCATAGCAGAGCACGGCGGGTATTCTTTTATGGATAATTCTCGATAACAGTTTTTGTCTTTCATCTCATTTAGGCCAAGAAGATCGATACAAGAAGATTCCCGGGCAACGTCGGTTAATCAACATCTAAAAATAATTACGATATAAATTTATAATTATTTTTATTTTTACTTATTCAACTAAACATAAAACACATTTAATTTATATGGGCGTAGCAGCACACGCCGAACATTGGCTAGTTCTCAATAAAATATTCAGATGTGTTATTTCAATCCAACGTTACTTTATCTTTTTAAAAAATAAGAAAAGGTTAAATCCAGGGTGCTAGGGAAAAAGAGTATGCGTAGCCTATAAGTCAGAAAGTGGACAAAATGAGATACCACGAAATTTATTGGTATTTAAAATGAGATAAATCTACTGCCTCAGTACTAGAAGGTCTTAATAATATAAATCTACAACGAACTGTATCGTTTAAAACTAACCAATAAAATAAATTGCAGTTTAAATCTTCAGATTCAATTTTTTGAGACTTTTACAATTTTGGCACTTTTAGGCATTCAAAAACCATCTGACAATAAAATGCATTCAATCATTTAATATCGATCACTAATAGAAATTAAATCTACTTTTGTTTAAATTGACGTAGTAGTAAAATCCTCTAAAACAAATTGTTATTTAGTTCAGCGTTTTTTTTTTTTTTTTTTTTTGCCTTCTCGCGTTTTGTCTAACAATCTAAGTATTACAATTTATAAAATGATAATAATGTCTGGTAATCTATGAGCGTGAGATCTCTCGTATTAAAGGAAATGAACAAGCTGAAAGTTTTCGAAAATAGGATCCCAAGACGAATATTCGGTCCTATAAGGGATGCAAAAGAGGAAGCTTCACAGTGAGGAACTCAATCATTTTTAATTGGATGTCCTAATGATGTTGTTAGAATTACGTATATGAGGTAAGATTGGTAGACCTATACCATAAGTGGGTGGCAATAGAAATGCTTACACAATTTATATTGGGACATCCTTGGGGAAAAGGCCATTAAGAAGGCTTGTTGGGTGTGGATGGGAGATAATACTCGGATTAATCTTTTTTTTTTATTATTATTCCGGCTTTTACAATGAATATACATTTTTCCGGTACCCATGTTCACAGTTAACTACACATTTGTTTCAACACATTTTTCCATTCTTGTCTGTTCATCCATATATCTTCTTCTATTTCCTATTCCCTCTTAGTTTCATTGATTCCCTGAATCCACGTAATATTTAGTCTACCCTTCTTTTTCCTTCCCTGTGGTTCCCAATCCATAATTATCTTAGGTAGTCTTCCTTCTTCCATCCTTCTTATGTGTCCGTACTAATTTAATTGTTTCTTCTTTATGAAATCTAATATTGAATATTGTACCTGCATTTTTTCTTTTATATATGAATTTCTGATTTTATCCTTCCTGGATATTCGTGCAGCACGTCTCCATTTCAGTGGCGAGTATCTTTTTTTTTTTTTTTTCATTTGTGCATTTAAAGCCCACACATCAGCTCCATAGGTAATAATGCTTCTGATTATTGAATTAAAAATAGTTTTTTTTGTTTATTTGAAGATATGTTTGTCCCATACTATTCCATTTAGGGCAGATATAGCATACTTTCCTATATTGATCCTGTTTCTTATCATGTGAAGTTGGATATCTGAAATATAATGGTTAATAACTGTAGGTTCGTTTTAAGAATTTTATAACTGAAATGTTTTAATTTTTTTTTTTTGGATATGACAAGTGTTTGTTATTTGTTAATGTATATGGTAGTTTTGTTGAGTTGGGTGAGGGTTTAATTATTGGATGAGTTGGATTGGGCGTTTATACTGATTGAATTGCCTTGGGCAAATATTACTTGGATAAAAAGTATTTTGGGTTAATTGACCTTACGTAAAGGGGCCAGATCCCAAGTTCTTTGTTAATTTCCAATTCCTCTGTTGCAAATATTTGAACATTAATGTAATCATTTTCAGAGTCCTTTTTTTTTTTTTTTTTTTTGAATTTGTGTCTTTTTAGATCCATCTGCCTTATATCTTTTACTAGAATTCGAAGCAGTATTTTTTACGAAGTTATTTTTATACGAAATAGGACCAGGGCATCTCTCTTTGTCCGACACTTACCCTTTGATCTGTCCGTCAAGGAAGTTCCTGTAAGTAGCTACGCTACTGCCGGCTCAGCTCTCAGGATCACAGCTGTACGCAAACCTTCCACCGTGATAAGGTGGAGATACCTATTAATTTTTTACTGGATTGGTCCTGCGCCGCAGCCTTGGCGCAGAGCTCCGGGACTTGCTCTGGTTCGTGTCTCCGTGGAGGAAGAAATTATCTCATTTAATTTCGGGCAGTATGGGATCGGTGACCACCCAGCATCATAAAGAATTTTGGTAGCTACGATAAGTAGCAGCTCCAAGTCGAGAATACCAGCTATAACGGCTGGAGGACCCGACATGTTGACCATATGTCTCCCATACACTGGTTGTATGATCGTATCCCTCTGTGATTAACACATATGGATGTGATGCTAACAACGGCTGGTAGACCTGAGGCCTTCTAGGCTTGAGTTTTACTTGTTATTATAGCCTCACTATGATGGTTGTCCAGCGGTTCGCTTTGTTTCTCCGTAGCCCATTACCGCCACTATAATAATTCCGCATGTTAATCATTGTCAAGTATTGTCGCGCAGCACTCGCTTTTATACAAACGGACAACCATCATAGTGAGGCGATTTAGTTGGATGAGTGGATGGATGGTTTATTTTTTTCGCTGTACAATCTACAGATAAACAAATATTTCAGTAAAAACACCAATTAATACATTAAGACCATAAAAAGACAAATCAATTAGAGATAATTATAATTATTTTTAAAAATTTCGTCTCTTACATATTTTATTATTATTATTATTATTTTACATACTGTTACAACTGTCGTTGTTTCTCTGTTCATAATTTCTATTCTCTTTTGCCTAAGCAGTCCTTTTCTTCCAATTCTCTAAATTTCGTGGCTTCCTGGATATAATTCTTCCAATTCTATGTAGGTCGACTCGATATTTTTCTCCCTGTTAGTATCCATTCTAAGATCTTTATTGGCCACATTGTTTTGCCATCCTGTGTGCCTACACCACAGTAACTCGCGCTTCTGTGTTTTATCAATGATATGTCTATCTTCTCCAATTTTATTTGTATGTTTGGTATATTATCTAACTTTATTTTTCTACACCTTAAAAATCCTTCTTTTACGAGAGAAAATACAGCAAATAACAAGTGATCAAGAATTCTTGTTAGAAAGAAACTTCAGTGGCAGAGTTGGATAACACACAACCCAGTAGTTGGAAATCACGGCGAAGCATGTGTTAATGACTTAAAGCAGAGAGGGAATATGAGACATTTACAAGTATTATGTTTGCTTATAATTGTACAATTCTTGTTTCATTGAGAAATTGTTTACATCTCTGTTCAGGATAAAAATATTTCACTTATGTTTACAATAGAGAGCACCATTATAAATTAATAAATCAATCAAAGCTAACATTTTGAATTTACTAAATATGTCTCTGTGTTTGAGATTTCAAGTAATTCTTAAAATTATGTTTGTTGTTTATATTATGAACACTCGGAAAATTAAAATAAAACTGATAGCACGGTAACATAACAAATCACACTGCCTTTTAGAATATAAACAATATTTCAAACATCCTAGAGCTTTATTATGTCTATTATAAATAAATTCAATATTTAACTTCCAAGATTATTTATTCTCTGTATATACATCTAAAAATTTTGGCAAATCTTCGTAACGAAAAAGAAGTTATCAGTTTTAAAACTAGGTGTTATTAATAAACTTACTGAAATAATTCAGAATTCAACTAGGTTCAATACTAAGAGAATCATCAGATGAAATGGTTTCCTCTATACAATCTAGACGCTTTTGATAAGAAATTATAAGAGTATCTAATAGCGTTTTAAAAAATGCATAGAACACCGTTTTACTTCACTGAAGTAGTTTTGTAAATATTTTATATCCTGAATGTCAAAATTAATTTAAGAAAACTCCCAGAAGATAGGCTAAGAATGAGGTGGGGGAAATGAATTATACAGGGGATGAATGGAAAACATTAGCTAAGGATTCGGATGTATGGAGAGTCATGAACCTCTGGGTTCGATAGTGCTAGTTGGGTTAGTTAGTTATGTCTCAAATTAAAATTCTTGTTCGCAGATGAAGGGCCGCACTGAACTGCACACATCATCGCCAATTCCAAATTGTTTTGTAGGAGTGTGATGTAAATACCAGCAACAATTTTGATTGGCTCCTTCTGGTTGTGCAGGATACCATAAGGTCCAGCCTGTTGA
Source organism: Diploptera punctata (assembly GCA_030220185.1). Lineage (NCBI taxonomy): Eukaryota > Metazoa > Arthropoda > Insecta > Blattodea > Blaberidae > Diploptera > Diploptera punctata. The sequence goes on from JASPKZ010006047.1 coordinate 1,808,298, forward strand.
ATCCAATGTTTCATCTGTAACATAAATAGCAATAGTATTCGGTATTTTATTTAATGATGTTCGTTCTTAAATATCTTAGGTCACTAACGTGAGAATTCAAAACTGTCTGTGAAATAATTATTATTTATTTATTAAATCTCCATGACTTAGAGTCATATATTACAAATGTATGTTAGGGCTGTAGTTGCATATAAAATAAAATTGAAGATTCACATAATTATAAGTTTTAAATTAAACAAAAATAACAAATGAACGAAACAAGAACTAATAAAATTAAAATATAATATAAAATAAGTATAATAAGATTAATTAGAATGTGGTGAAAATAGCATTTATAAATGTTTTAAGGGCTGTATACAACATTTCCATTTTAAAATAACAATTATTTTATTACGTAATACTTGATTACATTCAATTAGATAAATATCTAGTATGGTAATTATATCCATGAGATGGACAATCTAAAATAAGGTGTTTAACAGGTTGTTCATCTTACCGTCCATTCATAGTAATTCTGCCCGAGGGCAGGTCTTTCACTGCAATCATAGCATTTTCATGCTATGCTTTGCAGCTTTACTTTTTCTAGGTGTGGTAGCTTCCCGTTGCTTTCTACATCGGTGAAGGATGATGGTGATTATGATGATGAAAATGATAAGGATGATGGTGACGGCCATATGATTTCGGAGACCGTTTGGGCCTTAAAGTTTTCCTGGCATTTGTCTTACAGGTGAGGAAAAACCCCGATAAAAACCTCACACAGAAAAACTGTACCGAGCGGGGATCGAACCCGGGCCCTCTGCGTGACAAGGCAGCACGCTACCTCGAGACCACAGCGGTGGACCATCTTACCATAGGGGCAGATATATCCATTTTGAGATGGAATAAAACTTTTTTTTAGATACGATGTAAACTTTCCATGTGCAGACATAAATTGTGTAAACACAAAATCATAATGTTTCACTAATAATCTACCTTGAACTCTTGGAATATGTAGGGCTATTCAAAAAGAAGGACCCGACTTCACACATTTATTTCTTCCAAACTACAAAAAATATAAACGCAATTCCAACGTTCCTAGAAAGAGAAAATTTTGAAGTTCCGATCATGGCCGCATTGGCGCTGATGCTTTAATTTGCGCTCATAGTTGCATTGGCACTGTTATATTGGAAGAAAAGGAGCAGAAAATCAACTTCATTGCCGGTGGCCTCCCAGGTCACCAGACCTAACCCCGTGTGATTTTTATCTGTGGGGTTACATAAAATACCATGTTTTTATCCCCCCATATGTCTGATACTCTTTAAAATCTGCGACATCGAAATTTGAAGCTGTGAATTCGATAACTAGAGACTAGCTGATTCGTGTATGGCAAGAAATGAACCACTGTTTTTGGTTATTTGTCGTGTAACATATTGTGCTCATATTGAATGCATAAAATAGTGAAATTTGAACTTTTCTCTTTTCAGGAACGTTAGAATTGTGTTTATATTTGTTTGTAATCTGGAAGAAATAAATGTTTGAAATCTGAACCATCTTTTGGAATAGACCTAAATATTGTTACGCATTGTATAGCGATGTTTGAATTGCGCGGGCGAGGCGAGAGTGGTGGTTTCGCATTGGTCGCAGTGGATTTGCGAGTAATCCAATCGAGAGTCAAAAAGCCCGCGCAAGCATCGAAATGTCTAGGCCCTCAGTCTAGACGACTCTACGAGTCTCTGTTTTCCCGTTTGGAAAATATCGGTGTCGATAGATTTCCATGTGGAAGTGTCCCGACCCTGGACCTAGAAAGCTCCATCTGCTCGCCTATATAATCTGAGACGAAGACGGAAGTCTTGGTTTTATAGCGATAGCAGTTAGTCTTGTGACGGCGTGAAGTTAATTGTGCGAGAAATTGTGATGAAAGGATTCATCAGTGACTGTGAAATAATTGTGACTGAGATAAACATTGAAAGAAGATTAATTGTGAGTGAAAATTGTGATGAGATAAAGTAAAATAACGTAAAGGAACAGCCCTGGCCATACTACTCGTAGCGACAATATATATATGACATGATAAGAAAAATAAATGCTCAGATGGGACTTGGACCCGGACCTCTGGATTTATATCCCAGTGCGCTACCGAGCAAGTCTAGTACAAACATTCATTTTTCTTTTATATATATATATATATATATATATATATATATATATATATATATATAATATTGTCATTATTACTAGATGGTCCCGCGCCGTAGCCGAGCGGTTAAGGTAGGAAGCCTTGGCGCAAAGCTACGGGACTTGCGCTGGTTCGAGTCTCCATGGGGGAAGATATTTTCTCATGGTATTTCGGCCAGTATGGGACCGGTGCCCACCCAGCATCATGAGGCAATTGGGTAGCTACAATAAGTAGCGGCTCCAGGTTGAGGAACCAGCTATAACGGCTGGGGGACTCGACATGCTAACCACATGTCACCCCTACACTGGCTGTTGATCATCTACCTCTGTGATTGACACATGTGGATGTGAAGGGCCAGCAGCCGGCTGGTAAAAGGGCAACCGCTGAAAAGTGGAAAGACCCTCAATCGGATTATTACTAGATGTAGTGGGAACTCGGTCTCCACTGCCACCTAGTAGCTCCTATCACAAGTAAGCAAATTAAAGATAATATTTTTACTTTAAAGTAGTGACGCTTTATCGATGTTATTATTTTTTTATATTGAGCAATGCAAGCTTGCATTGCTCAATGTCAAAACATTAATTATAACATATATATAAATGTGTATGTGTGTGTGTGTTTTATAAAGTTATATTTAAATTTTTGACATTGAGCAATGCAAGCTTAATCCCGTCCATGTATTTATTTTTCTTATCGTGCCATATATATAAATTTAGTCTCTTCCCCGAAATTCGAGGCTGCTGAAAATAATTCAATATAATTACAAGGAATTAATTTGTAAATTGTGTATGTAAACAAAATTAATGAAAATGTTAATTTTAAACTAAAAATATTTCAAATTACAATACATTATAATATTAAGAGACCCTTCCATGCTTTATTGAGAAATAACTACTACACATTTAATTTACTACACACAGTACATGTTTATAAAACACTACTTTTAAATTGAAAGAATTATTGTTACTATCTTAAAAGGATGATTCCTTTTCTTCAAGATATAGTAGTCTGTTGTATATAAGTTGATAGTAGGATCAGATAACAAATGGCGTAATGGTCTTGAGGTCAGAATTTCTGACTACAGTCCGTGAGGTGCCAGATCGATTCCCAATCAAACTACACATGATTTTTTGACCAGCCTCATGGGTCAGTGGTCAGCGTTTCTGGCTACTGTTCATGAGGTCCCGCATTCGATTCCCGGTCAAACCATAGGAATTTTTCCGTGAAGGGAATTATTCCTGTGGTTGCCTGTGGTCTGGAAGTTAGGTTAAGTTTAGGTTAAGTACTCTTCCGGCGCTTCATTATCATTTATCACCTATCATATCATCGGGGAAACGTAACTTCGCCTTCTTAGAAGTGGTTTACAATTCCGCCAATGTCAGGAGAGAACACCAGAAATGTCGAAATGACAACGTGGGGCATTAAATTATATATATATATATATATATATATAAATTGCAAAGAGTGTTGGGGATAGGGGGCAGCCTTGTCTCACACCACGATTTATAATTCCTTCTTCAGAAAATCTGTTATTTAATTTAATCTTTATGGTGTTGTCTTTGTAAATATTTTGTATGTTCTGCCGAAGTAAATTTGGTATATTTCTGTCTTCCAATATATTTAAGAGTTTTGATCTCTTGACTGTGTCGAATGCTTTTTCAAAATACCCAAACTAATGTTAAGATATCAACCTGCAGGAAGAAGAAGACCAGGACGTCCACTCAAAAGACTTCTGGATGGTGTTTCTCTTGAGGCCGAAACAGGTCAACAAATGGCCTAAATTCGTGAATGTACTATGATGATGATGATATATATATATATATATATCCCGACTGGGAATGGAACCCGGGGCCCGCTGCGTGACAAGAAGCACGCCACCTTGAGGAAAATACAGCCGTGGGGAGGAATATATATATATATATATAGACATATATATTTATTCATCGTCATATGTAAGCTTGGAATGCATCAATTGTCAAAAATTTAATTAGAACATCGATAAAGCGCTCCCTGATATAAAGTAAAATAATTATCGTGCACTTGCTTAATGGCTATAGTGGCTACCAAGTGGCAGTGGAAGACCGAGTTCTCGCTACATCCGGTAATATATGGAGAAATATATATATATATATATATAAGATACCAGACCTACAATTCCCTAGTAAAGCTGCAAGCATAGCATGAAAATGCTATCATTGCAGTGAAGGACCTGCCTTGGGCAGAATTACATATGGATATAATATATTGTATATTCGACTAATAGTATTATTAGATAATATATATATAAGAAAAATAAGTGTTTGAACCTTGAATTTGTAGTGGTGGGTGGATTTGTATGGGTTAAGCACCCTCGAGTACCACTCGACAGAGGTCCGGGTTCAAAATCCCGTCCAGGCATTTATTTTTATTATTATGTCACATTAAGCTTGCATTGCTAAATATAAAATATTAATTATAACATCGATAAAGTGTCACTGCTATAAAGTAAAAACATTGTCTTTAATTTGCTTACTTGGTATAGTGGCTACCAGGTGGCAGTGAAGACCGAGTTCTCGCTACACCTTGTAATAGTGGAGAATATATATAAGAAAAATAAATGTTTGTATTGGATTTGCCTGGTGGTGTAATGGATAGCACCCTCGAGTACCAATTGAGAGATCCGGGTTCAAATCCCGTCCAGGCATTTATTTTCTTATCATGTCAAAATGAATGCTTGAGTCGGGATTTGAACCCGAGTCTCTAAATTCTGTACGTTTAGCGCTCTAACCAACTGAGCCATTCAAGTAGGCTATTCCAACACAAACATACATTTTTCTTATATATGTAGTATTCTCAATTCACACAAGAGGAAGCGGGAAGTCGTTCCAACTACCAATCTAGCGGCCATCATAACTGGTAAGCAATCTTTTTTAAAGAGAATATTTACTTTATAGCCATAACGCTTGTATATTTAGATGTTATAACTATATTTTTGACATTTGGCAATGAAGGCAAATATGATATGAAAAGAAAAATGAATGCTTGAGTCGGGATTTGAACCCGAGTCGGTAAACTCTGTATGTTTAGCGCTCTAACCAACTGAGCTACTCAAGTATTCCAACACGAATATACATTTTTCTTATATATGTAGTAGTCTCAATTCACACAAGAGGTAAGAAACTAAAAAAATACACATAGCTATATTTAAATTAATTTTGTTTTTATATTACATATTTTAAAATTCATGTAGCACTGTGTGGTAAACTATTTTTACGAACTCTTTTAAAAAGAAACTACAATAATTATTGCACTAGTATATCAACCTGAGTTATTGCCGGCTACACAAACAAATACTGTAGAAATAAAGTATATTGCTTATTACACGATTTGTATTTATGTGAACAATTTAAATCAATATGATTGCCATCTAGCCTAGATTAATTGAAATGACACTTTGTAATTTATATTAATGAAGTAATATGTTGCTGGAACAAGACATATAAATTTGGAATAAGAATATCAGAAAATTGAAAATTAAACACCCTATTGTTTGCAGATGACCAAATAATAATAGGAAATTCAGAAGATAATCTACAGAAAGGTCTGTATGAACTTAACAAAATTACAGAAGAATATCGTTTGAAATTATCTACAGAAAAAACAAAAATTATGGCATTTCAAGGTGTAGATCCTGTCAGAAGTAAAATTGTACTGGACAATAAAATTTTGGAGCAGGTGAATAATTTTACATATCTAGGATGCAATATCTCATATGAAGAAGAAAAGGATGTAAACGCAAAAATATCTAAATTTTTAAAAATGTATTGTTAATAAATTCTATCTTCAAGCCACAATTAGTCCAAAAGCATTCAAGATTAAAAGTGTATAAAACACTGGCTCTTCCAACTCTTTTGTATGGTAGCGAAGTATGGACGTTGAAACAAAAGGATATACAGAGACTTAGATCTGCTGAAATGAGATACCTTCGGAGGACTGCAGGATACACACTACTAGATCACAAAAAAACTGAAGACATCTTAGAAGAATTACACATGGAACCTTTAGAAAACAAAATTTCTGATTATAAGTCAAGATGGATGCAACATGTTCATCGAATGGAAGATCACAGAATACCCAAACAAATGTTAAGATATCAACCTGCAGGAACAAGAAGACCAGGACGTCCACTCAAAAGACTTTTGGATGGTGTTTCTCTTGAGACCGAAACAGGTCAACAAATGGCCTAAATTCGTGAATGTACTATGATGATGATGACACTTTAAAGTTTGCCATTTACACCACATGTTACCTGCAGCGCATCAACAGAAAATTCCTACAGGCTGGATGTCAGTGACCATGAGTGAAATTGTGGACTGAGACACGAATTATTTGCCGGTTAGATGCAAAGGCAAACAGTTGTGTTTCTTCCTTCGCTGTCTTCCCGTCTGGGATACAGGCTTAAGTTTCGAACCGACAACATCTACAAATTACCACGATGCGCCGCTGCTAAAGACAGGAGCTTAAATAACATTTTTGCGCGATATTGCGTTTTGTCGTACTTACAGCATTGGCGACCATGATTGAAAGTTCAACTTCCTACATTTTGGGGTTGTCAACCTAAATAACTATACTGTAATAAACTAACTATACTGTAATATTAAATATTACAAACCGCGTGTGTAAAGTGAAACCACTGTCCTCTATGTATACAACGTACAATGTATATCTTCTTCTTCTTCCTTCCAAGTATTAGGCCAAGGCCTGTTACGATCCTATAGAAAATTTTCCCTCCAGCGTTTCATAGGACGGCCCAGTGATCTTCGTCCTCTTGGTATATAATTATAAACAGCTTTGGGGATCCGATTTGAACTCATTCTTTCAAGATGGTGTTTCCAATTTAGTTGGTACTGTTTAATATATTCCAAAATACGAAAAGATATCCAAAATGCAGTGTCAATATACATTATGCAAAACAAATCACTGCATTCTTAACGAACTGAACTTTATTTGAAACAATATAAAACAGTAAATACCTACTTTCCGTCATTTCATCACTGATTGAGGGTCACGGCCTCCTGTAATTTCAACTAATAAATATTGCACACTGTTAACGTCTAACTCAATTGTTTATAATGAACACAAATATTTCCAACAAACATGTTATTATTTTACTATTATTTATTATTTTGAAAACACCATCGCGCAAACAGTAAAGAAAAACGCACGTTTGTGGAGTGTTTTACAGAACCTGGGAAATTAAAAAACTCGCTTCTGTAAAAACCACTTCCCCACCTCGCATTGTAATATATTATAACGGTTTTTATGTTTTAACGTTTTCCTAGTTATAACCCCTGAAGTTATAGAACGTGATTATATAATTACCACCGAATACCTATAGACTTACTGACGTATAATCTGATAAATCAGTGTATACTTACTTAATACTGTGACGAATTGTCCTTCTTTGTATTGGTCATGAATTCCAATCCAGTGAGCAGTGTCTCTTCGGTTGATCATAGATTTTGTTGCCTGATGTTCGAATTCAGAATTTATGATGAGAAGATGTGTTCCTTCTTGTCTACATGTTTCCTCAGCTCCCTTCCACGGTTTATTTTCATCATGCACTTTGTAGTATCCCAATTTGGGCACTATATGATATCCTAATGATTTTGGTGGAGGGCATGGTGTTTTTGAACCGTCGCTGTTATATATGATCGCTTCTTCATTCAGCGCTGAAATAAAAAATAAATCTAAAAATGCTTAGCTAAAATATCTATATACACCAAACAAAAAATAATGTTATGGCTGGAAAAAATGACATAAGTGAAAATAATATTTTGAGATATATAGCTTCAAAGTTTTGATTTAATTACAAAATCAATAAAAATTAATGTATGCATTTTAAAAATATTAAAGAATTCTGAATGCTTCTCTTTTTTCCAGCCACCGGCTTACCTATAACCCTTTTTCAAGAGTTAACAAAGAGTGTAGCCCATCAATCAAATTAATAGATGATTTAATATATATTTATTTCGATGTTATAATTTAATTTTGGCGTTTAGCAATGAAGGCCAAAAAGCGTTACTGCTATAAAGTAAATATTCTCTATTTAAAAAATACTTTCTTGTTATAGAAGCCGTCAAATGACTGGGAACAACGTCTCGCTGTATCTTACGATAGAAGGGAATTGTCTATAAGGAAATAAAAAGTTGTGAAACCGAATGGCGTAGTCAGTAGCGCACTAACGTGTAACTTTAGAGATCTCAGGTTGAAATTCCAGTTCAAGCGTTAATTATATATATGTATGTTAATATTTTAAAACTATTTTAAAATTTTACGAAGTATTGGCAGTTCTATCTCTTATCTATGAATGTGAAACCTGGACATTAACAAAGGCAGATAGTAAACAAATAGACGCTGCAGAAATGAAGATGTTGAGAGCAATAGCAGGATACCGAAGGACCGATAAAAAGAAAAACGAAGATATAAGAACATAATATATTTAATCTCTGCGAAAGAATAAAATGCTATCAAAATGCTTACCTTCAGCATGTATTATGAATGAATGAACAGCGCATACCAAGAAGAATGTATAATTATAAACCAAAAGGGAGAAGATTGTTGGGAGACCATTGAAGAGATGGAAGGACCAATTCGACCTATAATGGGATCGCAACAGGCCATTGGGCATAATCCTTGTTGTTGTTGATGATGATGATGATTCTCCACCGCTGTGGTCTCGAGGTAGCATGTTGCCTTGTCACGCAGCGGGCCCGCATTCGATTCCCGTTCGGGAGAGGCTCCTGGGTGAGGTTTTTGCGGGTTTTTTTCTCACCTGTCAGACAAATGTCAGGAAGCTTAGGGCCCAACGGTTCCCGAAAATCATCACCATCATTATTATCCTTATCATTATCATCATCCTTCACCGGTGTGGAAAGCAACGGGAAGCTACCGCACCTATAATTCCCTAGTAAAACTGCAAAGCATAGCATGAAAATGCTATGATTGCAGTAAAAGACCTGGCCTCGGGCAGAATTACTATGGATGGATGGATGGATGTTAATATTGTACCTTTATTTAATTTATAAATATTTAAGGATTAATTAGAAAATTAAGAGTATAAAATCTAATATGTCATTCAGGTTTTTGTTTCAGATACTTTATTTTACATCTTTATGTGTAAGTTTATAGGCTATATGTGTAGAGCAGGAATGGGTCTTCTATAAGTTATGTTCATAAGTGTTGCTTAAATTCACCGAACATAATTTCGAATGGATTATAAATTATTATATATGATTCAAATGGTTCAAGGTAATATAATTCTAATCCGTCATGTGAATTTTGTGCGAAAGGCTGTATGTATCTGATCGAAAAGTTTGGTAACCTATGTTAAAAAATCCTTCTTGAATGCTCTAAACAAATGAATGAAAACGTTGTAAAAATAACACTGAAATTCATTTTAAGAGAATCTAGGAGTCTTATATAAGCCTCTACCAATGTCAAATTACATTTTATATAACACTTTTTTTTCAGACTCTAATCATTGGAGGGATTGGAACTTCTAATGTCCTTTATGGAATGTTTACTATGATTGAACTATTTTTTTATTCGCAGTCTCATAATGTGATATTTTTCTAGCTGTTTATATTTTCGCTCGATTTTCTACATAAATTTGTGTCATTATATAATTAATGACATATATATATCATCATCATCATGAACAAATTCGTTTTAGGCCATGTGGCCTGTACGGTAAACCTAGCGAAGATGGTCTTGATCTTTCCACTGATGTTTTGGTCTTCCTTGGTTATATATATATATATATATATATATATATATATATATATATTCCACCGCTGTGGTCTCGAGGTAGAGTGCTGCCTTGTCACCCAGCGGGCCCGGGTTCGATTCTCTGTCGGGACAGGCCCCTTGGTGAGGTCTTTTTTTCGGGATTTTTCCTCATCTGAAAGACAAATGCCAGGAAGCTTGAAGTTTAGGGCCCAACGATCCCGGAAAACCATCCAGCCATCATCATCATCCTTCACCGGTGTGGAAAACAAGAGGAACCTACCACACCTATAATTCCCCAATAAAACTGCAAAGCATAGCATGAAAGTGCTATGATTGCAGTGAAAGACCTGATCTCGGGCAAAATTACTATGGAATGGGATATATATATATATATATATATATATATATATATATATATATAAGATGTAAATCCCTATGTAAATGTATGCGCATAAGGATATGTTAAACATTAAATTTGAATCTAATATACCTAATAGATTGTAAAAAAAAAAATAGGATGAAAAAAATACAAGGAGCAAGTTCTCCAGGAGAGATTTTAAGTCATGGAACCGGAGTCTGAAGATTTTCAGGCTCTTAAAAGATTCTTACGCCTGAATAAAAAGGCGTCTAAGCAAAATTTACCGAATATTCCCATCCTAGTACTATCTTGGTTTCCTAGAGGTCACTATAAGGCGGAACGTTGACACTCAGTGACATCTATCCGAATACAAGTGTAAGTAAATTAGTATGGTCGAATTCTCTCCTGTAGGGAGAGAATGTCTAACTCTCGTTGAGAGACACAAGGGCTTACAAGAAGATTGTAAGAAAGTATGCAATTTATAATCTTTATTTAAGTTTTTAACGATTAAGGTCATTCCGGTTACCCTAAAATAAAAAATAAATAAAATTGTCTTACGGAACACTTTGGCAATGGTATCTTTAGCTGATTCTTCAATCAACATGTTCAACGGTTGTTCATCCTCATGCTGCAGATGTATCTAGAATGAAAGCAGAGATGTGTAAACAATTTTTAAAAAGTTGTAATTTACCGGAACATTAAGAAATTAGAAAAAATAAGAAATACGGTCATAGTGAAAAAATGAATATAGATACTCAATAGTAGATTATATAAGATATCCATCCATAGTAATTCTGCCCGAAGGCACGTCCTTCACTGCGATCATAGCATTTTCATGCTATGCTTGCAGCTTTACTAGGGAATTGTAGGTGTGGTAGCTTCCCGTTGCTTTCCACACCGGTGAAGGATGATGATGATAATGATAAGGAAGATGATGGCCATATGATTTCGGGGACTGTTTGGGCCTTAAAGTTTTCCTGACATTTGTCTTACAGGTGAGGAAAAATCCCGATAAAAACCTCACCCAGAAAAACTGCCCCGACCGGGGATCGAACCCGGGCCCGCTGCATGACAAGGCAGCACGCTACCTCGAGACCACAGCGGTGGACATATAAGATATAAGCAATTAAATTGGTATGGGCATGTACGACGAATGCAAGAAGAAAGGTTACCCAAAAAAGCATTGGAATGGTGTCCACCTGGAAGAAGAAGGAAAGGAAGACCTCGAAACCCGTGGATGCAAGAAATAAGAACTGGAATGAGAACAAAGGGACTGGAGGGCATGGAGTGGATGGATAGAGACGAGTGGAGAAGGAAAATAAAACTTTAGGCACAGAGAGATGTGTAAACATTAAAAATCTGTACACAAATAAATAAATTAATTAAGGAAAGAATTAATTTCAATATAATCGCTAGATGGCGATTCATCTGTCAGATGGGAAAGTTATGCTTGGCGGACACTCTAGTGCTTATCGACAAGAATGAGTTTCTGGTTCTATCTCTTCCCTTTTCATCATCGTCATTCACACAATACACCATCTACACAATTCAATTAAAATAATTTTTCTTACAAATCTAATTAGTGGACTTGTTATTACAATCTCTTTAAATTCTTGATTGAGGGAATGAGTGGGATTGGGAATCAGAGGGGAATCCGATACGCTTGGTATATTTTTATGTAAATTAAATTATTTTCAAGATACGAGATTCAACTTTTTATAGTATATTGCGATACACGTGTGGTAAACACTTGATACGGATCGACGAAATGTTTAAAAAAGCGCTTGCGCCTAGTTTTTCCTTAAATTTCCGAGATTCCGTTATGCGTTTACCACATGAGTATTGCATACTATTTTTTGCATTATGTGTATTTATACAAAAGTCAGAGGATGATTTACAAAGAGTCATTTACATGTTGAATCAATTAGGACTCTATTATAATCTCAAAGTCTCAACTTCAAAAACTAAAATTATGGTTTTTTCAGGGCAAAATGCCAGTCAGAGCAAAAATAGTGATCAATAATGAAATAATAGAACAGATAGCACACTTTAACTACCTTGGTTCAGATATAACATAGGCTATAGCTATGATTTGGATATACATAATAAATTAAGCCGATATCAAATGATGTGTGGCACCATAAGAAGAAACCTCCGAAAGACTCGAAGAGAAACTAAGCTCAGGTTTTTTAAAATTATGGTTGTTCCTGTTCTTTTATATGGATCTGAATCTTGGGTACTTACAAAAAAAGATATCTCATACATTCAAGCCACTGAAATGAAATTTTTAAGATCCGTAAAAGGATGTACACGCATGGATAGATTACACAATGAATCAATAAGAAATGAACTGGAGATATTTCCAATATTTGATAAACTAGAAGAGCACAAATACCAATGGAAAGAACATTTAGACAGAATGGACAATACAAATTTACCCAAAAAGATCAACACCTACAAACCACATGGGAAAAGATCTTTGGGACGGCCAAGAAAACGGCGTACTTGAGACCGGAACAGGTCACATCGACCTAATCCTGGGAAGAAAGAAGAAGAAGAAGTATATTTATTTTAGTAATATTAGCTAAAATATTAATAAATATAATTGAAGATTAATTTAGATTTCAGAAGGTGAATCGGCTGTGTGTGTTGCTATGGATAAATAATAAGTACATTTAGTCATGTCACCATCTTATATTTGGTAAAATTGTAAAACTATTTGATTTAGAATTTATTTCTGATTACGGATAAAGTTTTAGACGATGTGTGCAGTGATGATGAAATAAAAGAGGCTTAGAGAGCTAGATGTGATGAATTAATACCGAAATTAATATAAACTGCAGTGTATTTCAAAATAAATGTTTTTACCTATCGCAATAGTGCTCTAGGTCATTTTTAAAGTATTGAGATTTCTTTTGTTTTAATAGCAACCAAGATTGTATGCGGGAATGTCAAATTACGATGCACATCAACAATAACAGTAAGTATATAATATTAGTTACACAGTGAAAAAAAAAAACATTGTTTTGTTTTTCAAATGTTTATGTAGATATGTCTAATCTCAGCTGACCATTTTACTATTTGAATGCCCCCGTAATATTAAATGTAAATCGAAGTATGACGCCCCCTTCTTATGTCTTCTGTTATATGCTGAGCTGGAGAACCCGCTGTAGAGGCCATGTTGCAATGACATCAAGGGTAGGGTGAGCATATTCAGACAGAAGTGCTATACATTTTCAAAAGATATCGAACATTAAGAACAAAACAGTAAGACTGGAAGTGATGGTTTGAATATCAACATTTTTGGATTAATATAGGCCTATACGATGTCTTCCCTACAGTTGTACTAGCTCCCCACCTAGTTTTTTTTTGTTTGTTCCCTCCCTTACAGCGCAGCGGGTGGTTCAGCTTAGCATCAGTTCACGTTGTTGACATCGAACACACTTATACATTCCTCATTTATTCAGTTCTGTATTGGCAACTAAACGATAAGAATCGAAAGTTTTTTTAACGTCTCTCTAACTAATTCAGTGGCTCTATCGAACCCGTAGGTTCATGGCCGCGCTGACATAAGCTCTCCGTGCATCCCTATCCTGAGCTGATGCTTTCCAATCATCCCCTGTATAATCTATTTCTCTCAAATCATGGTTAATGTTATTCTCCCACTTCATTTTTGGCCTACCAACTGGACGTTTTCCCTCTGGTTTTCCTACCATGCACCTCTTTCATCCCCTATACGTGCCACATGTCCTACCCATCGTAGCCTACGAGACTTAATTGTTCTTATTATATCTGGCTTCCTACAGATACCATGTAGCTAACTATTACATTGTTTTCTCCATTCACCTGCCTGTTCATCTCTTTTTGGCCCAGACATTTTCGTAAGAACGTTATTATTAAATACTCGTAATCTCCGTTCCTCCCTTAAAGTAAGAGTCCATGTTTCGCATCTATATAACTGGGAGAATAACTGTTTTATATATTTTCAATTTAACGTTTTTTGAAAGGAGTTGGGACGACAAGAATCCCTGTAATGCTAATAGCACGCATTTCCAGAATTGAACCTATGTTTAATTTCTTTGTGCATCTCATTCCTGTTTGTCCTAGATATTTGAAATCAGTCACTTGTTCAAAATTTCCTTCATTTGTCATTAGTTGTCCATTTCCATTATATAATGTATTTCTATGTGTGAACATATATTTAGTTATATTGATGTTTACTTCCAGTCCCAATCTCTTAGTGTTATTCAATTTTGAACGTCTCTCTCTAGAAGATTTACTCGCATGGAGATGGTTTACTTACCAAATTTTATTAGTGCACTGTACAATATTTGGAATGTAAGTTTAAACGTGAAATGAATTTAATACGTCCATTTACAGACATTTGATATGGTTTTCACAAATGAAACGGTTTACATGTTACTAATGTATGAGGCGTGCCACGAGCAGAACAGTTGTATACCGAACGTTTCTCTGATAGACATAATCCAACCTTCTTTCCTTCACTTCTATTATAAAAAATTCATGAAATTGAAATTTAGTGTCCACGATAGCGGGATCGAAGTAAGAGAGTGACGAATGAAGTTGCAGAAGTGCTGTTCTTGTAGCTGTTGCAATAAATTCTGATCCCATTTCACCCATAATTGAACAACAGACTGGAATTGCTCGAATCAAGTATGATGCATACTCTACACGGACATAGTTATCACTTACTTCACATCTCAAGAGTTCCAGGGCTATTGCTTATCAAAATCGTCTGGAATAGTGCAAGTTGGGTCTGCAGCTAGGGCATAACTTTATGATCAGAGTGTTGTTTACCGAAGACGTAAGTTTTGCGAAAATAAATTTAACAATATGCATTACTGCGTTCTTTAGAGGATGAAGAATGTCTACAATTCGATGTTAGTAATAAGCGGTTAGTTTATGCTGACGATATAGTACTATTGGGCGATAGCGAGGAGATACCAGGGGCCAACACGCACACTCTATTGAGTAGCACTAATAAATTGGAACTGGAAGTAAATATCAATACAACTAAATATATGGCACACACAGAAATACATTATATAATGGAAATGGGCAGTTAATGGCAAATTAGGGCAATTTTGAAGAAGTGGCTGAATTCAAATACCTTAAAATAATAATTACAGATAGGAATGAGATGCACAAAGTAATTAACATAGGCTTAATTCTGGAAATGCATGCTAATATATATTACAGAGACTCTTGACGCCCCAATCCCTTAAAAAAAACGTTAAACTGAAACTATATAAACTTTTATTCTCCCAGTTATATTATATGGATGCAAAACATTGACTCTTACTTTAAGAGAGGAAAGAAGATCACGAGTATTTGAGAATAAAGTTCTTAGGAAAATTTTTGGACCAAATAGAGATAAAAAAATAGGCGAATGGAGAAGAATTGAGACGAATATGATACGGCCCTAATAGTGATTAATGAATATAAGAAATGAATAAATAATGAAGGAATAGAATATAGTTAAAAATAAAATAAGTTTCATATTGGTAAATAGTTCTCACAAGAAGCGGTTGAAACCCTAAGTAAAAGAGGTCATAAACATGTAACTCCTCAAATTAGACCTGAAATGTTTAAGCTGGGTCTAGCTTCAAAACTCACGTTTGGGAGAAATGTCAAACTCCAAATTTACAATCGCGTTAAGCCCAAGCTGGCAACACACTCCCTAGCCGTGAGAATAAAATCAAAAGGTAGGTGGTGGTTTAAATAAAATAGTTACGCCCTTGGATGACATGTGATTAAATATTCTAACCAATCAAAATGAGAGTTAGGGTAAAGACCATATATGGGAATAATTGGTCCTGACTTCGATACGGAACTCATGAGGACAAAATTTAATACACTTACACATATAATCGACACTTAGAAGGAAGAAGATCTTGAATGTCTAGTAAAAAATTATCTTGTAACAGCGATTAGGGACTTAGGGAAAATCTCCCGAACTCATAAGTCATTTGCTAGTCCTCATTAGCGAAATATCGAAGGCCAGGGACAGAAAAGTTTTATTTTTACTGTGTAACGTTCATTTAAATTGGCAGAGATTAATTAAATAAAATAATTCAAACAATTAGTGATTGTCTGTTCCCACGCAATTCTCCTTCCGAACCCTATATAGATAGGAGTCTCAGCACTCACCCTGAAACAGGAACCGACTAGCTACCGAGGAAGGGCAAGTAAATCCACAATAAAATCACAATTAAAGAAAAGTGAAACCCTAGTGACCATTTTAACAGCCCTCCTAAAATACTGCCCCAAAGTGGCGCCCAACGTGGGGCGCCCCTTTGGGGCAGTATTTTAGGAGGGCTGTTAAAATGGTCACTAGGGTTTCACTTTTCTTTAATTGTGATTTTATTGTGGATTTACTTGCCCTTCCTCGGTAGCTAGTCGGTTCCTGTTTCAGGGTGAGTGCTGAGACTCCTATCTATATAGGGTTCGGAAGGAGAATTGCGTGGGAACAGACAATCACTAATTGTTTGAATTATTTTATTTAATTAATCTCTGCCAATTTAAATGAACGTTACACAGTAAAAATAAAACTTTTCTGTCCCTGGCCTTCGATATTTCGCTAATGAGGACTAGCAAATGACTTATGAGTTCGGGAGATTTTCCCTAAGTCCCTAATCGCTGTTACAAGATAATTTTTTACTAGACATTCAAGATCTTCTTCCTTCTAAGTGTCGATTATATGTGTAAGTGTATTAAATTTTGTCCTCATGAGTTCCGTATCGAAGTCAGGACCAATATTCCCATATATGGTCTTTACCCTAACTCTCATTTTGATTGGTTAGAATATTTAATCACATGTCATCCAAGGGCGTAACTATTTTATTTAAACCACCACCTACCTTTTGATTTTATTCTCACGGCTAGGGAGTGTGTTGCCAGCTTGGGCTTAACGCGATTGTAAATTTGGAGTTTGACATTTCTCCCAAACGTGAGTTTTGAAGCTAGACCCAGCTTAAACATTTCAGGTCTAATTTGAGGAGTTACATGTTTATGACCTCTTTTACTTAGGGTTTCAACCGCTTCTTGTGAGAACTATTTACCAATATGAAACTTATTTTATTTTTAACTATATTCTATTCCTTCATTATTTATTCATTTCTTATATTCATTAATCACTATTAGGGCCGTATCATATTCGTCTCACAAGTTAACACTGAGCTGCATGGCCTTTATAGGAAGCCAGATATTAATAACTGTCAAGTCTTGTATACTGTGATGGGTAGGATATGTGGCACGCATGGGAATGAAAAAGGGGCATGGGAACTTCTTGTAAAAACAGAAGGAAAACGCCCAGTTGGCAAACCAACAATGAGGTGGGAGAATAACATAACCATAATTTGAGGCCATATGATGCCATGATGAAGAGGGGTATGGAAGATGGACAATGGGAAGATAGGAATCTCTGGAAAGCAGGAATCAAGGGCAAACTGCTGTAAAGTGGAAAGTCTGTATTAAGTATTAAGTAAGTAAGTAAGTAATAATTTGAGCTAAGTACATTATAAAAATGATTGGAAAACAATAGCTCAGGATAGAGATGCATGGAGAGTTTATGTCCGCGCGGCCATGAACCTATGGTATGATAGTGCCAGTGAGTTAGTTAAATAGATAGTTATGCGTTATTGGGTAATGGAAAACTATATTAGTTTCATCAGGAAGAACTCAACGTCAATGAATCATGTGGTAATATAAAAGAATACCCAGTTTGCCATTATTTCATTGATGGGCAAACTTAACGGCCGAAAGTGCAAGTGTTTCTCGAGAAATACCCTACCTATATTTGTGAAAGATCTACCCCTGAATTTGCTTATATGACGAGATCCATATCAGCATGATGGGTACCCTCCTCATAATCTTACAGCAGCAAGAAATGCACTAAACAATTTCAAAATAGAGGATAGTGCGAGTTAGTCCTGATCAGAGATTTTCAAAATTATTGGCCAACATCATCGCATTATATTATTTTCTATCGGAGAATTTGAAGAAAAAATAACGTATCAGTAAGTTCGAACAATAGTGGAAAGCATAAAAGACAGTTTGTGAATAGACGCTGGATGTTGGCAGAAACATTGATAGAAGTGAGTCGATCAGTGATGGAGAGTAAATAAATATGTTGTCCGGTAAATGGTCATCTCTTCGGACGTGGATTGAAATTGTGAGAAATTTGATTGCGTTAAGTAGCGACTCCAGGTTAAGAAAAACCAACCATAACGGCTGGCAAGGGACGTGCAGACCATATGTCTGACCTATGCTGTCTGAAAGATTGTCCATCTCTGTAAATGGCTAAATGGGAGCAGGTCTTTTTAACTTTGGAGCTTATATACACATTTATTTATTTATTGCGCGATAGTGCGTTTTGTCGTACTTACAGCAATGGCGGCCGTGATTGAAAGTTCAACTTCTTACATTTCGGGGTTGCCAACCTAAATAACTATACTATAATAAAATAACTATACTGTAATATTACATATTACAAAACGCGTGTGGGAAGTAAAACCACTTCCCTCTATGTATATTACATACAAAGTATATACCTACAAAAAATAACCAAAAGGTAGTGTTAATATATATTATACGAAACACATCACTGCATTTTAAATGAACTGAATTTTATTTTTTAAAAAAATATAAGATAATAAATACGTACTTGCGCAATTTTATCACTAATTGGTCTCACGGCCTCCTAAAGTTTCAACTAATAAACATTGCCCACACTGTTAACGTTAGTCAATTATTTATAATGAAGGCAAATATTTCCAGATATTATTTTACTATTATTTATTATTTTGAAAACACCATCGCGCAAAAAACATAATGTACAACGAGCGTTTGTGAAGTGTTTCACAAAATCTCCGAAATTAACCCATTCACTTCAAGTTAAATACTCAATACATTTCCCCAAAAATCGGATTTAAGTCACCGTAAATTATATTGTCTATTTTCAGACATTCAAAACGAACAAAATATAACGGTATTTGAGATCACAAAAAAGTGTGAAGGCCAAAACGCATGCCTCTACTATTCATAAATGTTAACAAAAGATAACCAGCCAAGAGATGTACAAAATATTGCAAAATATATAACAGCAGAGGTCTCCTGAGGCGAATGGTTTAATAACCTCGCTATCGCTCGGTTTTTGAACATTTTTCTTGATTCTGTAAAAATCACTTCCCAACCTCGCATCGTAATATACTATTGTTATTGGCGATGACATTCTAGAGTTGGTTTAATATATTAATTGTTATATATATCATACATATACATATATATATATATATATATATATATATATATATATATATCATATAACATCGATTAAGCGTCACTGCTATAAAGTAAAAATATTCTCTTTAATTTGCTTACTTGTTATAGTCAGCTACTAGATGGCAGTGAAGATCGAGTTCTCGCGACATCTAGTAATAATGGAGAATATAATGTATATATATAAAAAATAATTGTTTGAATTGGAATCGCCTGGTGGTGTAATGGATAACACGCTGGGGTACCAACCCAGAGATCCGGGTTCGAATCCCGTTCAGGCATTTATTTTTCTTATCATGTCATATATATAGCCTATATATATTGTCCACCGCTGTGGTCTCGAGGTAGCATGCTGCCTTGTCACGCAGCGGGCCCGGGTTGAATACCCGGTCGGGGCAGTTTTTATGGGTGAGGTTTTTATCGGGGTTTTTCTTCACCTGTAAGACAAATGTCAGGAAAACTTTAAGCCCCAAACGGTCCCCGAAATCATATGGCTATCATTATCATTATCATCATCCTTCACCGGTGTGGAAAGCAACGGGAAGCTACCACACCTACAATTCCCTAGTAAAGTTGCATAGCATGAAAATGTTATAATTGCAGTGAAGGACCTGCCTTCAGGCAGAATTACTATGGATGGATATATACATTGATAAGATTAATTCGTTGTGTGTGTGTGTGCGTGCGTGTGCGTGTGTGGTGCATGTGCATGTGCGTGCGTGTGTGTGAGTGCGTGTGTGCGTGTATGTGTGTGTGTGTGCGTGTGCGTGCGCGCATATGCATGTGTGGGGGGTAGACACTGTAGAGTAGATTTGTCTAAAGTAATGGTGTGTGTATATATTGTAAGTTACATAACTAATTAACTAACTACTGTCACTATCGAACCCGGATGTTTATGGCAGTGCGGACAGATGTTCTCCATACATCCCTATCCTGAAGTAATGTTTTCCAATAGTTTCCTGCATAATTCACCTCCTTCAAATCATGGTTAATATTTATTCTCTCACCTCATTTTCGTCCTACCTACTGGACGCTTTTCTTCTATATGTCCTTCTTTCACTTTAAGCTGAAAACATATAAAACTATTATTCTATCAGTTATATGGATGGGAAACATGGACACTTACTTTAAAAGAGGAAAGGTTATGAGTTTTGAGAATAGAGTTCTTAGGAAAATTTTTTGACCAAAGAGAGATGAACAGACAGGTGAATGGAGAAGGTTCATAACAGTGAACTACATGGTCTTTGTAGGAAGCCAGATATAATAAGAACAGTTAAGTCTCGTATACTGCGATGGGCAGGACATGTGGCACGAATGGGGAATAAAAGACGTGCATGGAAACTTATTGTAGGAAAATAGAGGGAAAACGCCCAGTTGGTAGATCAAGAATGAGGTGGGAGAATAACATTAACTATGATTTGAGAGAAGTAGATTATACAGAGAATATGATTGAAAAACATTAGCTCAGAATAGAGATGTATGTAGAGCTTATGTCCGAGCGGCCATGAACCTCCGGGTTCGATAGTGCCAGTGAGTTAGTTAATAGTCCTTCTTTTACTCCACATTCGTGCCCATTGCATTCTTCTTATTACAAATGGCTTCCCATAAAAATCATATAGCTCACTGAGTAGTCCTCTCCATTAACTTGTGTGTTCGTCTCTCTTTGGTCCAAACTTTCTCCTAAAAACTTCATTCTCAAATAAGCCCTACTTGTAATGTTTTCTCATCCCATGAAATAAGAAATCATGTTAATCACTCATATAAGTTTTAACTGAAAGAATAACATTTTGTATATATTTAGTTTAACGCTATTAAGAGGTGTTCGGATGAAAAGAGTCCCCATAATGCATAATACCATGCGTTTTTAGAGTTGAAATTATGTTAAGTTTCTTTCTGCACTCATTCCTGTTTGTAATTATTGTTTCAAAGTATTCAAATTCAGCCACTTCTTCAAAATTTCCTTCATCATTAATTGTCCTCTTCCACTCTGTTCCTTTCTCCATGATGCTACAGCCTAGAAGAAACTTGTCCTTCCAGTCGGCTGCTGGCCTTTCATACACGTGTAAATCACAGAGGTGGATGATATTCTAGCCCGTATAGGGGTGACGTGTTCAGTTTGTCGGTTCTGGCAGCCATTATAGCTGGATTTCTCAATTTTGAGCCGCTACTTAGTGTAGCTACCCAAATTCCTCACGATGCTAGGTGAACACCGATCCCATACTGGCCGAAATTCTTTGAGAAAATTTCTTCCTCCATAGGGCTCGATCCAGCGCAAGTCTCGTCGCACTGCGCCAAATCAACATGCTTTATGCCACTTGAATATGGGGCGGGACCCATTTCCAACATATGTATTTCTACGCGTGCTCATATATCTAGTTTTATTGATCAGTCCATTTTCTTACTAAGGCTTCTAGAGTCAGCTGTCCATGATGTAGAATATACAAGATTCAATTGGTGCACACATTGAAAGCAATCGACATGCCTCCACAATACGAGTTCGCTATTGACATAATATGGAATATGTAGGCTACTGTACTGTAATATATATATACAGGATGTTGCAAAACACCGATATATGTTGATCATTTTTAGTAAGGTACCAATGTCCGGAAGAAATAATGCGTTTTCACACTATGAGTAGCTAACTTATCAAGAGTTCCGTTAGTTGGGATTGGAAGACTCAATACTTCACAATACTGTCACAGTCATGTCAAGTTTTCAAAATATCCACATCCCATCTCATTGCAGAGCGTACATCGATGGTGTAGTGATTCAAATACGCCTGACCTCGTTTGAATTGTTTCTGCAGCAGCATGGATTCGGGCTGTAAGATCCATACGTGACTCTATTGGAGTCTGATAAACGGACTGTTTCATGTCGCCCCACAAAAAGTAGTCGAGAGGGTTAAGATCAGGTGATCTCGGAGGTCATGTGACTGGTCCCCCTCTGCCAATCCATCGACCTGGATACGTGGTATCCAAATGTCTCCTCACATTAGCATGGAAGTGAGCTGGAGCTCCGTCGTGTTGCCGCCACATTCCATTGCGAAGCCACGTATCACAGGTTCCGTACCTGTGAGTTGTTAAGTAATGAGTCTGCAAATCCTTCGAACTAACACTGATCTTGAGACATAATTAACTAGTCATAGTGTGAAAACGCATCATTTCCAGACATTGGTACCTTATTGAAAAATGATCAACATATTTCAATATACCGGGCTTCCAATATAAACCCGGACCGGCCTCACGGGGTTTCACCCGTCAGGCAGCGCTCTCTCCTCGTCCGCATTTCACTCTGCCAGCCGCTCGTCCTTGAACTAGTCAGTTTACTATCGTTCGACAAGATGAGACGTCAGCTGACATTAGAGCAGCGCATTTATGTGTGTAAATGTTATTATAAACACGGATCAGCTCGTCGCGTTCGCGAGGAATTTATTCGGAACTTCGCTGGACAATTACCTCCTTCCAGATCGACAATCCACGATCTTGTGACTAAATTTGAGACCACTGGTTCAGTACAAAATAAGAAACACACGCGAAGGCGTACGGTTCTCACCGAAGAAAAATTAGACGAAATTGGTGAAAATTTGAAACGTTCACCACAAAAATCATTATCGAAATTAGCACAAGAAGTTGGGATTTCAGTATCTTCTGCACATACAGCAACAAAATTGTTAAAACTCAAACCTTACAAGTGTACACGAGTTCATTGTCTAAACCAAGGTGATCCCATAGCATGTGTGCGGGAGGACAACATTTCCAGCATTTTCTATAAGGTAAGAAACAGTTCAAGGACGGGTGGCAGGCAGGGTGAATTGCGGAAGGAAGAGACAGCACTGCATGCCGGGTGAAACTCCGTGAGGCCGGTCTGGAAGCCCGTTACTACCACACCTCCGTTGTCGGTGTTTTCTGCAACACCCTGTATATATACGTCGGCCGTGGTGGACTAGTGGTTAAGCTCCTTGCCTCTGGTCCCAAAGGGTCGCGGGTTCAAATCCGGTCGGGGTCGATGGATTTTCTAGGATGAAAAATCCAAGGAGTAAGTCCTCCGGGAATGACTTTAAACGTTTTTTTTTTCAATGCCCCAGGTTGTCATTTCGACATTTGTTGTTGACTTTAAGCCTTGGGTTCTGAGTCTCAAGATTTTCAGGCTCGTAAAAGATACTTAAGCCTGGATAAAAAGGCCTCTAAGCAAAATTTACCGATCTCAACGCCCTTAGTTGCCTCCTAGATTTCTCATTAAGTTGGTATATTGACCACATGCCATTCATGACATATGTGGGCAAATAACGTATATAGAATGTATATAGGCCTATACGTATAGAAATGTATTACTAGACATCCGAAACTCTGAGAGTTATTACTCTGGTATGTATTGAAAACAGTGATATCATCCAACAAATATATGGATAAATGTTATCCTATTGAGCTTAGAAGGGAATTATGACAAAGTTTTATTTTTTGTGTTTAATTTACTTCTTGAACGCAAAGTAATTTTGAAAGCAAAAGCTATTCTTGGACTCCAAACCTTTATGTGAGCTGAAAACTATTTTTGAGAGTAAGTATATCAGATACAGCAATTAGTATTGCTTGTTTTTATTGTGCCCCTGCCAAAAAATCCAAAGCACAAGTACTCCAGGTGGGACTTTAAGCCGTGGGTCTCGAGTCTGAAGATTTTCAGGCTCGTAAAAGAACCGTACGCCTGAATAAAAAGGTTTGTGTGCAAAATGTAACCTTATTTGTCTACTAAATGTTTCATTAAGGCGATGTGCTAACCACATGTCTCTCGTTGACATCTGCAGGTAAATAATCGTAACTAAATTAGCATGGTTAATAAAGTTCCGCTAGGGAGCACCCGCGTCACGCGCGCGTATGTGGTATATATACATGCATACATAAATGCGTACATAGTCCTATATACATACATACGTGCGTACATAGATACATTTTTATTGTTCGGACATCTTTTGGAAATAGCTATGTTTTTGGGAGATTGAAGATTTTGGTTGTAATGTCTGCATAAAAATCCCCCCCCCCCAAATACAGTTTATATATGATTTTGGCATGTTACCATAGACTTTGGTTTTTGTTACACGAATTATCAAGTAGCAAAATTATTTACATTCTAAGAAAATATAGGGATTAATTTGTGCATAGACCGTTTATCTTTTATGATACAGGTTATTATTTTTTTACGAATTATACACTTGCCACCTGGTCTCAACAGCTAGAAATAGAGTAAAATTATAATAATGAAGCGAATTTACCTATGTAATATAATGGGTGGCAATGGAGAAGTTTGGAATACCTAAATCTCTTGTGCATTTTATAAAAAGAATGTATGATTATAAAGCAAGTATTAAGGTTGGAAATAGAGTATCCTCAGAATTTGATATAACAAAAGGAAAGACAAGGATGCGGGATGTCACCAACATTGTTCAAGATATATTTAGAAGATGTATTAATGAAATGGAATATGTCATGTAGGGGAATGGGAATCAACATTAACGGCCATTTACTGCACAATTTATTAATCGCTGATGACCAGATTATAATAGGACAAGATAAAGAAGATATAGAATATATGATCAGAAAGTTGGTCGATGCATTTTAGGTAGGATAACTGAAGATAAATTATATTAAAACAGAATATATGGTAATCGGAGGAAATTCAGAAGATCTACAAATAAATAATATGATAATTAAATGTGTTGAAGAATTTAAATATCTTGGATCTATAACAGATAAATCTGGTACTTGTGAAAAATATATTATTAACAGAGTAAATTGTGCAAGGAAGACGATTAGATCCGCGAATGGTCTTTTATGGAATAGAAATTTGACCAGAAAAAAAAAAAGATTATACAGACAATAATAGAAAGTATACTTACATATGGATCGAAATACATATATGAGACAAGAAATGGATGCACACGAAACTGTTATTGATAGGATAACAAAGAGAGCTCTACAGTGGTATGGACATGTACAACGGATGTCGGAAGAACAGTGACCTAAACAGGTGTTGGATTGGATGGTACCAGGCAGAAGGAAGAGGGGGAGAAGTAGAAGAGCATGGTATGAGGGAATATATGACGCCATGATGAAGAGGGGTATGGAGGATGGACAATGGGAAGATAGGAATCTCTGGAAAGCAGGAATCAAGGGCAAACTGCTGTAAAGTGGAAAGCCTGTATTAAGTTATATAATTATAAATTCAACCACAATGATCTTTAATTGTTTATAGTATGTTCAGTCTCTCAAATATCATATAGAATAAAAAGAGACTGAAGAATTTAGTTTTATATGGAATTTAAATTAAGTACTATTGATGTACTATTGTCGGCCGCGGTGGACTAGTGGTTATGCTCCTTGCCTCTGGTCCCGAGGGTCGCGGGTTCAAACCCGGCCGGGGTCGATGGATTTTTTAGGACGGAAAAATCCAAGGAGCAAGTCCTCCGGGAGGGACTTTAAGCCGTGGGTCCCGAGTCTGAAGATTTTCAGGCTCGTAAAAAATCCTTAAGCCTGAATGGAAAGGCCTCTAAGCAAAATTTACCGAATTTTCCCGTCCTAGTACTACCTTGGTTTCCTAGATGTCAGTATGAGGCGGAACGCTGACCACGTATCACTCAAAAATGACATCTATACGAAAACAAGTGTAACTAAATTAGTATGGTTCAAATTCTTCCCTGTAGGGGGAGAGCGCCTAAATCTCTGTAAAGGGAAAACATAGGCTTACTACTACTAATACTACTACTATTGCTGTTGAGTCTTACCTGGACGAACCAGCGACCTGATGGAGGTTCAATATAAGAAACTGAAAATTATATGGCGGTATGATAGCCTCGTCGGACACTTGGACCAACATCAATAACAAGCACAGCATTATGACTACATTAGATAATGAATGATAAATCTCTTTATATACAAGAATATACCATCTTATCCGGATATTAGTAAACCGATTTTATCGTCACGTAAGTCGCAGCCAATGCCAGGGTTTGCAACGTAACTCCCAAGTTAAATATCTTTAATATAGGGTAATGACATTTGACAGGAGTTTATGAAGGAATTAAAAAAGTCGCGCCACATGTTATAAATAATAGCCACACTTTCACTTCTTATCGATTACAATTCTCGCTCAAAGTTCGTAAGTGTATGTGATTGACTTTTTGCATCTTACTATCAATACTAATAAAATTCATTATTAAAATCGTTGAGGTGGAGAGTCATAAAATAAAATAAGTTAAAATATACCTTCTTAGGTAAGATCCGTAGTCCTCAATTTATAAAATATGTATTCTTATGCCTGTAGGCCTTTCAGAACATCCGTTCCATCTTCAGCAGGTCGTGAGCACAACACCACATTACGACCAGCAGCGTCTGCCATCATACTGGATATTGTAGCGAACAAGGACCTGCTGAAGATGGAACGGATGTTCTGAAAGGCTTACAGGCATAAATAATACATATTTTATAAGTTGAGGACGACGGATCTTACCTAAGAATGTATATTTTAACTTATTTTATTTTATAACATCTTACTATCTCTCATAAAAGGCCTCTAAACAAATTTTACCGAATTTTCCCGTTCTAGTACTATCTTGGTTTTCTAGATGTCAGTATGAGGCGGAATACAGACTACGGGCCACTATAATAACATCTATACGAAAACAAGTGTAACTAAATTAGTACGGTTCAATTTCATCCCTGTAGGGGGGGGGGGTGGTGCCTGAATCTCGTTGAGGGAAACAAGAGCTTAAAAAAACTCTCATTTGTCGGCCGCGGTGGTCTAGTGGTTATGTTCCTTCCCTCTAGTCCCGAGGGTCGTGGATTCAGATCCGGTTGCGGTCCATGAAATTTTAGGATGGAAAAATCCAAGTGACAAGTCCTCTGGGAGGGACTTTAAGCCATGGGTGCCCAGTCTGAAGATTTTCAGGGTCGTAAAAGAACCGCAAGCCTGAATAGAAAACCCTCTGTGCAAATGCTTACAGATGTCTTATTGAGACGATGTGCTAACCACATGTCACTCGTTAACATGACTAGGTAAATAAGCGTAACTGAATTAGCCTGCTTAAGAAACTCCCACCAGGGAACACTCATGTACCCACGTTATGCTTCCAAACTCCAAAGGTATTTTTCTCTACGAAGTGTAACATATTGATACATTCCTGGGAGTACAAAGCAAATAAGTAATTGTTCAAGAGCTAGATACCTATACGCTGTCGATCAAATGCTAAATTACCTTCAAATATTACATAGTATTTTATTAGTTTGTCTACAGATGTAGTCTGTAAGTAACGTTGATGACTCGGAGGTAGCAGCCCGATTCGATCCCCGGTTAGAAGTTTCTTGGGCTAGGTTTTAAGTGTTTTTTTTTTAACTGCAAGACAAATGTTAAAAAATTCCAAGGTCCAAATATTTTCCAAACACAATTTGGCCATCATAATTACCCATATCGTATTCGCTTTGTTTATTATGAATATATTGTTGATTGGTGTGTTTTGATTTAAATGTTCGTATTGTCTAGAAGATGGCTTCGGACTTCAGCTGATCACTCATCCGGAGATTTCTTCAATTTTTTGTATGATCAAAACGTATTATGTAATCCAAAGTTAATAATTCTCTCCGTACAGCCGGAGCCCCTGCAAGATCCGGAGACAAGAAACACGTAAAAATGTCTACGAAGATTATATATTTACTTTTTTATTTATTTCCGTCGGGCTATAATTCTCTAGGCTTTTGGCATTATTATTTTTATGATGAACAGGAAGCTGGCCTGATACATCAGTCCCCAACTTGGAGGACCAGGTGACTTTTGGTCAAGATTTTCTTCCTCTAGCATTTGTCAAACCAATGACGAACTGCAAGGCAGCAGTATCTGTACCCTAGAAAGGGGCCATTACTGGGTGCTATCAGCCTGACGAGCTGAACCCAAGATTTTTTAACGAGGTTGTTACTTCTCCCCCTCACCCTTTTCAACATGAATTGGGACACCCAGAAATAAACACTGAAATTATGTCCACCTGGAAGAAGAAAGAAAAGACTTCGAAACGCAAAGATGCAAGGAATGACTGGAATGAGAACAAGAGGGTCCCGCCCCGTAGCCCAGTGGTTAAGACAAGAAGACCTGGTGCAGAGCTACAGGACTTGCGCTGACTCGAGCCTCCACGGGGAAGAAATTTTCTGATGGGATTTCGGTCAGTATGGGACCGGTGACCACCCAGCATCGTGAGGAATTTGGATAGCTACAATAAATAGCTGCTCCAGGTTGAAAAAAATAAACTAGCTATAACGGCTGGGGGACCCTACATGCCGACCACGTCATTCATATACTGGCTGGATGACCATCTACCTCTGTTGATTAACACATGTAGATGTCAGGCCAGCAGCCGGCTCATAGGTCAAGGGATGAGCGGAGAAGGAAAATACAATTTTAGGCACAGAAAGATGTGTAAACATTCAAAATATGTATGTAAATAAAAAAACACACACACACATATATATATAACTATTAAATTCGCACATTTAATTCCACTTATTGAATAGCCAATGGCGGTTGGTGGATTGAGAATATGTTAGCGTCGTACTGGTTGTGTTTAACCTCGAACCAATGTATGTCTCTTTCATACACATTGCTATGAAGATCTTGACTCCATATCACCGATGAGGAAAAGTACTACACTGTGTTCCCTTCCCCTCAAATCATAACTTGAACCTCTCCCACTGTTGTAAGAAAAGTATTTGCATTCTATTCACTTTGTTCATTACTCATTCGATCTGTTTACCGAATGAAGTAACGCAACATTATTATTTTCATTCTATTTATGTAAATACATGTTAATTACTAAAATGTAAACGCATGTTTCTTTCTATTAACATTTATCAGCGCCCTATTAACTAAGCGGCCAGGAGTGTAACACAACTATTACATCGCGTTGCTACTGGAACACGCCGGTGCACAGCTTCGGTCTCGTCTTGTAAACAATCGAACTCCGAAAAGAAGAAATATGCCCGACCTTGCTGTGGTAGATGTGGAGCGAGTAAAATGTAGATTACGTTCATCCCATTCCTGCTCTATGGCAATATGGGCCAAAGAAACAGAACATACTAAATCCTGAGAAGTCATAAGGTACTATTATCGGCCATCAAAGTCTATCAAACATAATATATTATCCATCTTACGAATCTTTCAGTTGGAAAGTCTCACGTGGAATATTATAGGAGATTCAAGTTCGTTTATAGATTATATAATGTGTCTATACCCGTACATTCTCACGTTCGGACAAGGGTATTCCCTATCGGAAGTTACTTAACCAAACTAATTTAGTTACGTTTATTCCCCTACATATATCAAGTATTGGCATGTGATTAGCATATCGCCTCAACGATATTATAATAGGTAACTAAGGTATTACTTGGTGGAAAACGCTGATTAAATTTTGCTCAAAATCTCTAATTTATGTTCTGTTACGACCCGAAAATTTTCAACTTCGGGACCCATAGCTTAAAATCCTTCCATCCTAAAAAAAAAAAATCAGTCAACTTCTGTCAGGTTTAATCCCGCGACCCTCAAAGTCATATTAACCACTATACCACCGAGATCGATGATTTGAATATTTTATCTTTGAAAATCTAATCATTTTAATACGTGGAAGATTCCTTTCTATGTAAAAAAAATTCCAATTAGTTGTAAATGAGTTGAATTAAATAAATAATTATATGATCCAAGAGTTTTTAGTGTAGCCAATGTGTTTATTATATGGTTTTGAGAGATTGTACACATCGTATGCAAAACTGATGTTTGGTGCTGAAGACAGATAGCAGCTGTGACTTTATAATATAAGCTGTCGAGGATAAGATGCACCTCCCACTAGCAAAACAGCCGGTGGTCCCACATTATCATTGCTTCTTTGTTCCTTTCTCGTTCAAAATTAATAATGGCCTAGATTTAGATGTTGCCTCTTAATACACATATATCAAAGCCAAGAATCATAATATTCTTATGTCTTCTAGTTGATCAGGGTTTGATAATATTTTACATTTTTACTCCATGGCGCGACACGCCTAGACCTATCAGCCGGCTGCTGCCTTACATTCACATGTGTAATTTACAGAAGTGAACGATCATCCTACCAGTATAGGTGTAAGATATGGTCAGCATGTCGAGTCCCCAGCCGTTATGGCTAGTTTTCTCAGCCTGGTCCAACTACTTATTGTAGCTAACCAAATTTTTCAGAACAGTTAAGTCTCGTAGACTGCGATGCGCGGACATGTGACACGTATGGGGAATGAAAGACGTGCTTGGGAGCTTCTTGTAGAAAAACCAAAGGGAAAAAGCCCAGTTGGTAGACCAAGAATGAGGTGGGAGAATAATACTATCAATGATTTGAGGGAAGTAGATTATACAAGGGTGATTGAAAAACATTAGGTGAGGATAGGGATGTATGGAGAGCTTATGTCCGCGCGGCCCTGAACCTACCGGTTCGATAGAGCCTGTGAGTTAGTTATTGGACAGCATCGGTCGCCTACTAGACGAAATTCCATAAAAAAAGTTCTTCCCCCATTTTCTAGCTCATGTCCAGTAGCTCAGCTTCAAGGCATGATTCCTTAAGACCACAATATTTTATTTAACCACACTGTTTATCCCACTGAGGTAATTAGCACGAAAATATCGAAATATTTTGCTCAAAGGCCTCTTTTCAGATTTGACGTTTTTTACTTACCGTAAATCTACAACTGTTTTCTTTTCTTCTGAAGGAAGCAATAGGTCTACTTAGTATTCCCAAGAATTGGACGATCATCCAACCAGATTGAGTGACATTTGATCACCATCTCCGGTTCCCCAGCCGTTAAAGCTAGTTTTCTCAACCAGAATCCGCTACTTATTGTAACTATCCAAATTCCTCACATTGCTGATTGAGCATCGAACCTATAGGGTTGACCAAAATTCCATTAGAAAATGTCTTTCCCTTGGGGACTAGAACCAATGTATGTACCATAGCACTGTTCTAAGCATATGCTTATGAACCGCTCGGCTACGGCGCGGCACATGGAGGATTTTAGATAACTGTTTACCACCCCATTAACCACGCTACTTTTTCTATAAAGCAATGGCTTGTATATAATTCAAAGGTTATAAACATGATTGTAAATTGATATAGCAATACATCTATTAAATTATATGAACTTACTTTGTGAAAATATCGTTAAGAAGAACATTATTAAGGCGTCGATTAACGCAGAAATAATAGTATTCACTGCCGACAAATACAAACACGTGATACAATTTTTTCTCACAGACGAACAAAGAAACGCTCCGCCAACAACTGAAATATTTTACATCTGAGTACTATTTGGAAAGTAGTTCGACAATCGTTTGAAAGATGACATATGTAATCACGAAGATATAAGAGAGTACCCCGTTTTGTCCAACTACCTGTTTGTCCAACCTTCCCACACACACACACACACACACACACACACACACACACACACACACACACACACATACATATATATATATATATATATATATAAAGTAATTTCTTAGATATCTGGCTAATTATTCCTACCTTTTAGTTCATGAACTTTGACTTTTAATCTCAACCCAGGAATTATTTACTAATTTTGTCCCATCAATGTTGTATATTAGATGCAGACCAGTACAGTGAGGAAGGGGGCACGGGGTCATGAGTCTAACAAGTTTGGCATGTGGTCCAGCTCCAAAATAACTGAACATGTAATAGGGACTAATAAGAATAAGAAAGTAGATAAGAAGTAACAAAGAAAATTCCGACACCAGCTGCCTGGTGCTCCCAAAAGGAAACCGCACTGTTCTGCTCTGTTTATGAAAAAAAAAAGAAAAGAAAAGAAAAAAAGACGAACCAACTCTTCGCGGCTTTTTTATACACCGAATGGGCTAATGATTTGACCGTGTTCATATAGTCGGCAACTTAAGATGGCAGTGAGAGTGTGTGTTGGTGACTTGATTCATTGTTGAAACGACGTGAAAACAAGTCATGATATTCGGATTAAGTATGAGAGGAAGAATTGTAGAAAGAAAGACTCGGATAGTTATGCAAGAGGATGTCCCAACTGGATGACCTTCTGTGCCTGGATGTACCAAAAATGACAAAGTTGTTGTGTTCATGGCTGAATCAAATGATATTGGCAGCTTGCATTCAACTCTCTCAAGCAAACAAATAAAAAAGTGGACTCCCATCCCACTGATGATGGTAAAGATCGTTCCCGACATTTTCAAATATAATGGATGGAAGACAAAAATAGCTGGTATATTTTAAAAAAGACAAGGACTCATTGTTTTGCTTGTTTTTCATTTGCGGAGAAGGATTTCAGGGGCCAGAAATTGTAAGCTAATTATTAGCTTTGGTCCTTACAGTGACTGCTCGTGGCCTTGAAGTTAGGTGAAGAGCTATTTTAAAAAAATATTTGCACACATGCTTATCTTAATATCTATTAAGCTCACCTATTTATTGTACATAAAATCAATCCTTCGGTCCTTTAAGGCTGCAAACTTCTCGGTAAAATCTTCATGGAATGGGTGTGACTTCGTTAACAGCAGTAGAAGTTCTTTCTGAATTGTAATATTCCCCAAAGAAGAAAGTCTCTCTTCCCAAAATTGCATTCCTCTGGTATGTTCTTATACCCTTCAGACAAGAAAAGGTTCTTTCCACAGATGCTGCTGTAGAAGGAGAAGAGAGCACAACCATGGAAATTCCTTACACCATGACCGTTTAAAACTAAGATTGAACAATGAACAATGCTTCATCATTATGGTAAGTGGGATTATATGAACCTTTTAAAGCCAAAGTGGTGTAAACACCGTTCTGAGATATAAAAGGGTATAGTAGAATAGGAGTTGAAAATTCCAGGGGGAAAAAAAAAACTATCAAACAAAAATTTCCCCACCCCATGTGTTCAAAATTGATTGTTTTAACTCAAGTGCGTGTTCTTTCCTGAACTTCAAGAAAGAACTTGCATAATCAATAGAAATAATATTTTTTTAAATTTTATTTATAAAAAGTATATTAGTCAACAAATTATACAAATCAATGACATCTAGTTTGATATCAGCCACAAAAGTTTCCAGTATTCAACAACTCTAGTGGCATCGGCAAGCAGTGGTCCATTGTCTTCAACAGAGTTAGAAATGTGAAGATTTAAGTAGTATACATGATGGATAGGAGGAATATAGGCCAAAAATGTCTTGCATTTTTTTTTCTCCTGTCACAGGCCTTGTTCTATTGTAGAGTTGAGACAAAGGTACATTTGCCAATTATAACGGCCATCCTCGCTTTCCTGGTGGTTTGATGTTCAGCTTGCAAAAGGAAGCTCATCAGACATATTCTTCTTTCAAAAATTTGTAAATAGATCAGATTTCCAATACCTAATCTATTGAATCCTTAGCCATGAAACTGGATTTTTTTTTTCATATTTTCTGTAGTTGAAAACTCTTCGCCAGACATCACAGTAAGATGGAAAGGATTCTTTTTCCTTGATATCATGATAACTCGAAACCAGTCAGAAGGGCAAAAAATATGTTGACTCTTACTGTACAATTGAATTCAGTCAAAGTCTGCATTGTTCGGAAGATAGGAATTAACCACTGATCATAAACTTTTGATCAATTGTTTCAGTGTTGTTATCTTCACTTGAAACTAGCCTCAATAAATTTAATCCCTTTTCCAGTTCCGGTTTTCTCCTGTGCATTTATTGCTGTGTAATATAATGTGTTTTGCTGTTGGTGCTCTACATTTGATGTGTTTGTGGAATGTACAATAAGTAGCATGTCACATTCATGACACTAGAACAAAAGCAGTAACTGGAGTTACACCACTTTGATTATCAACATAGAATTTATTCAAGTTATTTTTTTACTATATTCTTACCAAAACCATTTAGTCTATCTGTAAAATGTGATTGTGGTCTTTCTTAAAATTCTCTTTGCTTAATGTGATTTTTTTAATATGTATAAACTTAATAAACTGTTAAATATTGCATGTTTATATGCTATATGATTGAAACCTGAAGATTTTATGTAATTATCTGCCTCTTTTCTGTGCATGTAGATTTCAATTTTTTATTCTGTTCATTTCTGATTATACAAAGATCAAGAAATGGGATTTGGTCATTATCTTCCAATTTCATTAGTGAAATTCATAGATTTATTTTGTATGTTATGTAATTTTAAAGAATCATTAATGTATTTGAAATTTATTACAGAGAAAATAATGTTCATATATCTGTACCAAACCTTGAAGATCTATAGATGAGTTTAGTCAGTGTGGGATTCAAGGTAACCCTAAACAGGCTAGAAACAGAGAAAGTTGTTTACGCATCTCCAAACCTGAGATCTGTCTATAAAATGTTCCTTGAATGTGAAGAAAGAATTGTTAATACATTTTTTTTTTTGGTTTATATATTTTTCTATTATGTCTGTTTTTAGTTTTAAAGAAAGTAAGTGCTAAGGCACCGGATAAACCGCTATGCAGTCCACGGCTTCCATCAAAAAGTGTGTGTGAATGTCATTTATCATCAAGTCGAAGACAGTTGCAGATGTAAATTGTGCGGACTAAAGTGTACAAGATATCATCTGGAATTGTGTTCTAAAGTGACAATGTCTTTAGCGCAATTCGCCAATTAATTTTTTTCCCGATTGTGCGCAATTGTTATTATTATTGTTATAATTCTCGCTAGACCCATAATCTGTTATGGCAGTGAAGCTTGGACCATCAGATCTCAGGATGATCGTCATATTACAGCCACGGAGATGAAATTTCTGCGACGAACTGCAGGTTATAGCCTTCTAGACCACCAAAGAAATTCAACAATAGCCAGAGAGTCAAACATCGTACCTATATCTGAATACCTCCAAGAATATAGAAACAATTGGCTAGCCCATATTCAGCGCATGGATCGTCACAGAATACCAAAACAAATTCTTCACTACATTCCTCGAGGCAGAAGATCTGTGGGTCGACCTTTTCGGAGATGGCGGGAGACCGTAACGGGCCACTGGGCCTAATACTTGAAAGGCAGATGATGATGATGATTATGATTATTATTATTATTATTATTATTATCATCATCATCATCTCAGCACAGAACACTGATTCCTGTACCTACTCTTATGCACACTTGTGCGCGTTTCCTATTATTATTATTTTATTATACAACCATGGAGCTGCTCTATGGTTGTCACAGAGTAATAATTATATCATCCATGTGATTGTGCCATTGGTGGTGGATTTGAGGTTATGGCTGTGTGCCACAACCAGCGTGGATGTAATTGTAATTAATATGAGGCGATTTATATGTGTGATTTAATACTATTATAAAACAAAAAAGAATTTTGAAACTTCTAGTTGAGTTATACAGTGTTTGAAGTTTGTGGCTGTGTTTTTGTTGTGGGTCTTTCATTTGTTCAGTTACTTATAAAACTAACAGGTTTGTCAAAATGTGCGATAACATACAGAATAATGTAAATTTAAACCATATGTTTGATGACGAGCCTGCCGAAAAGAAACTGAAGACTGACGACATAAGAGAAGAAATGGCTTCATTACATAATCTTGGTTCAATTGAGGACATAGATACAAATGACACTAATAACAGATGTTCAGAGCAACTGTCGAAAAGACAATTAAAGAAATTGAAAAAGAAAGAGAAGTGGTTAGCATATAAACCGATTAAAAGGTAAGATGACTTGTATTCACTTCGATCATATAGGCAGAAAACGGAAAAACTTCAGTTTACCTTCCCTAATAAGTTTTCTAAGTCCTACAGAATGACAGTGCACATGCTCAGAAGTTTATAGAGTAGATGGAACCATGTAGCTATGAAATCGCATGACCAATGTTTGCAATAAATTCCCAAACGTTTATTAGAAGTGGACGTACACTAACTTTCCCCTTCCTAATCTAGCAAAATAAATTATATGCATAATGTATAATGAAGTATATATTAACCTGATGGACACTAACTTGTCCGGTTAGAACCTAACAAAATTAAATGAGTGAACTTTCATTTCTTAAAATATATTTTCGAATGTTAGTCATTTAGATTTCACAGATATCTCCACCATTTAGCAGAAGTTTCTTTGGATGTGGTCGGTTTTATGTCTCTCACACTACACTTGCATTCTTATGCCACTGATGCACTAAACACTTGTAAGCACGTTTTGTACTGTTTTAAACATTTTGCAATGATCTTCAAGCTTTCTTCACAATATTTTATATTTATATATTTACGTAAAACATGATCGTGGATACATTACTTCCTTGCTACTTTCCCACGTTGTTCCAACGTTGCCACCATTTGAAAATAATTTAAAACTATATTTAGTGTTAGTGTACGTAAAATTAGTTTATAGTTCATTAAATAGTACACATGTAAATTGCTTTGTTACATTAGGAAATGGGAAGTTGGTTTACGTCCATTTTTAAGCATTTGGAAAGAAATAATATGCATGTAAATTGTTTTCTTTAGTTAGAAAATGGCAAGTTAGTTAACGTCCATTTTTTTTTTTTGCATTTGGAAATTTATTCCCAAAGTTGGTAACGCCGACTACCGGAGTCTATATTAACCATTACAGCAACTCGCGCATGCGCGCTGCGATTCTGTGGAACTTAGAAGAATTCGTGAGAGACATAAAACCGACTTTTTCCGTTTCTTTAACCATTTGCATATGCGCACAACAATTCTGTATAATTTCGAAGAAATCATTGTGTACCTAGATAAATATTTAATAATTGTATATAAAATGTTATAAGTATCATTGCAAAAATGTTAAAAATACTATGAAATGTTAGTAAAGAGGGAAGAAATACATATTTAAAATTGAATTTTGTACCTCTGTTTAACCAGAATATAGTTAATATGGTCAACAGTACATTACCTTCCCTTTTATTTTCCATAGTTACTCTACGTACTTCTTCTATCTTTACTAATATTTTAAACTTTTTCAACGATACTTATAACAATCTTTTACAATTTTTACATATTTATTTATTTACGAGAAACACAGTAACATTGCGACATTTTAACAAAATATTGTGATACTCACTAGCTATTTTCCCTCCTCTTCCAATGTTGCCACCATCAAGAACACAATTATACCTCCACTATTTTTGTTAGTTGGTGTTAGTACATCACTTTAGTTTATGCTTCAGTAAATAATATGCTTGTAATTTATTTTGTTAGGTTAGGAAGGGAGAAGTTAGTGTACATCCATTACATAAATGTTTGGGAATTTATTTCAAAGGTTGGTCATACTGCACCCTGCTGCCATCTAGCAACAGCTCTATAAACTTTCTGTAGGACTTCAAATATATGTGGTTCCATGTAGTGACAGCTCTATAAACAACTCATGTGCATGTACACTGTTATTGTGAACTTAGGAAATATATTAGGAAAGGTAAAGTGCACTGTTTTTCCAATCCCATGATTATCAAGAAATGAAAAGGGTATCTCAAAGAAGAATGGTTTTGCTGACAAAGCATTGCCTTTAGAACAGAATGATGATTTAAAATGATAATGACATTTTATTTAATATAGCTAATAACTGTTTTCATAAAATGGCACTGCTTCATTATCATTAATTAAGGTGATAGATGTATATTATTTATTATTAATTAGTAATTAATATTTTTATGTATTACCATGTTAATTAAAATTATGCTAGACCTATTATAAGTGGTGTGCAGTGGTCCGAGCAATTATCGCAGCTGCATGACGAGAAAATGTGACTTATAGTTTATAAAAACTTTCATTCTGAATTATTCAGTTTACAAATGGTATGATACTAAAATGCCTTGTATTTTTTTCTTTAAATCCAGTAAACCTGTAGTTGGCCTACCTTGTTGTATGAGGTCATTTTTCTTGTTGAAAGGTCTGCTGCTCGAAAATGGCTTCGTTTGTAAATTCTACAGTCACATTCATTTTTACTAAATTGACAAATCACATTCATCAGTAACTCGTAAAAATGTAATAATAATGCGTTTGAACGAACTCAGTGTCAATATTAAATTCAACTGTTGCTTTCCACAAATAATATATACACGTTCGTAATAACCCAATTGTTGTTATTCAGTTATACGATATAAATAAAGCTTCTTAAATTAACAGGTTGCTATAGCTTACAAAAGTACCACATCATTTTATTTATTTATTGTATTTTGTAAAAATGTAACTAGCATAAATTAAATATTATAAATTAAGAAATTTTACTTTGAAAAATTCTATTATTGAGGAATTGGCGCTTCCAAAATCAGCCAATCACATTTTTTTTTTCATCAAATGTGTTCTTATTCGAGTTGTGACGTTAACTGGGTACAGCTAGCTAGTATTCATTAAAAAGTCAATGGAATAAGACAGAAGCTTCGTATAGTGGATTATCGCTGGACGTAGCAGGCAGTGATGCAATTCATTTGCACCTGGCTTGCACGGATTCATTTGTGGTGCAATAGCTGGTGTTGGTGGGGATAAACATAGAGGAAACACTCTATGTGTTTCTCTGTGGAGATAATATGAATACTCAGATGGCTTCAACAAATCGAATCAAATACATGTCTGCTGGCGCGGCGGGAATTTAAAATTTTTATGTTCACGCGTAATTGATTGATTTGAATGGAATTTGGCAAATATATAATTTTTTAAAATTCAAATTATTAATATTCTTATTACACTGAGGTTGAATGTGTAACAGGATTTAGGGCTGTAAGGCCTGGGCAAGGCATGGACTCTATGTATCTCAGGGTTGTGGATTTTCACCGTGGGATAAGGCGAGGTTCGAACTAAGGATAACAGGGTACTATCAGGAGGCTCACCGAGACAACACGGTGTTAATTAAATAATATTTATTATATCACATGTAGCACAAGATAGTTACAGTTCCAATTCCAGAACATTGGATTTAATTGGATAATTGGATATATTCCGGTATTGCTTTCACTTCGGAATGGGCGCAGGAATGCGAGTAGCGGTCAATACTGGACCTATTTTATTAGTATCGGGGCGAATCTATCGCGTTTTGGAACACTGATAAATACCGGTCTTCACTCGACCTAACGCGTGATATAACACCAGCACACTGATGCTTTTAAAATAAACTTTTATAACTTGCCGTTCTTGGCCTAACACATTTCGTGTATCTAATGGGTTGCTTGCCTGCGACCGGCGAAATATACGAGTCCGTACGGGCGCGGACTCTCAACAATTAATCCTGCGCAGAGTCTTATGTTAATTTTGTTCCACCCGGGAACGCTGCCCGGAGTAGACTACTTTCACGATATTCGGAATATATCCAACTCCATCTTACAAATACACTTTACAAGACCAATATTTTCATTGGCTGAACATACATAAACATACATAAAGAACGCCTTACTAGCAGAATGATATTGACTTATGGACTCTGATTGGGCATTATGGTTCCCACTATAGTTCAACCAGAATTTCGGGATATTACATTGGTCATGTATTCCCTGGGCGTGTTTTTCACACGCTGGTGAGAAGTTCATTAATTTATTGAAAATAGATAGACATAGTTTTTTGCTACTGTCACCATCTCAACAGGCGGTCTAGTGATTTTTGACACACTTAAAATTGACCGTCATTTATCTGTCTGGAAGGATGACTTCCAGAGCCGGACAAGTGACATTAGGTCTCCAGCTGCGAGGCCATATTATTGGGGAACGATTGTCCCGAGTCGTAAAACAATTTCTTACATGTGTCCATCTTCAAAGAACTTGAGATACAATAGACAGAAATGCCTTTATGTATACTCAAGCGTAACAGATTGGTAAAAGTTTCTCACGAAACGTTTTCTGGAAAGTGCAACTACATATTTAATAATAATGTTTAATCATAATAAAATTAATTAGTGCAGTTATTTCTGATACAAATGCACGCCACTAGGTACTAGGCCTATAATATTTAATAGTGATTTAAAATAGAATCACGCAATATGAAAAGACTCCAACTCCTAATTTTTTCTGTTTTTGTTTTATTGCTTTAAATTATAGCCTAGTTTATATTAATATTCACGTGTTTATATAAATTTTATTAATTATTAATCCATATGTGTTTGTAGGTATTTATATGTATATATATATGTGTGTGTGTGTGTGTGTGTGTGTGTATTATAAATAATTATATATAATTACACACAACTACTGATCATCAGAAATAGCCCAATTCTTACTTGTTAAATTACACTAGAAAACCATCCCAAATTCAGTAAGGATAATAGAAAAAAAATCACCTCCTGCAAAATTTAGTTTTCTGGAATTGGGTTCTTTTCTTTTTATTGTTATGTGGATAGTGGTATATTATATAATAATAATTAGTTCTTAATATGTATTTCTTGTCTTGTTAATTAAAGTGGTAGTGTATATTATTTTTAGTTAATCACATTAGGTGTGATTAGTAATAATTATTTAAGACATGGGATACATGGTTTTACTTCTCTTCCAAAAGAAGTCATGCTCACAATTTTGAAAAAAATCCATAGATCGTGGCTGAGTGCCTGCAAGTCTCGGAACCAAGGAGAGTATAGTAACCACGAGTCTATCAGGACCTAGCATGTTCATAGGTTAATTATAACACAGGTTGTAAATGAATTAAACTGAAGACATTTACCTGATTTTAGAGGAGTTGGAGAAAAGCATTTTGAAATTGGAAATCCAGGGTCTCGGACAAATTATCAGTTTGAACTTTTTATAGGAAAAAAATCACTATGAGGTTTAATTTAAGATTTAAATGTTAAATTATCAGTTGTTAAAATTGTTTACTTTTGATATTCATAATCCAGTACTAAAATTAAAGTAACTGTTTCAGGTCCACTTTCTATTTCTTTTTGAATAAAACAAAATATCTTCACTTTACTTGCACCCTTTTAAGTTCCAAATAAATTCTCAATCTTTTTAAAATTTAAAAGGTGTTGGTGAATGTACTTTTAAAATTTCACATATTAGTAATGTCTTGTAAAATTAATAAAATGAGTCGATTCTTATATTACCTCTCATTTTATTAACTGGAGAACCTCATAATGTTATTTCCCATAATTAATTCATGTAAAAGTAATTATGAAAAAAATGGATTTTTATTCATGTTCACTACAAGAGTCGCCGAGCTGGAAAGGGTTAAACAGGAATATAAGATGGAATGAGATGGCTTCATCCCATAATGGGAAATTGGTTAAAACCCAACTATTGTGATCTATTTAGCTATATTTTCAAAATTTATCTTTTAAAAAATTAATTATTATTTGCCTGCAATTTTACAAATTTTTTAAAAACTAATTTTGGAAATACAGATTGATTAGTTCTTAATAGTTGCATTTAATTCAATTCCTACTTAAGGTATGAAGTCATTTAACAACCCTCTTTAATTTTAATATAAGATTATGAATGTCATTTGTTGACAATAACTCTGATATCTTTTGGCCGAGACTATAGGTTCCTTATCTCAAATTATTTGTTTGCAAATCCTCTGCAACTAGCTTAGTTTCTTCAGTTTCATTAATTTACATTCTTTATATTAACCTATGATCCATTATATTAATTTAATCATTATTTAGGTTAGATAAAGATAATTGCTTATTTGTTGCAGAGCAAAGGAGAAGGAAAAGCTCAAGCAGAAGAAATTGAATGCACGCATCAATAATGTGAAGTTAGGTCCCTCGAAGAAGGAATTAAAGCATTCAAAAATGAGTGACAGCAGTTGTAAAGTTCATGTTGCTATTGATTTGTCGTTTGATGATCTCATGAATGATAAAGTATGTATTCTTTGCACATTTAAATGCCATACAGTCTTTAAAACAGCATTAAACTTTAAACATAATATTTGAAATTGTTTACCCCATTTATCTTTATCTTATGATAAATGGGAAAAGTTGGTCCTGGTGGACTATGGTTACAATGTTCGCTGATGGTCTTGCAGGTTCAAGCTGGCTGAATTAAATTGATTTTTCACTGTGTAAAAGTCCTAAGCATGGGTTCCTTCAGAAGGAAACTAAAACCGAGAGTCCCTGTTGTTTTTTATAGCTTGTAAAAGAACCTCATACCTGAAAAAAGATGTCTTTGAGCAAAATTTGTTAACTCTTTCATCCCCCAGACTTGCATTAATCTTAGTTGTTAAATAATATTATTAAATAAGAATTTTACTATTTGTAACTATGAATGGGATAACCAAAAAAAAAAAAATGTATCTGTAAACAGATACATCGGGTTCAAACCTCAATTTAGGCGTATATTTTTCTCTTCAAATAAAATTTGTCTTTTGGTGAGAAGTGATAAATTTAATATCTAAGATCGAAAATAACACAGAGTATTTGCAGAATGATATATTTTAATGCAAATAAGTCAAGTCAAATACCCTGATAATGGAACTTTTACTAGTATTTTTTATATGAGGATATGGAATTAAGATGGCTTTATAGAACCAATGATGTCCTGTACTTTATGACTTTCAGGTCTTAATTCCAAAAGAAAAGTGGACTTAACATAATTATTATAATTTTAAAGCTTTTAATGCATTGAACTATGTTTTTTATGTTATTTGTGAAAAGTCTACTATAACTGTTTGTGTCTTTCTTATTGAGGGTAGTTACTAAATAGGTGTCAGAATTACCATGGCAATTGACTGAGATAGATAATGGGCTGGTGCTATTTTGAGCACCAGCCAGGGCTATTTCTGTAATATTATGGTAATATGTTTCATTCCAAAGAAGACTGAAACTGTCCAACAAAGCTTATTACTCACTTCATAAAATAATGAAGAGTAATAACATACACTCAGCAACTAAAATAAGGCTATATAAAGTTTTAATAAGAACAGTTTTGACCTATGGTAGTGAGACATGGAGCCTCACAAAAAGATCAGAGGTAGCCCTAAATAATTAAAAAAAAAAAGTACTCAGGAAAATATTTGGACCAATAAATATTAATGGTCAGTGGAGAATACGATACAACAAAGAACTTCTTTCTTCTTCTTTTTTTTAAAAAAAAAGTACTCAGGAAAATATTTGGACCAATAAATATTAATGGTCAGTGGAGAATACGATACAACAAAGAACTTCTTTCTTCTTCTTCTTCCTTCCAAGTATTAGGCCAAGGCCTGTTACGATCCTATAGAAAATTTTCCCTCCAGCGTTCTTCCGGGAAATTCTCGTATAAGACTTGAAAGCATAATAATAGTCCCTTCGATTGGTTGCCGGCCAAAGGAAGGCAAGACCAGTGATGGGGCTGCCATCTTATAGCCTCCGGTCAGACAAAGAACTGTATGACAAATACAATTAACCTGACCTTGTCAATTTTATTAAGTTAAAAAAATTAGAATGGGCTGGCCATATACAAAGGCTCTCAACAGACTGAGCACCAAAAAAGGTGCTTACAGCAAGTTTAATGGGGAATAGACGAGTTGGAACACCGAAAAAACGATGGGAGGATGGTATTAAGGAACATGCTGCAAACCTACTTAAGTGTCGCAACTGGAGGCTTGCTGCGCAAAATAGAAATGATTGGAGGCAGAAGTTAAGGGAGGTCAAAGTTCGAATTTGAGCCAATCAGCCATTGGATGGATGGATGGATGTTTCATTCAGTGAGATATCCTACATTCTGTGCAAGTTCCAGCTAAATTTTTGGCCACAAGACGCCATTGTTAATTACTGTATTTACTCAAATAATCAGTTTTAACCCATTCACTTGAGGTTTAAATGCTCAATGCATTTCCCCAGAAACCGGATTTAAGTTACCGTAAATTATAATTGTCTATTTTCAGACATCCAAAACAAACAAAAGATAACGGTACTTCAGATCACAATAAGGGTGAAGGCAAAAACACATTCCTCTACTATTCATAAATGTTAACAAAATATTGCCCTGCCAAGGGATGTACAAAATATTGCAAAATATATAACAGCAGAGTTAAGCGAGTGTACCTCATCATCTGAGTTGAAGGCCATTTAACTGCCAGTGAGACTATCTCATCTTTTAAGACGAATGGGTTTATAAAGTCATGGTAAAGGTAAAATTCTATTGAGTTTATTTAGATCAAATTTAATCATGC
Source organism: Diploptera punctata (assembly GCA_030220185.1). Classification (NCBI taxonomy): domain Eukaryota; kingdom Metazoa; phylum Arthropoda; class Insecta; order Blattodea; family Blaberidae; genus Diploptera; species Diploptera punctata. The sequence continues at coordinate 1,852,972 of JASPKZ010006047.1, forward strand.
ACCTCATATTTTTCTTCTTATTTTAATTTAAACTAGTTTCAAAACTTTAGATTTCAGTTCCATCATCAGTATCTTCATGACCGTTGTTCTGTCGTCTTGAAGAGCCGTCTTTTGCTCCTTCTATTGGCAGACTGAAAAACCTCGAAATCGGGTCATTCTCTCCGGGAATGACCTGGTTTCGAGGTTTTTCAGTCTGCCAAAAGAAGAAGCGAAACCAGGTAATTCTCCTTGGGGATGACCTGGTTTTGAGGTTTTTCAGTCTGCCAATAGATGGAGCAAAAGACATCTTCAAGACGACAGAACAACGGTCGTAGAGATACTGACGATGGAACTGAAATGTAAAGTTCCAAAACTAGTTTAAATTAAAATAAGAAGGAAAATATGAGGTGAGTGATTAAATTTTACCTAAATGAATATATAATAAGTAATTCTATTGAATTATTATAATACAAAATTATAAAATTAAGTACTTCGTAATTGCAGTCTCCTTAACTGATAAAACATTCAAAATACTGTAGGCCTTTCGCGACGAATTCCATCCTCAGCAGAATGTTTTGCTACTGACCTATTTCTGATTATCTAGTAGGGTGCATCGAAAAAATAAGTTTTAAAATTTCAAAATGCATATGGTCCAAAAAATTATATATTTGCCCCAAATGAATGCAGAAAAGAAATTATGCAACTCCAATAACTTTTCACTGAGATGCAACCCCTTTGAATATTTAAAAACTTTGTAAAATTTGTAAATTATTAATTTCAGGAATTTTACCATACAACTTTCTGCAATTGGATATTCCGCAATTATATTTTGTACAGATTGATTTTCAGCAGATATAAAATTGTATGAGTAAGATGTTCTTTGACAGGATGACAGTTGCTGGGAGTTATTATTATAGACATTTTTCCAAGAAATATGTTTGTATTGAATGACCTTATGCTTATAGGGGTCATTAATTTAAACATAAAATCAGTATTGTATTTTCCAGTTTTCTGGTTCCATATTTGTGTAATATTTCCACAGAGTGACAAAGAAATCAAATTACGAGAAAATATGTATTCATGTATTTATAGTTACTTATCATCCTGAAATACATAACAAATTTCAAAAAATTTTCAAGAAATTCAATATTACATTGGCACCAATAAATAAATTTAGCCTTGGTAATCTATTAATAACTAATAAGAAATTGAACACCCCAGATAGCAAAAAAATCTGGAATTTATCAAATTAATTGTAAAGACTGTAATAAAATATACATAGGAAAAACAAAAAAGGAATTTGGACACTCGCACAAAGGAACATTTTAGAAATATTAAAAATGGTGAAATTGAAAAATCAGCTATTGCAACACATAGTTTGTCGGAGAATCATAAAATTGGAAAAGAGGCCCAACTTTTAAAATATTTGAAAAAAACCTTTAGAATTGACAATTTGGGAGAAGATATATATTCAGAAGAACAAATTTAGATCCATGAATTTCAAGATTCCTGATGAACGTGACCTCATCTCAAAGTTCAACAAATCAACACCAGATGGCAACATTATTGATGGAGATTCCAATGAAAAGCCGGTAGTCTTAATGTCGGTTGAAAATAAGAGAGATATTTCTCTTGATAACTAGTTCCCATATTTAAAGAAACGTGAAATATGAGGTAAGATGTAAAAAATGACTCATTAATTTACGAATATGTATTCATTATTTGATTCACCATTTTACAGAACAGCGGGTTACACCAGATGGGATCGGAAAAGGAACACAGATATCTTAAAAGAATTGAAGACTACGCCAATTTTGGAATATATTAAACAGTACCAACTAAATTGGAAACACCATCTTGAAAGAATGAGTTCAAATCGGATCCCCAAAGCTGTTTATAATTATATACCAAGAGGACGAAGATCACTGGGCCATTCTATGAAATGCTGGAGGGAAAATTTTCTATAGGATCGTAACAGGCCTTGGCCTAATACTTGGAAGGAAGAAGAAGAAGACATTTTTAGCAGTTCTGTCATAGAATATTTTGTTCTCACAGTTTATTAGTGTTATGCTATTTTAAATAAAATATAAAATGGCAAAAGAAGTTGCTACAACACAAAAGTAAATATAAAAGTTGAATCATTATTTGATATAGCAAAGGCCCTGAGTTTGTGACTTCTACCAATTTGAACAAAGCGTGATTAAGAGTTGACAATTTTATTATTGATTTAACACTTCTCACTGAAGGATAAATTATATTTGAAGAGAAAAATTTATCCTTCAGTGAGAAGTGTTAAATCAATAATAAAATCGTCGATAGAAGCCCTACTGGCTTTATAAAGTAGTGTTAAATTCCCAATAAATGTCTTCTTAACTAAGAAGCCGCCATTTGCAAAGTTAGAAGCTATGGTTTCAAGCATTTGGCGCGAGGGAATTACAATGTATATAAGAGAAAAATTTGCGTCTAGATCGTAACTCGCCTCGGTAGCTCAATTGGTAGAGCACTTGGCCCGGAAAGCCAAGGGTCCCGGGTTCGAGTCTCGGTCTAGGCGAAAATTTTTCTCTTCAAATATAAATGTGATTAAGAGTATTTGTTCCAACAATCACAGTTAATTAGATCAGTAACAGATTATTAGATTACATTTTCTAACATATTGAAATGTAGAAACAATTTAACAACTCTTAAGTTATTTAGAGTTCTAACAAGTTGTTTTGAAGTTTTTTTTTTCCTTTTTGTGCTTGGAAGTGTGTGTCATACTGATATAAGCCTACATAATGTAAGTGTATTATAATATAATAATATAATTTATCTTTCATTGAGAAGTGTATTATGTTTTCTAAGGCACCAAAGATAGAGCATTTTGACTGATCGGTGAACAGTAAGAAAAATTGCTTTAGGTTATGTAAATTTCATACAACTAAGCAACTTGTTCAAAAGAAAAGAAAAAAAAAGACCTAAAAAGATAAAGCTGGGTAGTCATCTGTCCCATACTGGCTGAAATTTCATGAGAAAATTTCTTCCAGCACAAGTCCTGCAGCTCTGCGCCAAGGCTTTTTGCCTTAACCACTAGGCTATAGCGTGGGACAAGGTAATTTCCTACTTGGCCTTATTTTCTTTTGTCCAAACACTGTGATCTCTTAAATTTTGTGATGCAACAAGCCTAGAAAGTCTTTGATTTACCAGACAATTCATAAATATTCCTTTGATATAGTGCACTAGTTTATAAAATTTGTAGTGGATCCATAATTCCTCTTGGTGTTTATAAAGTTTTATTTTTCCTTGAATTATTTACTTTGGGAAAATTTTGCTCACATTGACATATACCATTTGTACAGGTGAACATGAACGATCATCCAACCTGTATAGGGTTGGCATGTGGTCAGCTTATTGAGTCTCCTAGCCATTATAGCTGATTTCTCAACCTGGAGCTGGTACTTATTGTATCTATCCAAATTCCTTACAATGCTGGATGGGCAACAGTCTCATATTGCCTGAATTTCCATGAGAAAATTTCTTCCCCACATAAGGACTTGAACTAGACATATACTGTAGTTCTGTGCCGATCCATGATGCCTTGACTGTAGGACTATGGTGTGATCCCTCTTACAGATAATGTATTTACCCCTGTGTGAGAAACATCTCTTTATTTCCACTTGAGTATAGTCTAATGCGCCTAGATAATAAAAAAATCACAGCGTTGATGCTACAGATTCATTGCAATTTGTTGAAATCTTATCCATAAATGTATTTTTGTGGGTTACTGCATTTTCAATACATAACTGATAGATATGACCATGTCTTCAGCAATTCCAGTTTGGAATCTTAGGTCACTTATATACTGTAATAAAATATGTATCCTATGTTCATTTGTTAGTGCTCCTTTTCTACATTTATTAGTTTGTCCTGGAAAATAACCATTGTACATTTTCCTTATTAAAATGATAAAAAGAGCTTTATAATCATGTACAGACAAATTTCTGATCTAGAATTATTTTAATTGACGGTGATAAAACATCCAGTAATCATGATTCTATGATTCTGAAAGCTTACTCCTTGATGTTCAATCTCTATTGAGGTGACTTAAGATTATGGAATAGCTTTTTCAGGATTGTGAGAAAGTTTTTTTACTTGTATCACAATGAGATATAATTTCTAAACAAAAATAGCTCTATCAGGCTTGAGAATTCTCTCAAAGAACTCTCTTATGCTTTTTCAACTTCATATGTTAGAAGTGTGATAATTCTCCAAAATTGAAGTAAACTCAAACTTGCTCACTCTTATTCATATTACCCAATATGGTCGAGTGTTCAATTCATAGTGTGGTCAGGATTTTTTAACTGCTCCAAATTTTCTGGCAGCACAATGGTCCTGGGGTTGAATCTGCCTAAAATGAGTATGTGATGCATGTTTTCAGGGTCATGCAGGACTGACAATCCAGCTGAGACATCTCATTGTTTGCAAAGATTGGACCTTAACTTACTACTATCATACCAAATACCTACTACGATCTGTAGTGGGATCATGTTTACATAGACTATTTAACTCATGCCCCAAATGGGAGTCAATGACCAATCACATTTCAATGAATTTTTATTTACAACCAATCACAGTCGTGTTTTGCCTAGAATTTACCAACTAAAGTTTATCATAATAAAGAAAGCACCTCCTTTTTAACATTCTAAATAGATCATAACATTATTTTGCAGTGACTGACTCTCTAAGAAATATGGCTACCAGATTGTATATATATATATATATAGTGCATGAATGTCAACAGAAAGCGCATGCGAGAGATAATATAAAATCATTTGTAACAATTGATTATACCACAAAAAAAAAACCACTGTTTGCACTTTCTTAAACAAATCATTTTCCAGGAAATGACGCAGAAAAATATAATTGACATATTTACATCATAGGACATCAGAAATTAATTAATACCTATAACGTTGGTTATAAATTTGTCCACTAGGGTGCATTCTTACAACATTGCAATCCTTTGGCAATAAATAATATTATGATCTGATTGCAGTGATGAACAAAAGAAGCAAATGAAACATACCAATCATTTTTCATTTGTCTTCAAACATCGCCGTTTACATTAAATATATAAATGTTTTAAAATAACTATAGTTAAATGATGATTTGTGAGTAAACAGCTTAATATTATTTATTAAATAGTCTTAACAAATGCCACTCTTGATTTCCAAATTTTTATCAATAATTTGGAAATCACTCGTGGCATTATTTATGATTAATAAATTTTGCAATATTAATTTTTTTTTCAAAGTTTTTACTCTGAAGTTTTATTTTTCAATGATGTTTAGTGTTTGAGAAAATGCAGTAATCCTACTATGTTTATTATTGGGCCCAAACTATTTTAGCTCAATTGTAGTTTTATATTCATTAACATTTTTTTGGCTGTCACCAAAATCATTTGTTTAATTATTATTAGAGGGAGGGGACTGCACATTAGTTGTGATTGCAATATTAATTTTTCTTTCCAGGAAATTGGCAAGTGCATTAAACAACTACTGCGATGTTATAGTCTCAACCGAAGAGCACATAATCCAATGCAGTTTCATATTACGAGTTTTGATGGAAAATCAAAAGCAGAAATGGAGAAACACAGTGGATACAGAAATTGGGATGTAAGTTGTTTGTAGACTGGTCAGTTTTTGGTATAACATCAACTACTTGATGATCTTCTCTAGAACTAAGTGTATTTGATCCCTTAATCCAAAATTAACACTTTGATTTATTTTTTTGTTTGTAAAATTTAAAAAAATATAATTCATATTAAAAATATTGTACATGAGCTCGTATAGATCTTTGTGAAGTGGATGTCAGAAATATGAACTGGGTTCAGTTGACTGAATACTGGGACCAGTGGAGGGCTGTAGAGAAAGTGGTAATGAACTGCAGTTTCCATAAGCCATGTAGTATGTGTATGATTATTTTGTTCGTGTGTAGTTACTGAACTCCTAAACAACTGGACCAATTTTGAATACATTTTTTGTGTGTATTTGAGTGGGACCCTGGATGGTTTAGATTCACAATTGGACCCGATAAAACAATTAGGTGTAGTTCACCTGAAACAGAAATTTAAAAATTAATATTAATGGGGCGATTTTTTGAATAGTTTTGAGAATAAAACAATTATTCCATCTTAATCCTTCTATACTCTAGGAGTCACAGTTTTCAATATTTACCAACGAAACTCAGTATATAATATTAAAATAAACCATGGTTGGTACCGGCCAAAAATCATCGAAATCTGGCCATTAGAAGTGTGGGTTTATCTGAAATTCAAAATTAAAAATTGAATCGGAACCACAGTGTTTGGTTTGTCTCAGTGTATACCATAAAATATAATTAATTCTTAATATTTAATTTATTTAGGCGTAGCAGCACACACATTGGGTATTAGCTAGTGTTAATAAATTAATGAGTCATTTTAACATCTTACCTCATATTTCATGTTTTTCAAACACGGTAACTATAGTTTTCAAATGATCTTGTCATTCATTTTCAATAGTCATAATGGCGGTTGAAAATGAATGACAAGATCATTTGAAAACTATAGTTACCGTGTTTGAAAAACATGAAATATGAGGTAAGATGTTAAAATGACTCATTAATTTATTAATTAAGAACCTCATAATGTGTTTCCCAATTTTAACTTTGAATTAGCTAGTGTGTATATATTCAACATATTCATCTATATTGAGAACGAGAACGTATATATTAGGGTTATAACATTTTTGGACTTTTGTGAAATGAAATATTTCCTGTGCAAAGAATGGGTGAACTTTTGCTTAAAACCATTGAAAAAGGCCTTCATTTCACTTAGTTTCAAGAAAAGGTCACCCCCCAAATCAATATTAGATATTGATATATGTATATAAATGTATTTTGGGGGTGACCTTTTCTTGAAGATCAGTGAAATGAAGGCCTTTTTCAATGGTTTTAAGTGAAAGTTCATCCATCCATTGCACAGGAAATGTTTTATTTCACAAAAGTTCAAAAAGTTATAACCCTAATATATATTGTAGTCCACCGCTGTGGTCTTGAGGTAGCGTGCTGCCTTGTCATGCAGCGGGCCCGGGTTCGATTCCTAGTTGGGACAGGCTTCTGGGATAGGTTTTTTGGGGTTTTTCCTCACCTGTAAGACAAATGACAAGAAGCTTAGGGCCCAATGGTCCCCGAAAATCATCCGGCCATCATCATCATCATCATCCTTCACCAGTGTGGAATGCAACGGGAAGCTAACACACCTATAATCTTCTTCTTCCTTCCAAGTATTAGGCCAAGGCCTGTTACGATCCTATAGAAAATTTTCCCTCCAGCGTTTCATAGGACGGCCCAGTGATCTTCGTCCTCTTGGTATATAATTATAAACAGCTTTGGGGATCCGATTTGAACTCATTATTTCAAGATGGTGTTTCCAATTTAGTTGGTACTGTTTAATATATTCCAAAATTGGCGTGGTCTTCAATTCTTTTAAGATATCGGTGTTCCTTTTCCGATCCCATCTGGTGTAACCCGCTGTTCTGCACATGAATCTCATTTCACAAGCCGTTAGTCTGCTTTCACACCTATAATTCCCTAGTAAAGCTGCAAAGCCTAGCATGATTGCAGTGAAAGACCTGCCCTTGGGCAGAATTACTCTGGATGGATATATTATTGTAACTTGTAGGGAGGGTAGATGACCTTTACTAACTATAACTCTTAAATAATGTCCACCACTTTCATTTAAAGAAGTTTTAAAATGTTACTTTATTTAATTTTAACTAACTCTTCTTTACAATTTATTCTATAAGTTCTTTACACTTTACAGTTCACTAATGTCTCTGTCGTTTATTCAAATACTTCAATTCTCACTAGCACTTCAATAGCAGTCTCCTAAATAACCATCATCCCCTCAACTAACTCAGTATTGTAACACAACTTCAATTCTTCACTTGTAAATCTGCACCGTCAACTTCTCGTCAGTGTAAATAATTTCCCCAAAGGATACTCTTTATCATCGGTACATAATTCTCTTTATAAGTAAAATGTGTAGAACCTAACACTTCCTAATTAGAACTTGTGGGACACACACAGTTTATAGCCGGGCTCAAAATATAGACTTAATTCATCATCATCATCATCATGAACAAATTCGTTTTAGGCCATGTGGCCTGTACGGTAAACCTAGTGAAGATGGTCTTGATCTTTCCACCGATGTTTTGGTCTTCCTTGGTCCCTATGTCCAGTTGGGGTATATTGGAATGCCAATTTTGGAAGTCTATTTCTTGCCATTCTCCTCAGATGATTTTTCCATTCTTGTTGGTATCTTTGTATATCTTCATTTAAACTTGTTAAGACTTAATTCATATTTCCTGAAATAATACACCTCTAGTGTTTTGTTATTCATAATAACTGTTGAAAGCTAAACATATTTGTAAACCTGGATATTAACATTTCTATGGCAAACATGAGAGATAATGGAAACTCAAATACTTTGCACTGAACTAAACTTAGGTCTAAGAATTGGATATAATAGTTAAGCAAACTACCAACTGAAAGCATTCCAGTTTAACTAAAAAGAAATATAATTGAAATAGTCATAAGTAGGGCCCGGATTTTATGTAATATCAAATTAAGAAGTATGTACATAAATATGTAACCAAATATTGTGAAATATATAAATAAATATATAATAAAGCAATTATATGTGCTATAAAAAGAAGTCCACATAGTAAAATCTCTATGTTAATTTTTAATCAATTCACTTCTGCTACAAAGTACAGTACTGAAGTATAAGTGTCAACCATTCAAGCATTTAAACTACATTGAATCAGTGTCCACAATTAATTATATTATACTTTTCCAAATGTTCTGTTGTCATGCACAGTCTTCGGTCTGACAATATGTACTTATTTGTAAATTGAAAAAGATCGCTCAACTTCGCAAGAAGTCAATGGTGTATATTTATAGAGAGGGATTGTGCTAGGAATAATATTCTCAGGGGGTTATACATTTTCACCATTAAATAAGTGAGAAAGAGTAACAAGAGTTGAGTATCCAGGGTTCTTGTGTAGCACAGACTGCAGTTTAGTGGAAACTACACCACCCACTTCGCCTGGTACAACACTGTCCTACTGAACTGCATCTTCCATTATTTCCACAGCTTCTTGTAGAGGCATACCTGAAGTTTCTAGTTTCTTGATACTCTTGGGAAGCCAGCTGAAGTGACTTGTTATGTATGAAACTGAACTGAGCACTTTAGAACTGTTGAATGCTAACAAAGATTCACTCACACACACTGCAGGATCAGAAGAAAAGTTCTCAATCACTGACTTCACAGCTTCGAAGTGCTTACTGTAGAAAATTACAACCTTGATCTATGTTGCCCACCTTGTTATCACTGGCTCTGGAGGCAGAGGTACATCAAGTAGCTGCTCCTTGTAGCTTTGTACACGATAAGGACATTTTAAGAAAACCTTCTTCATTGCTGATATTAGTATATTTACTTCTGGGAATTCATGTCTAACTGTCTCTGCCACTCGTTGCAATGCATGAGCCATACATGTAACAATCACTAAGTTTGGATAAAATACAGTAAGCGATTTCCCCGTAACATGTATGGAGCTGCATCTGTGTACATCAGGAGGACTCTCTCTTCTTTTATGCCATCTAGCCGTAGTACCTTAAGTCCATCAATGAATCTAGCAGTTGTTGAACTATTTGTTACCTCCAAAGGTTTACAATAAATTAAGTAGGGTTTTGATGCAGCTTCAGAGTCCATCTTGCCCACAATTAGATTAACGATGAAACGGCCTGCAGAAATCCATATAGGTGAGTTGCCTATGTCAATCCTGATTTTTTTCTAATATGTCAACATAACAAGAATCCAAGTAATTCTTTCTGAGAGTGGACTCGTCAGGAATGTTGCGGTTGAAGTATTTTTGTAAGAAATGTTTAAATTCAGGTACCTGAAGTTTGTTCCAACCAATGCCATACACAGTTCTTTGTAAAATTCACTATTAGATGATGTAGGCTGTCCCTGCAACTGTGTAAGTAGTACCTGTTTCTTTGAAGAAACTCGGTTATTTTTAATATGCAGATTGCTTCGTAAATGTTGTTCAATTTGAGATTTCATCATACACCCAATACGTTTATCACAAGTTTGGCAGAGGACTGTTTTACCATCAGTGATTAAAGCACTGTCAACAGAAATCCACATTTTTAGCTTTGAAGACAACGAAGACGCAACTGGTGCCATGGTTAAATTAAATGCAACTGACTGTTATAAATTCTGAAACGTTTGAGAACAAGGAAGAAAAAATGTTTAAAACAAGTCATTGTTGTCCACATCAGACTCGTACAATTTAGCTTTAAATGCAACGGAAATGTATAGGATTGACGACAATGCGTGAGAAGCACAATAATAAAAATTGCAATTGTTTTTCCTTTCTTGCTATGTAAAGAAAATTAATGGGATTGACGAAAATTTATAATAAAAATATTAAAATGTAAAATTATGTACTATGGTGTGAAATATGTATTATAGCTCGAAATATGTAAAAATATGTAATTTAAAACTTTGGAATAAGGGTCTTTTCAGTTTAATTCGTTGACATTTTAGCTTTTTTTAACTACGTACACAACAGAATATGTAATTACATAAAATCCGGGCTCTAGTCATAAGTTAAATTAATACAATGATTAGCTGTTGATGAGAGTGGACCATTTTAAAATATAAAACATTTTAATGTCTGCTGCTGATGTGGTTATTATTCAAGAAAATGAAAATAATTTGCAGTACATCAATTAAATCAGTTATGCCAAGAATATAATTTTAAAATGTCAAAAGAAAAAAAACAAAAATAATGGCATTTTGGGGAAATCAACATATAAGATCAAAAAATCATAATAGAAAACAAACCTCTACAACAAGTAACAAATTTTAATTATTTGGGTTGTAATTTTACTATAAACACAAAAATTGAAAGAGGCATAAATATGAAACTGTCAAAATTTCAAATGATATGCGGAACTATATATAAAACATTAAAGAACAAAACAAGAAGAGATACTAGATTGAAGTTTTATAAAATATTGGCAGTTCATGCAATTACTTTACGAGAGTAAAACTTGGGTAATGACCAAGAAATTACAATGTAGAATACAAAGCATAGAAATAAACTTTCTCAGAAGAACAAAAGACTGCACAAGATTGGATCATGTAAAGAATGAAGATATAAGAATAGAGTTAAATATAGCTATATCCATTGAATGATAAAATCAAAGAATATAGAGATAAATGGTTTAGACATGTAGAAAGAATGAATGTAACAAGGTTACCAAAAGCAGCATTTAACTACAAGTCAAGAGGTTCAAAGGAATGTAGGAAGGCCAGTAAAAAGATGGACAGAAGAACTGTGAGGCAAAACAGGCAATTTGCCTAGCCCATGAAGTGAAGAAGAAGATTAGCTGAACATTACTTTAATATAATTGAATGAGTCATTTCGAAAAGGGATCATCTACAGCTAATCAAATTTTACAGGAGAGGGAAAAAAACTGATTCAACTTGTTCAGGATGAAGCATTGAATCTGAAATTGCTACTGAATAAAGTCAGAAAGGGGTAAAGGAAAAGTGTAGTTGATCTGTTCTCATGCAGAAACGATAGAAAATAGGTATATAAACATGGAATATCAAAAAAAGTTGATTTCAGAAAAATAGTAGATGATCCATGTAGACTTTCACGGCCGGAGTTGCTATGATGATCTTGATGAAGATTTTCGGGCTGTAGGCCGTGGTTGTGAGGCTTGTAGTTCCCCGGCGTTTTGCCAGAGACTGCGTCTGGCTTCCTCAAGGGTTGTCTTGAGACTGGCAATTCCGTCCACTGTCTGTATACGAACACATCGCAGTGAAAGTATAAATAGGACAGACAGTGGACGGAATTGCCAGTCTCAAGACAACCCTTGAGGATGCCAGACGCAGTCTCTGGTGAAACGTCGGGGAACTACAAGCCTCACGACCACAGCCTACAGCCCAAAAATCTTCATCAAGATCATCATAGTAGATGATCCCTTTTCGAAATGACTCATTCAATTGAACATGAATATGAACATAAACAAATAATAAAATATGAACAGTCATGAACAAAGTTACTTAAACAGGAATATAATATTACTCATCCATATCAAGATCTCCACACATTCCGAAAACAGAATATAGTTCTTCTTGCACAGCTATATTGAACAAAATTAGTCTCAGGCATGGGATCACTTTCGATCCCTTCCTGTCCTTTGGTAATCAAAGCATAGTTTCGATTGTTAAATCTTCAGAGCTTTGTGTCGTGGACATTACATATCGCACATCCTTACAGCACACTATGATGTAATCAGGAAAGGGGAAAACAAGGAGAGGTAGAGCACAGATAATAACAACGGCACAAAGTCTACTATAATAACATCACTGCAGCCATAATTTATGTCATCATGGTTCAAATCTTCTTGCCAATCTCCATCTCACTACTGTAACTTATTTATTTTCATGTGTATGATTTCTTCAAACCCATTCTCTATTGCTACATTAATTATGTATTCTTTTTTCTTTATCAGAATTCTCTCTGTTCATAGGTATGTTTATTAATCTGTATGTCAGACTATGTTGTTGTTGTTGTTGTTGTTTTCAAATGCTGGGCCTTGGCACCGAAACTGCCTCTTTGTTAGCAATGTGATTAAATTTGGAAGCTTTAATATAATTTTCTGTGTGTGTCTTATTTCTGTATGTTTCAAATTCTATCTTATTAAATTTAGATCTAAAAATGATTGTTGATTTCAGTTTCTATTGTAAACTTTATAGTTTGACTCAGAATGTTCAACAATATTTTAAAACATCATCTACATATTTATGCTTTACAATAGCAATTATCAACATATTGTTCACTAAGTTATGTAGATAAGAAATAACACTATGAGGTTTTTTAATATTGTTTATTTTTTATTATTTCGCTCACCTCATACTTCATAATTCATAGCAGACCCTGGGTTTCTTTCACATCTTTTGTGACACAGCATTAAGAATGTCACAAAAGATGTGAAGAAACCCAGGGTCTGCTATGAATTATGAAGTATGAGGTGAGTGAAATAATAAAAAATAAACAATATTGTTCACTGCTGTTGTCTCAAGGTAGTGTGCTGCCTTGTCACGCAGCAGGCCTGAGTTCGATTCCTGGTCGGGACAGGCTGCTGGGTGAGGTTTTTTCAGGGGTTTCCTCACCTGTAAGACTAATGTCAGGAAGCTTAGGGCCCAACAGTACTCAAAAATCATCCAGCCATCATCATCATCATCCTTATCATTATCATCACCATCCTTCACCGGTGTGGAAAGCAACGGGATGCTACCACACCTATAATTCCCTAGTAAAGCTGCAGAGCATAGCTTGAAAATTCTATGATTGCAGTGAAAGACCTTGGGCAGAATTACTATGGATGGATCAACATATTTACACCAAAATTTGAAAATTAAAGGTGTCCACTAATTATCTTTTGTTTGAAATTTCCAATAAATAGATTGGCTAAAAATGGGATGGGGGATTCCCATAGAAAGACATGAGTTTTTTTTTGTAGAATTTTCCATTATATATGAAAAACAATTGTTCAATGCATAATCTGATTAAGGTTTTATATTATTTTCTGTTCCATCAAGATCAGAGGAAATGCTAATCTATAGATAGCTTGTCCAGGAGCTCAGGTGGCTGCCTCACCACTGATCTACCTCCTCCTTGCCAGCAACTTGTTGAGGAAAACTACATTGCTTTCAAGTTTACAAAGAGATACAATTGGACAGATTTATCAAATAATGACACATGTTTCAAAACGGATAAAAAATGGATTTAATTTTAGAGATGGTTTCATTAAGATATTTGAATGTTTTTGGATTTTCTTTATTCATCATCATCATCATCATCCATGCAAGTATTAGGCCATGTGGCCTGTTATGGTCTCAAAGGAGGAGTTTTCCATCCAGCATTTTTTTGGACATCCCAGTGATCTTTTGTCTTGGGGGCAGTAACGAAGCATGGGCTTTTGGAATTCTATGAGACGACATTCGTTGAAGATAGCTTTCCAGTTGTTCTGGTAGTTTTGTATATGGTGAAGAATGGGTTCTACATCCAACTCTTCCATAATTTCCTCATTTCTCTTATGGTCCCACTTTGTGTAGCCTGCTGTACGGCGCATAAATCGCATCTCATTTGCTGTTATTTGGCTTTCATCTCTTCTTTGTATTGTCCATGCTCACTGCCATATTTTAATAGTGGTCTTGCGAGAATCTTATAAAGCCATAATCTTGTGTTCTTCTGTACTAAAGATGGTTTCATTATACTGTTAATTTTCCCCATTGTTTTTGTGAAATTTATGATTTTCTTTGATGTATCAGCTTCATCTTGAAATGTTAAATTATAACCCAAATAATTAAATTAATTTACTCATTCTAAAATTTCAGGATTTTCTTTATTCTCCTCTAAAAATAAAAGTTTATAAATACAATGAAAGTTTATGGATCCCAAATGTATTTTATTTTGCCATATGGAACATTATGGGAATTACGCATAAGGAAAATCAGCTTGATGATTCAATGGTTAAAAACAAATCTTATTTGTGGTATTATCAGAGACAAAGAAAAAAGTTACAAGGTACAAAATAAATACTGAGTTATTTACATTTTATTCAGGTGTGAAACAAAATTCTAGTGCCAAACGAGGGACATTGATTATGATACATAAAAGATTTTTTAAAATTCAATAACAGATTATCATTTTTGGAATGATAGAGTAATACAATTCTTCTTTTTCTTTAATGTTATGGTTCTTTGAGTTTAAGCTTGGCCTCCCTAATTATCTTCATGGATTCTTGCCTGTTTTGAGCCTTCATTCTTCATCTTTTTAATACCAAATTACCTGATGTCATTGTACATATAGTTCATCTATCACGGTTTTGGTCTTTCAACTCTTATATTTTTAAGTACTTTGGTGTCTAAAGTAATCTTAGGCATTTCATCCTAACAACATATCTACCCTATTCCATTCCATTCCACATATTTTGATATCAACTGTGATAACATCCTTATATGGTTTTTACAACTCTGTATTTGTTCAAGTTATGTAGGTCCATTTATCTTTTTTAGTATTTTTCTGTTTTCCATATGCCTTATATTTTACATTTTCTGGAAAAACACAAGACACGCTTCCATTCATCACAACTTTGAGATAATTTATTCTGGACTTTAATTCTGTTTAATGTACCAGTACTGGATGTCATTCTTTATACTTCTAATAATTATAATCAATTGAGTTGGTGTTTACTTGATGAAAATCCATATTTATTACTAACTAATAAAGTGAATGGTTTTGTAGTTGAAGAAATATTACACACTCTTAAAACATGCTTACATCAAAATTACTTTGAATTTAATAACAAATTGTACATAGCTAAAGATGGTTTGATTATGGGTGATCCGTTGAGCCCTCTTTTGGCAGAGATTTTTATGGATGACTTAGAACAAACCATACATAAGAATGTATTAGCTAGAAATGTTCTATTTTGGTATCGGTATGTAGATGATGTCATAGCAGGCTTCACAGGAACCAAAAGACAATTGAATTCCTTTTTAAATTTTATTAATAACATTCACAGAAGTATTAATTTCACAATGGAATTAGAAACAAATAATAGTATAAATTTCATGGGTTTATCAATAAAACACATTGATAATAAGTTTGAGTTTGGTATCTTTCACAAACCATCTCATACTGATACCACTATCCATAGTTCTTCTCTTCACCCATATACCCATGAGATGGCAGCCTTTAATAGTTACATTCATAGACTTTTAAATATCCCTCTTTCACCCTTGGAATATAATAATGAATTGAATATTATTAAACAATTGGCTGTTAATAATGGATACGACCCTGAAATTATAGAATGTTTAATTAAGAAGATTAATTACAAAAAAGCAATTAACAAAGTTTTTCCTGTACCCAAAGAAAACAATAAGAAATATGTCGTAATGTCATACATAGGCCCACTTTCAAATAAAATATCTAAACACTTCAAAAAGTTGAACATTAATGTGGCATTTAAAACTAATAAAACTCTACAAAATATAATAAAAAACAGTAAAACCAAAACAAAAAAAGAAAAATTATCAGGTGTATATAAATTGAAGTGTGGCACATGTGACAATGTCAATATAGGACAAACTGCTAGACCTTTTATATCTCGGATAAAGGAACACATGAGAGCATATAACAGAAATTTAGAAAATTCAAACTATGCTAACCACCTATTCCAATTTAATCATTGTTTCGATCCAAATTTTGAAATTTTACATATTTGTGATAAGGGTAAGAAGTTAGATCTTTTGGAGGCTGTAGAAATTAATAAGTTTAAAAGTAGTAAAAAACTGTTAAATTCTCAACTTGATTTGAATGAATCCCCTTTGTTAAATTTAAAAATTTAAATAAATATTGTTGTATTGTTGCTTAGATCAGTTGGAACACAATTCATAATTTGTTAACATGTCTGAAGAAGGTACAGTGTACCGAAACAGCTGTCACTGAATTATATAATAAATATGAAAATCAAATAAAACTATGTTTTGTTTTTATCTAATAATTATGTTTGAACACCGTTGAGATTAAAATTATTTGAATTAAAAAAATGTTTGTTCCTTATGTAACACATTTGTCCTCAACTATAACATTTTCTGTTATAATCTTCGTTATATTATTAAAATTCAAAGCTTCTCGAAGACATTCTTCATCTTCAGGAATTTTCTTGACTGTGTAATATAAGATATAAAGATTTTTATAATTGAAATGCCATTCTTGTCATTTTAATCAAATTCTGCCAAACCATCAAGGATAAAAGATCTATTAATTATATGAAGTTCTTATTTAAAATCAACTGAAAGTTGATGTAGTGGGATATTATATTCATAAAATTTTCCTAAAATCAGTTTTAGTGTGAATACATGATCTGCAACTGATAATAAATTGAAATGATGATTTTTTATGTAAGGAAAAATATTATGTTGTAAAAGACCAGTTAGAAGACCTAAGGATAGATGGATTGATGCAGTAACAACTGACTCTAGAACACTCCTTAGCTCAGCAGCATGGAGAAGAATGGCATTGGAGAGAGAAGGATGTAGATGGCTAAATACCGACATTGGGTTGTGAACCATTGTTGAAGAAGAAGAAATTATGTTAATGGTGAAGTGGATTGTGTGTTTGTAATTTCTAACTCAGCATTTGGCTTTGAACACTGGGGAAAAGGAACTCATCAGATTTGCTGGTACCAGTCATTTGGTTCATGGTATTTGTAATATCTCTAGGTGATAGTAATATGTCTAGTTATTTGGTGTCATTGTTTGTTACAGGTGAATTTCCATTCTGAGAGCTATACAGACGTCTTTGAATCAAAGGACATAGTTTATTTAACAAGTGAATCAGACAATATAATAACAAGCTTACAGGATGGTAAAGTGTACATCATAGGAGGACTTGTGGATCATAACTCTCAAAAGGTATGGAGACATTTTTATTGAAAGAACATCTAAAAAAATCTAAATTAAAATAAACCTCTTAAATATTGAAAAATTATTTATAATAATAAAAATAATCTAAATACAGGAGCAAAGCAATAAGAAATGTAATTAGATTAAAAGTTAAAAGAATATTTGAAGAGAAAAATTATACACTGAGATCGGGGTTTGAACCCAGGACCATTGGCTTTCTAGGCCAGTGCTCTACCACTGAGCTACCTGAGCACTGAATGTTACGAGCATTTGCTTAATTATGCAAATGGCAGCTTGTTATTTAAGAAGATATTTATTGGGAATTTAAACACTATTTATAAAGCTAGTAGGGCTTCTTTCAATGTTTTTATTATTAATTTAATACTTCTCACTGGAGAAAAAATTATATTTGAAGAGGAAAATTATTTGATCAGACCAGGATTTAAACCCAGGATCTTTGACTTTCTAGGCCAATGTTCTACCACTGAGATACCTGAGCACTCCAATCTAAACACAAATTTTTCTCTTATACATTGTTCATTCCCAAGTGCTGAATGCTGTGAGCATTTGTTTGATTATGCAAATGGCGGCTTCTTATTTATTGGGAATTTAAACACAACTTTATAAAGCCAATAGGGTTTCTTTCGATGTTTTTATTATTAATTTAATTCTTCTCACAGAAGGACAAAGAAAGTTAAAAGAATGTTTATTTCTTTTAAACTATTTGACATCCAACCTTATTTAGACCCTTACAAATATGACTCTTAACTCCGAAGCTACACCCATACATATATCAATAAAATTAAACTATACTAATTCAGAGCTAAATTCCTGTTGCAAACTTGCATAAGGTATTACTCTGCCTATTGTAGGAACTGTGGTGCTACTTTTATCCACCATTTGACTGAATTGTGTATAGAACTGTCATCGATAGAAGTTTTGCTCTTAGGCAACATCATATTTTACGGGAATTAAAACTGAATAGGCCTACAAGGTAAGATGGTGTAAATAATTTAGAACTTCCTCCATTTGTTATTTATTTATGACAAAAAATTATGCATGGGTCTGCCAAATCAGATGTTTACACTTTTTCCATTATGTCGATAGTTTATAATTTTATTACAAGTAGAATTTATGCTCTATGCTGACTCATCTGTAATTTCTGGTGTTATTTACACCACATCTTCAATGTCTATTGCAGGATTTTTTTCACTTTTTGAAAACATTCAAAATAATTTGTTTCTCTCTGGTTTTCAAATGCTTTCCTTTCCAATGTTTAAGAAATTTATAGAAGTGGCCATTTTGAAACAACTGAAATTTCAACATATTCTGCATTGTGCATGCAAAGAAAAACAAACAATGCTTATTTAATCTATTAAAATTGTAATTATATGTTTTAAGATTCTGCCATATAACTTATATAGACATGTGTTAGATAATATATATATATATATATATATATATATATATTATTTCTATTTCTTTTATTTTGATTGTTAGAGAGTAAACTACATTTTCTTAATTATATTATTTTTGGTCTGGACATCTTCCACTCAATATTAAGATGTCCAGACCAAAAATAATATAATTAAAATAACCTCAAAATATAACTTCCTAAAATTAAATATTAATTACATTTTCTTACATGCTTAAAGGAAAAACAGTTATTCGACCAATGGAAATGCAGTCATACATGTGGTTTGTATATATTACAATTGGAATTTAGCTCAGAATAGGTATAACAATAAATATTATAAATAATTCCAATACCTTTTTTTCCAATCCTATGTGTAATAAATAATTACATCTTTATATTCTAAATCTGATACTTTTCAGCCAAAATAGTATTAATAATAACAATAAATAAATATACTTAAAATTTAAAATAAATTTTTTATCACTCTACCTCAAATAAATATTGAATCCATTTTATCTTGTTTGTTATATTCAGACACATTTAGAAGAGAACAAAGACTATGGATTGTAATATTAATACTAGAAGCATCAAACTGTTCATTTTGATAGTTTATATCGACTTCAAAACACAATATTTCTTATTCTCTTATATATATGTATATATATAATGATTAATATATGTACTCACATAATGGATACACTTCAGTTTTTTCCATTAAAATTCAGAAAAAAATATTCTCCACATAATGGATACATCTTACTTTTACCATTTACTGGCAGTCATTTAAATGATCATAGCTTCTCACAGGATACCCAATGGTGATTTAAATTTAGAGATTGATTTAAAATTACAATTTTCTTGAAAAAAAAAGCTTGTTTAGGAATTCTTAATGAATATAATGCATGCCAGATATATGACCATGTTTTGTATTGAAGAAAGTAATATTTCGTCGTGACATAAATTGATTTTATTTAACACTTTCCAATATTGTTATTTTAACACTTCCAATAATGGATAATATTATAATGATATTGTGAAAAGAAAGATTAATGTCTGAACCACGAATCGAACCTTGGACCTCTCGTATTCCGTTTGAGTGTGCAAGACCACTACACTATTCGAGACATGGTACAAACATTAACAGTTCTTTCCACATATAAATATAAATAAATAAAGCCTGACATGTCCCTTTAGGGCAAAGGCCTCCCTGTACAGGGGTTAAGCTCTATTTGAGAGTGTCACCCGGTGAGCTACTCCGTGGTGAGAAGTTGACTTGGATGTAGCACTTGGTTTGTATACACTGTCTGTTCTGTGATTAGTTAATACACAGTTGGCTCTCCATCGTTCTCCATCTTTTCCTGCATCTGGCGACTCTGGACCATTTCGCCCCTGCTCGTTCTTTGAAGATGTCAGCCCATCGTCGTCTTGGTCTTCCGCGCTGTCTCTTGCCTGTGTACGGGTCCCACATGGTTGTTTTTATTGTCCACCTGTCGTCCTGTATTCTTGCGACGTGGCCTCCCCACTTCCATTTTTTATACAAATCTATAATTCTCATTTTGTCTGCTGCCAGGTAGATATCACTACAAGTGTTAAATAACATTGATTAATGCTTATAAAAGTGCTGGTGTAAAATTCTCAAACGTAGATACTTCTAAATGCTGGCCGTTGACGTTGGTAGTGACATCTATCTGACAGCGGACGAAATGAGAATTATAGATTTGTTTATGTGGAAAGAATTGTTAATGTTTGTACCATGTCTCGAATAGTGTAGTGGTCTTGCACAATCGTACGGAATTCGAGAGGTCCATGTTTCGATTCCTGGTTCAGACATTAATTTTTCTTTTCACAATATCATTATAATATTATAAATTGATTTAGTACTTTTGTTCCCTCATGTACCCAGTAAAATTATTTGTTGTTATATTGCAATTAGTAACAATGTGTCACATTCAGTACCAGCAACTGAGCGGAGCATTTAAGCCATTAGCCAGCTCTTTATATGGAATTCCCCCTTTTACGTAACGCTTTTGAAATTTCAGTATTATTCCTAAACTATTAATGATAGAAAATTGAAATTTTGTACATACCTAAAGAAAACATTCTAGTAGACTTTGATGATATAATATATACTATAATAGATTCCTGAATGAAGAAGAACACTACAATTTGAACAGTACCACACAGTTTAACTCACTTTTATGTTCTTCAGACCCACTCTGCATTTTCTTGTGAGTGGTTTGTCACTTTTCAGAGCAGGTAATTTCAGCAGAACATGCTCCTTCAATTTTCTATGCAGATGAAATGGAGGATCTTTAGCCAGGGCTCTTTCTGGAGAAGGAACATTGGGGCATCAAAATCTCAGACATCCTCACTATGCCAACATTCCTTTGTCCAATGCAATTTTTTTTTGTGGAGTGTACATGTTCGAAAATTTTTTGCTTAATCTATCTAAAATCGACCTAAATTTATACAGTTTTTCAGTCTATCATAGTCTATTGTAAGTGCTACTGGCTGAAGTGAACAAATGAAAGAATTAAATTAATATTAAGAAGCTAAAGCTGTTACTATGATTGAAATAAGTAAATTAATGTACACAACTAAATTATTGTAATCAAATGGTAAAGAGAAAAATTTATTAGGTAGAATATTTTTATCACTCACCTCATATGTAAGGTAAAAGAAGGATTTATGCTTGGATGGGAAGGAAGCCTGAATTAGCTCAATGGATAGAGCATCAGCACGGAAAGCTGAAGGTTCGGGGTTCGATTCCCGGTTCAGGCATAAATTTTTCTCTTTACCATTTGATTACAATAAATGAAAGAATGTTTAGAAAATGTGTTCTAGACATTGTTTTCGAAAATGCTGGGGTTTGAAAGCAGTAGTCTTCAATCCAATACATTTTTATATTGGGCTTTTGAACAATTTCTGTGATGAGCATCAGTCCTAAATTTTTTTCAGTTTCAGTAATGTTTACAGGTTTCCACATCTGCATAATTGAATATTTAGTGAAAGATCGCATCATGGTACTAATGACTTGCCCTGTGTAAAGGTTTGTTTGATTATACACTTATTCAAAAAATCATCATTCAAGAATAAATTTTCATAAGACATTATTTCAATCTCATCGTCAATTTGAAATTTCATCCTGGTATTCACTGTAAACAATGGAAGCTGCAGACAGTAACTAGGGTGACTGATATCATGCACTTTACATTGTTGTAACGACACATCATTCTCAGCAAAAGATATTTTATCTTCACTTTGCGAATCTGGAATTAGTTCCTCTTCTGAATCATCATTATGTAAAACATTTACACGTGAGATTTTTTTCTGTAGACATGTAATGTGTAATAAAAACTATGGGGGTCACTCCAAAATTAATGCACAACATTTATTTATAAATTACATTTTTATCCTACAGCTTTATACTTTTACAGTATGTAGATACATGCTTTAAGAACAACATTTCATTTTTGCACATAATCCCCATCCTTTTCAACTGCCTTATATCACCTTGGAACTAGGGCCTGTAAACTCACATGGTAAAATTCTCGACCAGCATGTTTGAATCATAGATTGGCAGCTTTCACAAGGGAGTCATCATCTTCAAACCTTGTTTCATGAAGGGATTCTTCAATTTAATAAAGAGATGGTAGTTGCACGGAGCCAGATCAGGACTCTAAGGCGGGTGTTTCAATGCTGTCCATCCAAGTTTTCTGATCTTTTTTGTGTTTGTTTGTGAGCCTCTGTCAACATCCTTGGAGCCCATCTGCAACAAACCTTTTTCAACCTCAACACTTTCAATATTCTGCAAACGCTTGCTTCTCCTATTCCAGTGTACTGACAATTCTTTCACTGTGATGCATTTATCAGCCAAAATCATGTCGTTAACTCTCTGCACGTTGTCAGGAGTTTGTGCAGTGTGGGATCTGCTACTGTAATGTGATTGACAGCAGCATCTCCATACACCTTTTTCAACCTTGTGTGGATGTTTCCCACTGTCTCATTCTCACAACAGAGGAATTCTATAACAGCATATTGTTTCTGACAAATGTCAAGTGCAGCAGCCATTTTGAAAATATGCTATGACAGCTCCACTCATGGGAGTGGGTTGATATACATTTAAACACAAGCAGGAAGGATATATCTATGAACTCCATAAATTACAAAGTTGTAGAAAGAAAAATAACTTAAGAAAAAAATAGTGTGCATTGCTTTTGGAGTGACCCTCATACTATGTAAAAGTGTTGGAATTCAGCCATCTGTTTATTCTAAAAAATTAAAAAGGAGGATTCACCCAGGTTCAATGTGTTAACCGACAAACAGAGAAGTAAAAAAACCTTAATTTGTATGCCATTTATGGTCTTCAAGAGTTACGATCTCATTATAGAAAGTAGGCACCTAATTTAAATGCAGTTAGTTCACGCATACTGTTAAATCCCTAAACTTATCAATAGCCTTGTCACATCTGCTTTATTTACGGAATCGTATCACAGAAGCAGCAGGCTTTTTTCGGTTTAAATGTTAAGATCTACATTATGTTTCACAGCTGGAGTATGTATTTTTACATAGATGGTGGTCATGCAGAAAGGCAGTAGAACATGTGTAAAACTTCACATTAACATTGATTTTTCAATCATTGCCATCCTTCATTGAAATGATAGTGACTTTAGAGGCACCCTGTATAGTGAAATTCACAGATAAAGCTAGAACAACCACATCAACACAAACATAATATTTTTCACATTCCAAACAAATTTAATTAAGCTAAGCAAACTAAACCTCTAACCATAATGGGCGTCAGTGTATAGAATAATGAAAAAGAAAATACATTATGATTTATTATCTTACAGGGATTGTGTCATCAGATAGCACAGGAGAAAGGAATAGATCATGGTCAGTTGCCTATTGGAGAATTTATAGATATGAAGAGCAGGAAGGTGCTAACAATAGACCATGGTGAGTATATTCATTGCCATTAACATGTGTATTCTGTTTCATGATGATATTCCTATTATAATTATATCCAATTAGCTTAGCTTTTGTCCTTAAATACTAAGTTTGTAGGCCAGTTCTTGTACGAGGGTCATATTGAAAATCATGAGCAGATCGTATCGTTAAGTTCCAATTTTAACAAAGTAACCAAGTGGATCCATGATCATAATCTACAGGCCTTGTACTACATTTGAAAATACAATAAGAAGTAACAATATGAGATTTTACTTAAATAAGTTTGGTCTGTATTCTTCTTACCTCATATAGTTGTTTCTTTAGACATATGTTTCAAAGATGGAGCAAACATCCTTTGAAACATATGTCTAAAAGAAATAAACCAAAGTCCAGCCACTGGATATCCAGCTCTGACTTTTAGTTTGTATGAGGAGTAAAGGGAGAAACTCATCCTCTACTGCCAATAAGGGAATAGTTCAAATGGGAGTGTACATCTGCCATAACCAATCACTGTTCTTGATGCTGCTATAGCGCGCTAGTAAGGTTTGAAATTGCTGAGATGTTGTCAGCTGAGTTTCTGCTGACCGCATACATAAAGCAGCCCCTCCTACTGAATATCCATATCGGCAACACTGTTGTGAAAACGTCAGAGCCAGAGATTCAGTGGCTGGACCATATATGAGGTAAGAAGAATACAGACCAAACTTATTTATTTGTACTATATGTTGACACATTGTGACATATTAATTTCAGAAATTCATTTTAAAGCACTGTTGAGGTTTTGTAATAAAATTTTATATTAACTTCATTCACGTAAGGTCAGAAAATATTTGTAAAATAGCTGACAATGTTTGTTTCGACTGCAAATTGTTATTGAAGACCAAGAATGAGGTGGGAGAATAACATTAACCATGAATTGAGGGAAGTAGATTATACAAGGGATGAATGGAATATATTAGCTCATGGTAAGGATGTGTGGAGAGCTTATTCCTGTGTGGCCATGAACCTACAAGTTCAATAGTGCCAAGGAGTTAGTATTATAATTAGTTTGTTTATTAAGATTATTAAATAATATAGAAATGGACAGCTAATGACAAATGAGGGAAATCTTGAGGAAGTGGCTGAATTCAAATACCTAGGAACAATAGTCACAGACAGGAATGAGATGCACAAGGAAATTAAACATAGCTTAATTCTGGAAATGTCTGCTATTATGCATTACAGGGACTCTTGATGTCCCAACTCCTTTCAAAAACGTTAAACTGAAAATATATAAAAATATTATTATAATAGTTATATTATATGGATGCGAAACATGGACTCTTACTTTAAGGGAGGAAAGGAGATTACGAGTATTTGAAATAAAGTTCTTAGGAAAATCTTTGGACCAAAGAGAGACGAACAGACAGGTTAATGGAGAATACTGCATAACAATGAATTACATGTTCTCTATAGGATGCCAGATATAATGTGAACAGTTAAGTCTCGTAGACTGCAATGGGCAGGACATGTGGCATGAATGGAGAATGAAAGACTTGCATGGAAGCTTCTTGTAGGAAAACCAGAGGGAAAACACCCAGTTGGTAAACCAAGAATGAGGTGGGAGAATAACATTAAATATGATTTGAGGGAATTAGATTATACAGGGGATGATTGGAAAACATTGGCTCAGGATAGGGATGCATGGAGAGCGTATGTCCATGAGGGTTCAATAGTGCCAGTGAGTTAGTTAGAGTTAATGGATTTATTTTTATGAATGAGTTGGAGAAAATGTTTTTATATCTCACCTCATAAAAGTTGTGTATTTTCACATCCAGTTTCAAAAGTATAATTTACTTCCATCTTTAGGCAACCTCTAACTCAACTGGGTTACATCCAGAAGTGTAAGGATAATGTCATGAATTTTGAAATTCCTGGGGAAAAGGATTTGATTTACAAGTTCACTGGTCAATCTAAAGAGGAAACAAGATACAAGATCAGAACGATCTATGACAAAATACAAGCATTGTGAATCATTTTCTCAAACAATGTTTTAATATTAAATTTATCACTTCTTGCTGAAAGACATTCAACTTGAAGAGAAAAATAAATCCTTAAATCAGGATTTGACCCAATGTCTCCGGTTCTGTATACCACTATATGTTCAAATCCCGATTTAGACATGCATTTTTTCTTGAAATTTAATGTTCTGAAGAATTCTACTACTAATTATGAAATGAGATGTTTAGTACTGATTCTAAAATTTATTAAAATAAAACTCATAGTGTTACTTCCTATTAAAATAATAGGGTATTTGATAAGTAATGGCAACACGCTATAATATCACAAAATATATATTTAGGTTACTTTTGACATTAACAAACTTAATTTATGGTCTCTTGTCAAGTCAACTGTACATTGCATATCCTTGGAATACAGAATATTCATCTGCAGCACCATTTCTTGATATCTTTCTCATCTGATTGATCTAGAGCTTTCTGGATATCCAACTCTTGATTGAAATTGAACCTCATAGAGGTTCTTTGATTTTTGTGAATAAGTCGTAGTCACAAGGACTCCTGTCTGGTGAATTTGGTAGATGTCGAGTACTTTCCAATTCCACACCTTCTAAAAAATTCTATTGAACATGTTTTTAGGACAGTATTACTTATTACTAGAGCCCGGATGTTAGGCACTTAAACAATTCAAAATAGGCAGGCAAAAGGCACTAAAAATCATTAATATAGGCACTAAAAAATTCAAAAATAGGCTCTTACAAAAATGGATTACAACATAAAATTTTTACAGCCTTACGTAAAGAAATGAACATATGCTATCGCAATAGCAATATGAAGATATCAGAGATGATTTTGGAACTAGTTTTGCAGTGTGTACGTGCTGTGTGAAAACATGACACTTCATCGCGCAGCAGTTCACTGAAATTTTACACACTATGCAAAACAATATTGAACCATCACTTGAGAATATTTGCGCACAAAATTCTTTTAGGAAAATGATCAGTTTGTCTTACAGTTTACTGTTGTCCGTTCTTTAGGCATCGTAAAACAATTGTTTCTAAAGGTAAAAAAAAAAAAAGCCACATACACTTGTCGCCACCACTTTGTCTTTGAAGCAATTGTCTGTGAACGAGGACTATAGACTGAATTCAGTGTTACAAAACATCAAAAATGATATTGCCAGTCACCTTACAGGTTTCTGTGCAATTATATATGTCACGAAGTTTGTCCATTTCAATCAATTTCATTGAAATACTGAGTTAAATTTGGAGAAAAAAAATGGCAAATAGGCATTTATAGGCATTGTAAGCTGAAATAGGCATTTATAGGCAAAATTAACTTCATGGAAAACAACTTTAGGGTCGTTGGTATTAACTTATATGAAGTCACTTTTACAATAATCTATAATAAAAAACTGTAGGCAGCTTTTCCCTAACATCACGGTCTCTACTTATTACTGTGTGAAAGACAATGAATGTATTCACAAAATATTGCTATATTGAGACTTTCAGTAATACAGATTTATACAACGAAGACTGCTCAACAACATACTACAAGATTACAATGGTCACCACTAGGATTGCTGATTTAGTGTTGTCATTACTTACCGAATGCCATAGTATTTAATTACAAATGTTAATGTCTGAATCAAATCTTGTAAAAAATATGTTTTCTTTACAATTATATTCAGTTTATTATATTAAATGACAATATGTTTTTATAGTATTTCAGATATTACTTGAAAGTTTCTACTGGAAGATCATGGAAAGAAGCTTTCCTAGAAGTGCTGTGCCACCTAGAAAAGGAGCTGTAAGAGAAATCAGACAGTGTATCAAATTGACAAAATAGTATTATTATATTTGTGTGCAGATTTTGTTAAATAAAAACATATATTTATGATTAATTGATTCAATTATTTGGTTAAAGACTAAATTACCATTAATATGAAATTATATGTTTTTATTATTATAATTTAATATTTCTCACTGAAAGACAAATTATAGTTGAAGTGAAAAATATACTCTCAGACCGGGGTTTGAACCCAAGACCTTTGGCCTTTTATGCCAATGCTCTACCACCTGAGCTATCTGACCACTCCAATCTAAATGCAAATATTTCTCTTATACATTATTGTTATTAACAATGTATAAGTGAAAAAAGTTAATTAACAATGTATAAGAGAAAAATTTGTGTTTAGATTGGAGTTCCACAGTTAGCTCAGTTTGTAAAGCATTGGCATAAAAAGCCAAAGGTCCT
Organism: Diploptera punctata; assembly: GCA_030220185.1. Lineage (NCBI taxonomy): Eukaryota > Metazoa > Arthropoda > Insecta > Blattodea > Blaberidae > Diploptera > Diploptera punctata. Next base: position 1,881,152 of record JASPKZ010006047.1, read on the forward strand.
GGGTTGAAACCCCGGTCTGAGCGCATATTTTTCTCTTCAAATCTGAAATTATATACCCAAAAAAAACACTTTCACTTTCTAAAAATTAATTTAAACATGTTAACGACATTGATATGTAAAAAGTGATTTATTCATCATTGAGATGTATGAAATGAATAATAAAAACATTAAAGAAGCTGTTACTGGCTTATATACTGAAATATAAAATTCCCAAATAAATGTTTTCTTAATAAAGAAAGCCGCCATTTGCTAAGACAAGCAAAAGGTTTGGTGACAATGTATATAAGAGAAAATTTGCGTTTAGATTGGAGCTTGCCCAGATGTTCAGTTCAGTCAGTAGAGCATTGGCCTAGAAAGCCAAGGTCCTGGGTACGAATCCCAGTCTGAGTGTATAATTTTTCTCTTCAAATATGATTTATCTATCGTTGGGATGTATGAAATAAATAATAAGTATACGGTTTGCCACAGAGTAGTCCACACATCTTTTATTTTTTTCTTGAAACACTTGGTTTTACATTCCCGATATTAGCTCGGTCAATATGCCGGCCAGAAGATGTTTGCTGAGTAGAGCCAATTGTATATGAATTAGATATGTCTCTACCGAGCTTATTGTACCGCTGTTGTCCCAGTATATACTAATTTTTCTGAACTCCATACTTCACTGGTGCTCGGAGACCACATGTCTCTCGTCAGCGGCCCCCGACTTCTACACCGATTGATTCTCCACTAATTCTCTCGCGGATTCTTTACTCAAAATTGGCCTACAATAGAGCAAAATTCCCTCTCTGGCTCACAAAACTTATTTGAATACACTTTGATTGGGTATTCCTCCTATAGAGTGTGTCCTTGCTGTTGTTTCATCTTATCGCTACTCAAAATTTTTATTAGCTAGGCATTTGCTAAATTTTACTGACTGAGGTCGCCGAATTCCTAAAGGGATTAAATCTAAATTCTATTTGCTCATTGGTTATTTTCTAGAAATTTTATAGATAGTATTTCAGGTCAAGGTGCCAATTTCGATATTTAAGTGAGGTGATGGATTTACAATATAATATTAATTGGACGGAACTTGTCCTATCGTCCACACAATAGATGGCCCTACTTTCTCTTCCCATCTCTGGGCTTTTCATTCACTAACTGTGTTTTTACGTAAATATTATTTTCTCAACACTGACAAAAATTTCTAATGGCCATATTATAGACAATCAACTGTCCGACAGTAAGATGTCCCAGTCTTTGGTTGATTTATAAAAAAAAGAGAAAAACTACCACTTGCTTTTTTCTTAATTATTTTATAGGGGTCATATCCTGTTGCTAAAAAAAAGGACGGTTTACATTGTTTTCTTAGGCTTTGGAACATTTTAATTTTAAGAAACTGCTACTTTCCTTAATTTTGCGGAGGGGCCCCTGGAGACCTCCATTGTCTCGCTCTTCCCTTTTGTGACAGAGGGGTGAGGTGTCCTACTTTCCCGTCCTTTATTGCTTAACAATATAAGCCTGTCTGCTCCTACACAAACAAGTTACCCCTAATTCATTCCAGTGTTACTTGGACTTGACCCAGAGGAAGTCATCCTGTATTTTCCAAGGGATCGGTATTGTTACACAATTGCTTGTCCTTCACTGTTGTTTTGTTAAAAAAAATAAAAATCATATCAAGCAAACATGCTCGCTCATAAATTTATCAAGTTGACAGTCTCGTAGTTTTTAGGAGAAAGATATAACTTACAGGCCCCGTTTTTCCATCAAAAAAGCCACTTGGGCATATCGAATAGTGTTCCATAAACACATAGTCAATTGGCGACCTGTTTTAATAGCTTTGCCAGCTCATCTGCCATCCTCCTCTAACTGTCAATTGGGAAATAAAAAGAAAACATTTCATTAAATATCGTCATATTGATATCCACTCATAAGAAATTTATATTATACTTATATATATATACAGGTGTATCAAAAAAGGATGGCGCAAACGTACATGGTTGAAAGTACACAGATAATAGAAGCAACAATGTCCCCAGTAAACATGGGTCTGCAAATGAGCCATTTGCGAGGATGAATTACGAATGTAAATGGTTACAAGCCGCCACTGACGTCATTGTTTGTAACGTCCATACGGTTTAACTCCTTGCACATTTGAAGCCGTCCTATGTTAATTTGTTTACAAAACATGAACAATTGCCGAGAGGTGGAGTTGTAATCAAACCATACACGCAGAACGTACAGGAGGACGGATACAGTACACAGTCATCGTCTGAGAGGAGCTGCCCACTTGTGCGTGGTAGTTGTAGTTACAATGGAATCTTACAGTAACAAAGAGAATGCAGATATGCATTTCGTGTACGGTAGGGCTAATGGCAATGCATGGGAGGCTGCACGCTTGTACCAAGAAACATATCTTGATCGAAGACACACCCGAAAGTCGTACATTAAACAAGGGTCCATCAGCGCCTGAAGATAAAATAGGGGTTTTGCACATGGCAGAGCAGTAGGTGAGACCTGCCTCACATTACGCCTGATATGGTGTTGGAAGCAGTACAGCTCTCTCCAGGAACCTCGACGAGAACAATTGCCATCACAAGTGCCTGTACTAAGCCACAGTAGTGTATGGAGAATTTTACAGTGCAATTTACTGTATCCATACCACCTCCAATGAGTTCAATGTCTCAATGATGCGGACTTTGTTCCTAGAGTGATGTTTTGCCAGTGGATGCAACAACAGACTGTAGTCAACCCTCATTTTGCATGCAACATTTTATTTACAGATGAAGCAGGATTCACACACGATGGTGTTTTTAATTATCATAATACACATTTTTGGTGTGAAATAAACCCACATGCTGTGTCATGAGTCACCACATCAGCACCGTTTCTCACTGAATGGTGTGGTTAGGGGTACTAGGTTATCATTATTTTTGACTCTGGACATCTTACCTCAATATTAATGTTGATTCAACAAATCAACATTAATATTGAGGTAAGATGTCCAGACCAAAAATAATATAATTAAAATAACCTCAAAATATAACTTCCTAAAATTAAATATTATACTAGGTTATCATCTCATTGGGCCATACATTCTTCCACGAAAACTTAATGGACAGAGGTACCTTAGGTTTCTGCAGCGTCATCTTTCAGGATTGCTTGAGGATGTTCCCCTTCAGCAACGTCGGAGTTTGTGGTATATGCATGATGGAGCTCCGGCCACATTTTGCTGCTGATGTGAGATGGCATCTAATGCGCAGATACGGCCAAAGATGGATAGGTCAAGGCAGTATCTGTATCTGCGGCCAAGAGATCAAGATCAGCTGATCTAAATCCTTTGGATTTTTATGTGTGGGGTCACCTCAAAAGCGAATTGTACCACACAACACCTGTTAACACGGTTGAAGAACTGGAGCAGAGAGTTGTACATGCTTGTCAAGAATTCAGAAATGATCCAGGGGTTTTCGAAAGAATTCGACATTCATTGCAGAGACAAGCACAGTATTGCATCCAGATGCAAGGAAGACACTTCGAACACCTCCTTTAACAAGTAACCAATAAGTGAAGTGAACTGTGAAATGTGAACTAAATGAGATGAAAAATTAATAGTAAAATCTAAATTCAAATTAATTTGTACTAACTAGGACGATGTTTACAATGAAGTCAGTGGCGGCTTGTAACCATACATTCATAATTATCTCGCAAATGGCTCGTTTGTGGACCCATGTTTACTGGTACATTGTTGCTTCTATTATCAATGTACTTTCAACCATGTAAGTTGCGACAGCCATCCTTTTTGATACACCTGTATAAATTATTATGGCTGGGGAATGTAAATATTGCTTCAGCGATCTTTGTTATTGTTCACTCCAGTTTTACATACTAACGTGCACATAACCATTGTCCTATCTGTATTCAAACACTAATTTTTTCTCTTATTTATATATATATATAATATAATCCCACTTACCATAGCAATCAATCATTGTTCACAAAGGTTATAGAATACTGGTCTTGAGTTGAAGGCAAACATTTTTCTCTTAAAAAATGATCTAATGAATGAGAGCACTACGGAGCAAAATTTAATAACAATAATACATTTATTTTATTAACAATTTTTAGTATTTTTCTTTGTAACAAGATGGTTTAACATTTAATTATTTAGTTTTTATTCAACGTTATTAACTTAGTAACAACAGTTTGTCTTCCTGTGCCTTAAGAAAACTGTCATCACGCGGGAACTGTATAAACGTGATATAACAGTGAATTTCTCAGCAAGTCAGTCAGTTTATGGTTTGATTTTGCTTGTTTATGGCTTTCCTTTTGTTAATCCTTAAAGTGGCAAAATGCTAATTTCTCATTTAATATGTCAGACACACAAAGAAAAAGGAGCAACTTTTTTTTTTCCAGGTAACCCCAAATTTTTAATGATCAGATTTCACTCATTTTTTTGAAAACATTTTTCTTGTATTATTTCAATAGTCTCCACTGAGTTGCATTACAATAACTCGAAAATTGCTGCCACTATAGCTATTTCTATTTATTTTTTCCCAGATGAACTCATACAGCTAATAGTAGGATTTTGCTGATTAACGAACTTTATATTATTTGATGTTTTTCTATTAATTTAACACTAATCGCTGAAGGATAAATTATATTTGAAGAGAAAAATTTTTTTCTAGACCAAGACTCGAATCTGGACCTTTGACAGGATGACAGTTGCTGGGAGTTATTATAATAGACATTTTTCCAAGAAATGTGTTTGTATTGAATGACCTTATGCTTATAGGGGTCATTAATTTAAACATAAAATCAGTATTGTATTTTCCAGTTTTCTGGTTCCATATTTGTGTAATATGTCCCAGAGTGACAAAGAAATCAATTAGAGAAAATATGATTAATGTATTATAGTTAATATCATCCGGAAAGAATAACAAATTTCAAAAAATTCAAGAAATAATATTACATTGGACACAAATAAATTAGCCTTGGTAATCATTATAACTAATAAGAAAATGGAAACACCCCAGATAGCAAAAAAAAATCTGGAATTATCAATTATTGTAAAGACTGTAATAAAATATAAAATAGGAAACAAAAAGGAATTGGACACTCGCCAAAAGGAACATTTTAGAATATTAAAAATGGTGAAATGAAAATCAGCTATTGCAACACATAGTTTGTCGGAGAAATAAAAAAGTGCAAAAGAGCCCAACTTTTAAAAAATTTGGAAAAAACTTTAGAATGACAATGTGGAGAAGATATATATTAAGAAAGCAAAATTTAGATCCAGAATTAAAGATTCCTGATGAAAGTGACCGCATCTAAAGTTAATCAATCAACACCAGATGGAAACTTATGATGGAGTCCATGAAAAGCCGGTAGTCTTAATGTCGGTTGAAAATGAAGAGAGCTAGATTCTCTAAAACTAGTTCCCAATTTAAAGAAACGTGAAAAATGAGGTAGATGTAAAAATGACTATTAATTTAGAAAGGTATTCATGTTTGAAGTCACAACTTTACAGAAAAGCGGGTTACAAATACAACATATCGGAAAAAAGAAACACCAATTCTTAAAAGAATTAAAGACTACGCCAATTTTGGATATTTAACAGTACCAAATAAATTGGAAACCCATCTGAAAGATGAGTTCAAATCCGGATCCCCAAAGTATGTTAATAATTAATCCAAGAGGAGAAGATCACTGGGCCATTCCAGGAAATGCTGGAGGAAAATTTTCTATAGATAGGAACAGCCTTGGCCTAATACTTGGAGGAAGAAGAGAGACTTTAGAGGCTCTGTCTCATAGAATATTGTTCTCACAGTTATACGGGTTATGCTATTTTAAAAAAAAATAAAAGGGCAAAGAGTTGCTACAACACAAAAGTAATATAAAAGTTGAATCATTATTGATATACAAAGGCCTTAGTTTGCTAACTTCTACCATTTGAACAAGCGTAATTAAGAGTGACAATTTTATTTTGATTTAACATTCTCACTGACGGATAAAATGATATTGAAGAGAAAAATTATCCTTCAGTGAGAAGTTAAATCAAATAAAAACGTCAATAGAGCCCTACTGGCTTTATAACGTAGTGTTAAATCCCAATAATGTCTTCTTTAACTAAGAAGCCACCACTTGCAGTTAGAAGCTATGATTATCAAGCTTTGGCGGAGGGAATTACAATTAATAAAAGAAAAAAATTGGCTCTAGATCGTAACTCGCCCGGGATCAATTGGTAAGAAGCACTTGGCCTGAGAAAGCCAAGGGTCCAGGTTCGAGTCTCTGTCTAGGCGAAAATTTTCTCTTCAAAAATAAATGTATTAGAGATTTTCAAACAATCACGTTAATTACTCATAACAGATTATGAGATTACATTTTTAAAGAGGAATGTAGAAACAATTTAAAACTCTTAAGTTATTTAGATCTAACAAGTTGTTTGGAAGTTTTTTTCCTTTTGGTGCTGGAAAGTGTGTGTATACGATATAGCCTACATAATGTAAGTGTATTATAATATAATAATATAAATAATCTTCATTGAGAAGTGTATTATGTTTCTAAGGCACCAAGAAGAGCATTTTGAATGACGGTGAAACGTAGAAAAATTGCTGTAGGTATGAAAATTTCATACAACTAAGCAACTGCTTCAAAAGAAAAGAAAAAAAAACCTAAAAAGATAAAGCTGGTAGGCATCTGCCCATAATGGCTGAAATTTCATGAGAAACTTCTCCAGCACAAGTCATGCAGGATAGGCGCCAAGGCTTTTGCCTTAACCACTAGGCGATAGCGGGGGACAAGGTAATTAACTCCAACTGGCCTTATTTTTTCTTTGTCCAAACCTGTGATCCTTAAATTTTGGGATGCAACAAGCCTAGAAGTCTTGATTACCAGACAATCATAAATATTCCTTTGATATAGTGCACTAGTTTATAAAATGTGTAGTGGATCCTAATGCCCTTGGTGTTATAAAGTTTTATTTTTCTTGAATTTTACTTTGGGAAAATTTGCCTCACATGAAATACCATTGTACAGGTGAACATGAACGATCATCAAACGGTATAGGGTTGCATGTGGTCAGCTTATGAGTCTCCGACCATTATAGCGATTTCTCACTGGGCTGGTACTTAGGGTATTTCCAATCCTACATGATGGATGGCAACAGTTCATATTGCCGAATTCACCATGAGAAAATTTCTCCCCACATAAGACTTGAACTAGACACATATACTGTAGTTCTGTGCCGATCCATGTGCCTTGACTGCAGGACATGGTGAGATCCTCTTAAAGATAAGTTACCCCTGTGTGAGAAC